>JAJHIY020000460.1:135000-226870 GCA_022114975.2 Lampris megalopsis
ACAGGACGCAGCAGACCAGGCTCCCTGAGTTTATCCAACGCCAGCTCTCCCAGCCGTCAAACAAAATCGACAATCAAAATGAAAACTTCACACGATGACACAAACTCAGACATGGACAAAGACACTGTCGGTACTGGATGAGGCCACCAACCAGAGTTCGCGCCGCCATCTTCCTTCTACCTGTTCTTTTGCTACTTCAGAGCTGTAAATACTATAACAAGACTTTTGATACTTGCGTAAATTCAATATCAGATACCCTTAAGTTTTACTCAGATAACATTCATAGGGTTGTCATTCAATTGTGTTGAAGTAATTTTCTAGTGAAGTATCTTTTACTTTCACAGAAGTGTGATTTGTGGGTACTCCCTCTACCGCAGGACTTGATGCCAGGAAGGAATTGGGCCTTCTTAACTCTGTTGTTAAACTTAGTGACTTGCCGTCATCCATAAAGGGGTCTTCTGCAAAAGAAAAAAAGAAAAAAATGCGACCGGTTGCTGTTCTGCTTCTCTGCTAAGGGGAAACTGACATGACTTATATAAAACTGCAACAGTACATCCATCGTTTCCGGTGTGGGAAGATGGCTGCGCAAATTTGCGTTTGCAGCGGCCTCACCCACTGCCGGTGTTGGGGCAGGCTAAGCTAACTGCTAGCCCATGCAGACCGGCGGTTCCGACAGTCATCCTGGCTGGCGTTCGTTCCCTTGAACAGTGATTTTATTTTATTTTTTTTTAGTTTTGATATATGTGTTAGTTTGGATATATGAGTTCTTGTAGTTTTTGGATGTGTTTGTGTATTTGTGTTGTACTGCTGTGGGCTGGGGAAAGCGGTATCTCATTTCATTTCATTTCATGGACACAAGTGCATGAAGCGAAATGACAAATTAAGCGTTCCTGATTCCTGATATTGGTCCACTGCTGAAGAACACGGCAGGGGGGCTGTTGATAGCTGTTTCCACTTTGCACTGTAACTGTCTATGGACACGTGTTACACTTCTGACATCGAATTGTGTGTGTGTGTGTGTGTGTGTGTGTGTGTGTGTGTGTGTGTGTGTGTGTGTTGGGGGCAACATGAACAAACCACTAGTGAATTCAAATGGTTTTATGCACGGTCAAAGATGAAAGAAGGCACGTCTCTCTCTCTCTCTCTCTCTCAGAGGAAGAGTGTGTTGCGGCTTGTACAGAGGATTGTGCCTCGCAGAAACAAAGTGCGAGAAGGGGCTTTGGTGTTGAACCAAGGCTGCGAGACTTGTGGCCTCAACGTGGAGGGAAAAAAACGGGGGATCTGACTGAATGCAGAGGTTCAGAAAGAACCGCCGGCGCTACACCTGCTCTCTCTCTCTTTCGAGGAAAGGGAAGCAACATCCAGCCATCTCCACTCCTTCTGTGCCGAGGGGCAACACGGTTTAGATGGTAACAGCACCACTTCACCTCCATGTCGGGGGAAACAGAACTCAGAGCCGGTCATGTGTATAGCCTTGCTGCTGCAGCATGTGTGCTGTTGGAGACGGGAGCGTTTGCATGGGGAGGAGATGTGAGTGGGCAAATGGTAAAACGGTCACGCACAAACGATCAGATTTCAGATCTGCAACCAGAGTAAAGTCAGCAAACTTCTCTCTGAAGACTAAAGAGACATGGGAGGACTACAGCCGCATCACTGGGACGGAGAAAAAAAGCAGTTGCAGCATCCCCCCGACAGCAGTGGAGACAGGGAAAGGAGCGCTCGAGCGCTGGTGCGAAAACCAGAGTCGGTAGGAACCGCTGCCTCAGAGCTGGATCTTCAGATGAGAGCGAGAGCGAGAGAGAGAGAGAGAGAGAGAGAGAGAGAGAGAGAGAGAGAGAGAGCGAGAGAGAAGACATTATTTAACGGATGGAGAGGTGGAGGGGTGAGAGAGAGGAAGAGAAGAAGATAAGGATGAGGAGTCACATGGGGGAAGGGTGGTGGTGGAAGGAGAAGGAAGGGGACATGGAGAAAAGTAAGCTGTTGGTGGGATGTATGGGGTAGCACAGGACGGACAGGAGGAGTGTGGATAGTGAGAGAGACAGAGAGAAAGAGAGAGAGAGAGGGAGGGAGAGAGAGAGCGCAGACATAGTTGTGGGAAGTGGGACAGGTGTAGGAGTGGGGGGGCGGAGGGGGATGGCGTGGCAGGATGGCGTAGACCTTTCAGACAGAAGGACAGGAAGGAAAGGGGACAGCACGACAGTAGATTGGGGGCAACCTGAGAAGCAGACTTGTGGCGGGAATGTGGGCGACATGTGCGTTCCAGAGACGCCCCCACGGCAGTAAATACGCAGAATTAAGGTTGAACGTCGGCGGGATGTCCCGTTAAGCATTCAGTGAGTGTTGTCAAAGTAAGATCCACATGCACCTCGCCAAGACCCGCGGTTTCCCAGCAGAAGGACCCCTTGACTGATCAGACCAGGCCACCTTCTTCCATTGCTCCGTGGTCCAGTTCTGATGCTCACGTGCCCATTATAGGCACTTTCGGTGGTGGGCAGGGGTCATCATGGAAACTGACTGGTCTGTGGCTACGCAGCAAGCTGTGATGCACTGTGTGTTCGGACACCTGTCTATCATAGCCATCATCTGCTGTTTCAGCAGCTTGAGCTACAGCAGCTCTTCTGTGGGGATCGGACCAGACGGGCCTTCACTCCCCACGCACATCAGTGAGCCTCGGGCGCCCATGACCCTGTCGCCAGGTCACCGGTTCTCCTTCATTGGACCACTTCCGGTAGGTACTGACCACTGCATACCTGGAACACCCCACAAGACCTGTTGTTTTGGAGATGCTCTGACCCAGTCGTCTCGCCCTGGTCAGAGTCGCTCAGATCCTTACGCTTGCCCATTTTTCCTGCTTCCAACGCAGAAACTTCAAGAACTGACGGTCCACTTGCTGCCTAATATATCCCACCACCCACTGACAGGTGCCACTGTAACGAGACAATCAATGCTATTCACTGACCTGCCGGTGGTTTTAATGTTTTGGCTGATGGGTGTATCTCTTAGTTAATATGCTGTTGGCGTTAATTGCGTGCATCTGAGCTGTAAATCCTGTTGAGGTATGCGTCCTTGCCCAGAGGCCCATGGTCTCATAATCCACCCATGGATGCTATCTATTATTGATCATACCGGCATTGTCTATCTGAACACATCTGCCACTCGTCTCAGGCTCCTTAGTGTTGTGTATAATTCTCCATGCAGCATTGTGCCGAGGTCTCCATATAGATCCCACCGTCACTTCCGGTGGGAATCACTTCGCTGGTTGCAGCTTGACTCTAGGAGGTAAATTCACTGCGTTCAGTTCGTCGTCAGGTGTGTTAACTTCAATTGTGCTGCCTATTTGAAGCAGCGTTTGGTTCGGTGTAGATGTTCACATCCACTCAGACGCACACACAACAACCCCCCCCCCCCCCGTTTTTGTTGGTCCCCAGAATCCTCAAAGAATTCCAACGCAAAGCTCCCTGGAATAATCTCCCTCCTCTTCTGAGAGCCAGTCCCTCTTCCCTCTGCTTCAGTACATCTTTACCTTCCTCATCTTAAAACAACCTGCTTATGCTTTTTAATGTGTGTGTGTTTGAAAGCAAACTGGCGCGACTGCTCTTTATGTTGGTGCGGTTGATTTATTACCCGGGTTGTTGTGTACTCGGCTCCTCCTGTTGTGAGGGGGTGTTGTCTGTATCCGTGTATTCCCAGTGTGTGTCTGTTATGTAATGCTGTTTTTTTTTTGCTTGTGCGTGTTTTATAATGCTGTATTTGTCTGTAAGACCCCCCCCCCCCGAGATGCTACATCTCAGGGGGCTATCCTTAAATACATTCAATTCTATGTGTATCCTATGTGTTGGCTACCTCCGATTACAAACTAAACACAATGATCCGGTTTCGTTCCGGTCTCTACAGAACAAATGCACAACAGTTGTGGTTCCATCCTCTTCCTCTTCTCCCGGCATCTTCCCGGTTCCTCAGGGGTCACCGCAGCGGATTCTATAGTTTCCGTCGGTACCCTGTGAGGTCACATCACCAATGGCGGCCGCTGTTAACCCGGGGGTTTGACCGATCCGGTATGGAGCCTCGACCGACCCGGTGTGGTCTTGTCAATCCGCCTAATCATTTGGCAGAATGTTACGTCAGATGCCCTTCCTGCCACAACCACGACCCCCATGGACGGGGGCACAGGTACAGCGCTGGACGACGTCCCAGTGTTCATGGACTTGCGCCCGTGCCTGTCGACCCAGCTGTGGGTCACGTCTATGACCTTGTTATTCTTGCAGCCCCCCCAACCTGCCCCCCCCTCCCCTCCCCCCACTGGCTGAACGCATGCAAAAAAAACCATCCTGAGTGTCCGGGTAGCGTAGCGGTCTATTCCGCTGCCTACCAACACGGGGATCAGCGGTTCGAATCCCCGTGTTACCTCCCACTTGGTGGGGCGTCCCTATACAGACACCACTGGCCGTGTCTGCGGGTGGGAAGCCGGATGTGGGCATGTTTCCTGGTCGCCGCATTAGCGCCTCCTCTGGTCCCCGGCATCAGACAGCCGGTGATGGACACCTGCCCAAACCATCTGCAGCGAGGGGGGGGGGGTTGGAACAGGGGAAGGTGGAAGGATGCGGGCTTGTCAGTCTAGGGGCCTCTCGTTAAATGAAAGGAGGCGTTGCATAGGAGGCAGACGAGGCCGCCAGCGGCAGAACCCGACGCCGACCCAGATAACTGTGTTGCCCCCCCCCCCCGCAGGGAGGCAACGACGCAGCGAGCGGAAGGTGGCGCGCTTGTCAAGAGTGTGGCACGAGGTGCGAATGCGCGTGCGGATAGCGCGCCGTTAGCCGATTGCGTATTTAAGTGCACGTGCACGCGCTGATATTGCTCACTAGAAAGAAAGAAAGGAAGGAAGAAACAACGGCTAAGGGAAGAAAGCTGCTAGCGGCGCCGCGGTGTCCTGTTTTCTATTGACAGAGTGGAAATGGAAAAGGCATCAGTGGGTTCCATTTTTTTTTTCCTTCAGTCGTTGATTTTGTACACGTGTGCGTGCGTGCGTGCACGCGCGCGCACGCGCGAGTTCCGGCTCCGACCACAGAGATGTGTTTAAGTGATATATGTGACATTTCCCCAAGGAGAACTGTTGTAAAAGAGCAATCCATTTTTTTTTCTCTTTTTTTTTTGGTCACAAACCGCTGGGACCAAACACAATGAAAAGCACTCACTCATTGTCTTTTACCTTAATTAAGCCATCCATCACCGGCTGTCTGATGCCGGGGAATAGTCCGGAGGAGGAGGAGGGAGGAGGAGGAGGAGGGAGCTCGGTGGGAGTAAACGCTCTCTCACTGAGCTGCGTGATGTGGTGCCGTCATGAAACGCGCAACAATATCTGTGGTTCTCCAGCCGGGGGTCCGCTATAGGAGCCCCCCCCCCTTTTTTGTATAGGGATGACAAACCGGTCCTACGGGGGATCCGGACCAAAAACAAGCAGACGACCAAGATCGAAAAGAGAGAGGGGAGAAAACCGAGGCAAACGAGCACGGATCTGTGTGCCACAGAGGAGGAGCGTGGTATCAGTCATTTGTTCCGAACTGTTTCCCTCCCTGTCAATCAGCCGGAGAGTCTGCAGCAGGGGGGCTGCTTAGCAATGAGGAGGCCGCCTGTTGAAATGGGACGCGCTCAGCTGTCTGGATGAGGACATGAGCGGCCTTGCTTCGCACACACGCACACACACGCACACATTAAAACGTAGTGCAAAACGTGCACACAAACACACACATGCGAACGTAGTAAACACAAGCATGCACATGCAAAACACACACATACACACATGCACACATGCAAACGTAGTAAACACAAGCATGCACATGCAAAACACACACACACACACACACACACACACACACACACACACACACACACACACACATTGGAGAGTGAACAAAGTGTGCGCGCCTGCTTTGTAGTGCAGATCATCTCCTCAGAGAGCCCCCGGTTACTTTTCCAATGAGAGTTAACCGTCTGTCTGTCTGTCTGTATGCCTGCCTGCCTGCCTGTCTGTCTGTCTGTCCATCTGTCTATCTGTCTGTCTGTCTATCTGTCTGTCTGTCTGTCTGCCTGTCTGTCTGTCCATCTGTATATATGTCTGTCTGCCTGTCTGTCTGTCTGCCTGCCTGCCTGCCTGTCTGTCTGTCTGTCGGCCTGCCTGCCTGTCCGTCTGTCTATCTGTCTGCCTGTCTGTCTGTCCGTCTGTCTATCTGTCTATCTGTCTGTCTGTCCATCTGTCTATCTGTCTGTCTGTCTGCCTGTCTGTCTGTCTGCCTGTCTGTCTGTCCATCTGTCTGTCTGTCCGTCCGTCTGTCTGTCTGTCCGTCCGTCTGTCTGTCTGCCTGTCTGTCTGTCCTTCTGCCTATCTGTCCGTCTGTCTGTCTGTCCGTCCGTCCGTCCGTCTGTCTGTCTGTCTCGCAACTGAACCAAATAAATCCGTCATGTTAGGATCAACACTTCATCCAGTCAGTGTTTCCATACATTGTTTACATCAACATGCGCGAGGAGAGACGCGTGGAACGACAGACAGCACAGGTGACAAACCGCGTGCGCGATTCCGGGCCTGGACGATCGTGTTTACACTTGGTTTTAAAATGCGTTTTGGGCGATCGGATCACAAGTGGACAGAGAGACACATCGACGTTTACACCTGTGTCTATCATGCGTCTCCAAATGCGTCCTGCTGACCACTTGTGATCAGACTCCGAAGAAGAAGAAGATTACACCGAAGAAGAAGAAGATTTCCTGTTACGTCCTTGTCGGGGACGCATTAGCGTTTACACTACAAAATATACGTGGTCAAATGCGTCCCAGACCACCTCGGTAAGTGGTCTGAGTATCCGGGTCACAAAACGTTTTGGTGGTCGTGTACACCTGTATTTAGCGCTGTCCACTTGTGACCCGATCGCAAAAACGCATTTTAAAACAAAGTGTAAACGGGGTCAACGTGTGTGTGTGTGTGTGTGGGGCTTTTTCTTCAGACTTGAGCTGTCAATCTCTGAATAGCAGTTCTTTCATTTCTAAACCATCCACCCCCCCCCTCCCATCGTGTGTCACCTGTCACCGCGTGTTCCCGTCGTGGCGACCGGAGACAAAAACCGCTTATGACTTTTACGACAACAGCCGTTAAAAATAGAAGGGGGTTTGGGGTTACAAAGGGGTTACGACGTCTCCGGCTCTTTCAGTCCATCAGTCTTCTTCACCTCTCCCTTTTTCTGTCACTTGACACACACACACACACACACACACACACACACACACACACACACACACACACACACACACACTGTGCTGCACAGAGAGAGGAGACGAGAAGAAAAGAGACGAAGAGGGGATTTGTGCTTAAAGCGGAAGTGATGAGGGAGTTCACACAGTGCGCACGATTTTACCACCAACAAAAGAAATGTTCGGCATTACAACTGGCATTACTCAGATAATGGAGCTTACGGACTTAGTGAAAATGTGTGATTTTGTTGCACGTGTGTGTCCACGGACACTTATGCGTGTGTACACTTGCGCGTGACATTCACTCCCTTCATCATTTGCTTCTTTACTTTCTCTCCCATTTGAATAATAATAAACGCGCTGAGCTGTTTGACTGAGGACTTGAGTGGCACCGCTTCTCTCGCTCTCTCACACGCACGCACGCGCGCGCACGCACACACGCAAACGTAGTCAATGCAAGCGTGCATATGCAAAACACACACACGCACACACAAATACAAACAGTAATGCTAGCATGCATATGCAAAACACACACACGCACACACACGCACACACATGCAAACAGTAAGTGCAAGCATGCATATGCAAAACATACAAACACAAACATAAACACACTCACGCGCGCGCGCACACACACGCATACACACATGCAAACGTAGTAAATGCAAGCGTGCATATGCAAAACACACACACGCACACACATATACAAACAGTAATGCTAGCATGCATGCAAAACATACACACGCGCACATACACCCACATGCAAACATTAAATGCTAGCATGCATGCAAAACATACACACACACACTCACACACGCACGCACACACACATGCAAACATTATATGCAAGCATGCATATGCAAAACATACATATGCACGCACACTTATGTGTGCACATTTGCTCGTGCCACTCATTCCTCCATCATTCGGTGCTTTACTTCTCTCCCATTATAATACTAGTCATTACACAATTTCATTACCGCTGTGGAAGTATTAGTGTCCACGTTTCAGCAACGGGATATAAAAACCCAGTCACGTTCCACACGTGTTGGAAAGCACACAAATCATATTTAAAACTGAAAAAAAAAACGCACATCCGACGATTCGCCCGCGAATTCCACGTGTGGCAAACCCAGTTCCCCTCCATTATGGAAATTATATTTATTACCAATCTTTTTTTTTCTTTTCTTTTCTTTCCCGTCCCTTCATCCTAGGAGAACCAAAAATCAATTAGCAATAACAATAACCCCGCTCTGCCGTTGTGCTGGGCGCCCCGGGGGTCGTGATTTCCCCACGGGGCCGTGCTTCATTGGAGTGCGGCGCTGTACGGGCGCCGAGCCCATACGCACACCTATGACCGTATTAACCTAGCCAAGTGCTCACTAGCCACCGGAGTGAGATTATACCGGCCCGGCCCCCCTCTCTCTTTCAAAGCTCAGCACTTAAGGGATGATCTGGAACCACACACCGTATACGCACTGATCCGCAGACAATATGGGCGGGAAAAAAAAGGAGGTAGATGTAAGGAGGAGGAGGAGGGGGGGGGTAAAGGTCACCTGTTATCAATTTGTTATCCTGTAAGTAACACGCCCGGTGCGTGTTCGCTCGCATGCTGGATGGCTTCTCTGTGGGTGGGCCTCTTTGTCAGTCTCTCTCTCTCTCTCTCTCTCTCTCTCTCTCTCACACACACACACACACACACATGCATACCCATGCATTAGCGCGGGAAAGGGGGGGACTGGGGGGGGCTGCAACTCCCCCCAGTAGTGGCAGGTGGCTGTGTAATATATTAGACCCAACATTATGCCTACCTATTCCTAATGTACAAATGAAAGTAAATAAATAAATAAATAAATCAATAAATAAATAAACTTACTAAATAAATAAATAAATAAATACAACAAAACACACCTTTATTTTAAACAGTGGGCTGGCACTGGAACGACCAAGACCGTCATTTTGACGGTTTTGGATTTGCAAAGTTTACTAACTCTGTTAAAAATATATATATATATGCAGACCTGCCGCTCCCTGAATGTTTGTAAAATCGAATATATTTGCATTAAAATGAGTTGCAGATCAATTGCAAAAAAACAACGTTTCGATAAGATGTACCTTATACGATCATAAGCGGTCAAAATGACCGCGCGTAATTTGCGCGTCATGGCGCGCGTTGGACAGCGGCCATTTTAAATTGTTGGAAAAATAGCATCGAAGTTGTTAAAATGTTAATTTTGGTGTCAGTTGGTTTCTTAACATACGCACTAACATATGCAATGCATTGGGTATTTATCTTGACAGAATATAGGGTTTAAAAACCGTGGCGGTCAAAATGACCGCCCATGGTCGTTGTGGTAGTTTTTAAGGCCCGATCGTTGTTTGGGACTGTTTCGGTGGTTATTTTCAGTTGTTGTTTCTTAACACGTTTCACGTTTTATATGCCTTGATTAGTTTGTTAGAGTAGAAATATGTGTTTTCCGTGTCGTTTTTCAGGTAATGTTCTCACTTTTACAATTTTGCCATTCAAGTTCGACCACGTCTCTCCGAAGTTTAAATGGTTTAAAATAGTATTATATCTGTTAAAATGTAAAACAATTTTGGTGTCGGTCGTTTCCTAACAGACATATTAACGCATTAATATCTCAATTGGGTATTTATCTTGACATACTCTACTACTACTACTACTACTACCACTACTACTACTACTATTACTACTACTTTCGGCTGCTCTCGTTAGGGGGCGCCACAGCGGATCATCCGTTTCCATCTCTTCCTGTCTTCTGCATCTTCCTCTCTCGCATCAGCCACCTACATGTCCTCCCTCACCACATCCATAAACCTCCTCTTTGGCCCTCCTCTTCTCCTCTTCCCTGGCAGCTCCGTATTCAGCATGACGTTATCTTGGCATAATATAGAGTTTGAAACCCGGCGGTCATTATGACCGGGGGGGGGGGTACCTACCGTGATCCTCCCACGCACTACGTCCCCTGGCGAAACTCCTCACTGTCAGGTGACAAGAAGCCGCTGGCGACTCCAAATGTATCGGAGGAGGCATGTGGTAGTCTGCAGCCCTCCCCGGATTTGCAGAAGGGGGTGGAGCAGCGACCGGGACGGCTCGGAAAGGTGGGGCAATTGGCCGGATGCAATTGGGGAGAAAAAGGAGGGGGCGGGGGTTGTCTGCCTCTCCGCTACTTCTTCCACGCCGGCTCGCCACAATATTTTCCTTTTTAGCTTGCACCCCCCCCTCCCCACTGAAACCATCTTCCTGCGCGCCTGTACCCCCTCCCCCACACACACACACACACAGTACTGTATCTGTATGTGCATGCACACAGCAACGTACAGCAAGGTCACTCAAATCATCAGAATGTTCGAGCACTCAATCATCATATAGCGTAATGAGATTTTTTTTCTTTTTTTTGGAGAGAAAAATACTTGCAGTCCGTCCAGAGTGGTTGCCCTGCAGCATATTATGTAGGAATTAAATGCCTTGCTAATGCACACTTCAACAAGGATGAAAATAGCGGGTGTTGCGGGGATCGGATCCGCGCTTTCCCCGTTCATACCCCCGGGCTGCACCGCTGCCAGCAGAATAACACCAGGCTGAGCCATTAAGAACCAGCAAATATCCTAAATCACACCCCCCACCCCCCCAAAAAAATGCTAAAAACCACACGCACTCAGCTGCGTTTGTAGAGCTGGCATGGCCGACAGCGTTGCCAGTGGTTGGGCGCACAGTTTAAATAGATATCCTCGTCTCGTTATCTAGTTCATATAAATATGGATATAGACGTGGCTGCTGTTTGCAATACAATAAAGATGTATTTCTATTTATACTAGCTACTGCAAGTTTGATGATTTCAGAGAAAGTGTGCGTAGAGATTGCACGGCGGCTTTATGGCGGGAAATTAATTATTACGTATCTGTGCATACTTGGGGTTGAATGCAGGGGCGCGGGAAGATGTTTGAAGTAAGAGGGGGGGGTTGCCAGCTAGTAGGAAAAGTGTTGTAACGACCACGGATAACTAGACTCGCTAGCGCTTGGCTAACGGGTCGGACCCTTTAGTTGACTGGTTAGCTAGACGCCTGTGGTGCGGGAGACCCGGGTTCGCGTCCCGGTTGCGGCGGTTCCCGGCTGCCACTACTGGGGGGGAGGGCGCAACCACCATTAGGGGGAGATGCACCCCACCCCACCACCACTCCCCACCCTTTCCTGCGCTAAGGGTTGTATAGAACGTTTACAACAGCAAAGAGATCATTTAGGGGGGGGTATACGCTTTGATATACCATGAAGAGGAGCAATCATGGTCCCCCTGACTCCTTAAGGTCCGCATCGATCTACACACTGTGCATTGAACCATATGTGCCAGTTAATATGTATCTTATTTTGTCTGTGTTACCGATTGTCAGTTGATATTTTGGGACTTCCCTGTGATCATTCTTATCCTACTGTGCCAGCAGGAAGCTTAAAAACCAGACTGTAAATCATTAATAATAATATTTTATTTTTATAGCACCTTTCATTGTCAGAGACCCTCCCAAAGTGCAATCAATCAGTCAATCAATCAAGCTATCAAGCTATCAATCAATCATCGGTCCGATCGCGGTGAGCTTTCAATCAATCAGCTCGCATTCAATGAAAAAATGACTTGCATGTAAATGAATTGCACTTGCATGAGTCAATCAGTCATCAATCATCAATCGATCAAATCAGCGCACGCACTCAGTTCAGTTGGCGAAGTTAAACCAGCGACGTCCTGCAGCCTTCGCGTCACATATAGCTCCGCCCTCAGTGGCTGAAACGTCAGCGCCAATTGTTTGCATGCGTTTTTCTCTCTTTTCCCTCCCTTTCTCTTCTTCTCACGAGTGGCTCTGGAAAAGGGGAGCCATTGTTAAGTGTTGCCCGATAAATTACCCCCGATGTCACCAATTCAGACGTTCTCAAATCAGAGGATTTGCATGAAATTACCCCAGCGAGGCGCGCGGGATTGTGTCTGACAATGGAGGGTATTTGACCTATGCTGGTAAGAAGATCTTTGATTATCTGGCGCCGTTTATTTATTTAATTTTTTTCCCCCTTCCTCCGATGGATACGTCACCATGGAAACGAACCAGCGACTGAGAATGAATGAGGTCCCTGAACCTCCCCATTGTCTCCCACTGAGCCGGGGCCCGGGGTTTTTTTTTGACTGGGAGCTATATTCAGATATGACTCCATCGCGAAGGAGAGACGATGAAGCCCTCCACACGTGCGTAAGGACAGTTAATCCTTAAAGAAGCGCACAAGTTCACCCAGATTCAAGTGCCGCTGATGGAAACAGCCCCGGAGATCTCTTACGGGGGTGGGGGTGGGGGTACGTATGGGGGCTGGAGTTATACATGAAAAACCCTCGACCTGTGATGAAGGTCTAATTTAGCCATTTCCCCCCGAGCAATTGCCCCACTCCTCCAAGCCTCCTCCAAGTGGCACGGTGGCGCAGTGGTTAGCGCTCGCAGCGAGAAGGTCTTGGGTTCGAAACCCGGGGTTGTCCAACCTTTAGGGGTCGTCCTCCGTGTGGAGGTTGCATGTTCTCCTCGTGTCTGCGATGTGGGTGGGGGGGGTTTCCGGGTGCTCCGGTTTCCCCCACCATCAGAGAGACATGTATGTTAGGGTTGATGCCCCTGACCGAGGCATGGCAAGACGAACTGGAGGAGCTGGTCCCCGGATGCTGCACGACTGCTGCTAGCTACACAGCTAGGGTGGGTTAAATGCAGAGAGTAATTACCCTACGGGGATCATTAAGGTATATCAAAATCAAATCAAGCCATCCCCCGTCGCTGCTCCGCCCCCTCTGCAGACTACCAGCACGCCTCCTCCGATACGTGTGGAGTCGCCGGCCACTACTTTTTACCTGGCAGTGAGGAGTTTCACTAGGAGGACGTAGCGCGCGGGATCCTCACGCTATTCCCCCTCCCAAACAGGCACCCCCGTCCGACCAGAGGAGGCGCTAGTGCGGTGACCAGGGCACATACCCACATCCGGCGTCCCCACCCGCAGACGCGGCCAATTGTGCCTGTAGGGACGCCCGACCAAGCCGGAAGCAACGCGGGGATTCGAACCGGCGACCCCCGTGTCGGTAGGCAACGGAATAGACCGCCACGCTACCCGGACGCGCCCTAATTTATCCAGTTTGACAGGTGGGAGCTGTGGTTTTTGCTCACATGTGATACATGCATACGTCTCCCTGAGATGCGGCAGTTCCCTTTGCACAAGCCGCGACCGTTTCTGCAGTACAGCCGTGCCGGTCTGCGCGCGCGTCAGTGCAGATGGAGCTGGATATTGGCCCCGGTGCACATTGCTTGTAGCAACATTCCCCGTCCGGTGCAAGAAGGGGGACGTCTTCGGGAGTAATGGTCTGTCAAATGGGATGACACAAGGTCTCCAGATACACCTGGAGAGACATTGCCGGCTGGGTAACAGGGGGGGTCGGTCGATCTCCCGAGGCTGAGAGTCTTTGTTCAGCCACATCGAGCCTCTCTCCATGATCCTGCCCCGCACAGTATGACGGCAACCACGTGGCAGACGAACCCGAATCCCAGGGGCGCAGAGTGCGATTAATCATCCCCTTAATCATATTTGCATACGCGAAGTTAAGTTAAGAAGGTCCGTCACTCTGCCGAACACGACCCCGAGCCATCAAATACTTGTGAAACCACCGAAGGGCACCCCTACCGGATCTCGGCGAGTGTAATTGGGAGTAATTATAGTAAATAGATAAAAATAGAAGCGGCTGAAAGCATCTATTTTTATCTGCAAATTGCATTAACCTCTAGAACCGGGATCTGCATGAACCACTTTTATTTCCCGGTTCTGCTTTTTTTTTTTAATCTGTGTATGTAGGACGCTGCAGCCCCTCGGCCGGCTGAAGGCTGACAGGTTGTACTTCAGAGGTCAAAGTTCACGTGTCACGACGCTGTCAAGGTCAGCGTGGGGTTTTCTGATAGATATTCTGAAAGGGTTCGTCGAGTCAAACATGGAGACTCACGAGATCGCTTCTCCGTGCAGCTGTCAGCACGCGTTTGATTTGCGTCATACGAACGGATGTATTGCATGGCATGATAAGGCAGGTATGGGAGATGATGTCAGATGTGGGGGGAGATAAGGCCTTCCTCCCTTAATCCAGTTCACACCCTCTCCGAACTTACTGCATAATCAACCCGCATTGCTGATTTACTTTGAACCTCTAGGATTTAACTCCGCTCAGTAACCGAGAGGCAGCAAACCAACATAAACTGCAAGGCTGTGTGACGAGAGGGGACCAGAAACACAAGTGAACAATGTCCTTAAAACACGTCATCTTATTTTACTGTGGTGACTGAAAGTCTGATGGCGACCAAACAGAGGCCATATTTAACCGGCCTTTATATTTACGTCTGACTGGAGAGCCGCCCCTGTCTGTTTTTTCCCCCCTTTGTGTGTGCGTGCGTGTGCGTGCGTGCAAGTGTGTTTGTGCACGTGTGCATATACGTCTGCACGTGCGCACGTGCAAGTATACGTGCGCGCGTTTGCGCGCGTGTGCATGCGAACAAGTATTTGCGCGAGTGTGTGCACGCGTGACTGTGCGTGCATGTGTGCACGTGTTTTCGTGTGCGCGTTTTTGCATGCGTGTATTTGCGCGGGTGTGCGCGCGCGTGCATGCACAAGTGTATGTGCACATGCGTGCGTGTGCATGCATGTGCGTGCGTGTTTGTGCATGCGTGTGTTCGAGTGTGTGTGCGTGTGTGCGTGCATGAATGCCTGTGTGTGCGCGTGCGTGTGCACTATCCCGCTATTGTCTCCCTATCTGCAGAGATAGGCCAGCTTGGTGATTGCTTTTCCCTGTGAATTAATTCCACCCCGGTGTTTAATACGGAGCACAGAGAAGAGGCAACACAGCCATTTCTGCAGTTTCTTCTAGTTTCAGCCTCCCGCTTTCGAGACGTTCTTCAAAACAGTGTGACGAGGTAGCCGTTGAGCCAACTCGGACTAAGCCCAGCTAAGCCTGACTGACTAACTGACCCCGACGGTTACAGTTCGGCTCAAATGATGTGCCGCTGCAATTGCAAGATGGATGCGGGAGTAAATGATTTGGACATTAAGTCACATGCGTTTAGGATGCGGCATAGACCGTCTTAATGAGTTTGCAGCTTATCATCAGTCACGAGAGAAAGCGAATCAATCACCTCTCTGGTGTAGTGATGGGTCGACTGGGAAGGGGTGGAGCGGGGAGGGAGGGAGGGAGGGATGGAGGGAGACAGACAGAGAGACAGACACAGAAAGAGCGAGAGAGAAATAGAGGATGAGAGAGAGATGGGGGTAGAAAGAGAGAGAGAGAGAGAGCCCAAGAGAGAGAATTATGGTGGGGTGAGAGAGAGAAAGAGAGATATGGGGTAGAGAGAGAGAGAGCCCAAGAGAGAGAATTATGGTGGGGTGAGAGAGAGACCTAGAGAGAGAGAGATGGGGTAGAGAAGAGAGACTAAGAGAAAGAATTATGGTGGGGTGAGAGAGAGAAAGAGAGAGAGAGAGAGACTAAGAGAGAGAATTATGGTGGGGTGAGAGAGAGACTAAGAGAGAGAGAGATGGGGTAGAGAGAGAGAGACTAAGAGAGAATTATGGTGGGGTGAGAGAGAGACTAAGAGAGAGAGAGAGAGACTAAGAGAGATAATTATGGTGGGGTGAGAGAGAGACTAAGAGAGAGAGAGATGGGGTAGAGAGAGAGAGACTAAGATAGATAATTATGGTGGGGTGAGAGAGAGACTAAGAGAGAGAGAGATGGGGTAGAGAGAGAGAGACTAAGAGAGAGAATTATGGTGGGGTGAGAGAGAGACTAAGAGAGAGAGAGATGGGGTAGAGAGAGAGAGACTAAGAGAGAATTATGGTGGGGTGAGAGAGAGACTAAGAGAGAGAGAGATACTGAGAGAGAAAGAGAGATATGGGGTGAGATAAATTAAGATACTAAGAGAGAGAGAAAAGCAGGGAGAGTGTGAGCGAGAGCGAGATGGTGGGGGTGAGGGTGGGTGGGGGGTGGGTGGAGGGTGTAACAAAGAGAGAAAGCTCCTCACCCCTGCGAGCGTTGTTTACCTCAACAAACCGTTGCCCAGCGTTTTCCTGAGGGACACTTGTTTTAATAAAAACGGGCCCCATATTAAATTCTAATCCATTAGCGGGGCTGGCGCGCCGCTTTATCAAGCCACTGGAACAGATGAATGTTCCTTCATTAACATGGCTGGGCCGTCTCTGCGCGAGCGGCCCCGGCCCCGGTCCCGGTCCCGCGCCCGGCGCCCGTGCCAGGGTTGCGCCGGAACGCGCCGCACACCTTGCGGTGAATAATGCAGCCGTTTGTTATGAACGACCCTGCCAATTCATCGCCGCTAAGAGGTTGTGTCAAGGACACTGTGGCTATACGTGTTTTTATTTATCACTACAGGTGAGGTTATTTGACACCCACCCAACCCCACCCCACCCCCACCCCGAATAGATGACGACGGATGTGTTGTCCCATCCTGCCCCTGTCTCCCTTCAGAGGAATCGCACTTACAATATTTGATTGGTCATCTCAGTTATTCAGTTATTGTTTTGTATTTGTTTTGATGTATATATGTATGTATGCACGATGGATGGATGCATGGATGGAGAGATGGATGGATGGGTGTGTGTATGGATGGATAGATGGGTGGGTTGATGTATGTATGTATGCATGTATGTGATGGGTGTGTGTATGGATGGATAGATGGGTGGGTTGATGTATGTATGTATGCATGTATGTATGTATGCATGATGGATGGATGCATGGATGGACGGATGGATGGGTATGTATGGACGCATAGATGGGTGGGTGGATGTATGTATGTATGTATGCACGATGGATGTATGCATGGATGGACAGATGGATGGATGGGTGTGTGTATGGATGGATAGATGGATGGACGGATGGATGGGTGGGTGGATGTATGTATGTATGTATGCATGATGGATGGATGCATGGATGGACGGATGGATGGATGAATGACTGTGTGTATGGATGGATAGATGGGTGGGTGGATGTATGCATGTATGTATGCATGATGGATGGATGGATGAATGGAGGGATGTATGGATGGATGGATCTGTGTATGGATATATGTATGTATCAATTTAACTTTGTATTAGATTCCCCCCTAAAAAAATCAACACATTATCGTTATATCTGTTGTTATTATTATTATTATTATTATTATTATTATTATTATTATGATCTTTTGTTATTATTATTGTTTTTTAAGTAGAGGTAAGTTCTGGGAAAGTGTTGTCTTTTCTTTCATTATAAATGTGATGGCTATAGACTCCCTCATCTAACGTAGGTGCTGCACAAGTCCTCCAAGCCATACGCTCAAATACGACCCACAGGAGCGTTTCCCAAATTAGCGCCCCTACCGGCGGCAGGAGATATGCCCACAGATAGTTTTCGCCTCTGTGCATTGTGGGTTTTTATCTGCTTGTTGACATCCTTTCTACAACGCCTCGTAGACAGGCTAATAAAGGTCAGTAGTCGGTAAATAGTGATTAAACCAATTTGAGAACAAAAGAATATGAAGTCAGTGTGTTTCACCGTGTAGTAACTGAGATTGCTGTTGGCAGCGCGACCGCTAGAGGTCGCTTAACTTTAAAACGTATCTATAGTTCGCAATAAGCTGTATGTACGAACGACCAATGGGGTCGTTGTTTTGGTGGAGGACAGTCTCTCACTTCCTTATAAATGGGGGAGCTACAGGCTCCCTCATTTATCAAGCAAGAAGGTCGTGGGTTCGAACCCCGGGGTAGTCCAACCTTGGGGGTCGTCCTCAGTGTGCAGCTTGCGTGTTCTCCCCGCGTCTGCGTGGGTTTCCTCCGGGTGCTCAGGTTTCCTCCCACAGTCCAAAGGCATGCAGGTCAGGTGAATCGGCCGCACTACATTGCCCCTATGTGTGAAAGTGTGGGCCCTGTGATGGCCTGGCGGCCTGTCCAGGGTGTCTCCCCGCCTGCCAAATGACTGCTGGGAGAGGCTCCAGCGTCCCCGCGACTGTAAGTAGGATAAGGGGTTTGGATAATGGATGGATGAATGTACACATTAACACCCCAAAATTCACGGTCGAATCCAACCACACCGTTCACCTATTACCAAGTATCAGTAACACAGCTCAATGTGTAAAGAGGAGTAGGAGAACAGCGCAGACTCCGGTGTGGCAGTGCAGAAATGGCTGGAGAGACTCCTTCCTGTCGGAGCGGTGGCCATTAGTGGACTTTTAGAGGCTGCGGTTTCCTTTGCTGTGATGAGCAAGGATGAAGAGCAGGACGTCAATAACAGGAACTGTTTGTAGAGTGGATAATTAGCCTTAAATGGGGACAAAGGATCAATATCCTCCCCCCTTTCACCAAGGTTTATTTATTTATTTATTTTTTATTCCAGGAGTATAGAAGGTAAGTGTCCAGCAGAGTACATCAGCTGCTTTGGATGGGAGTCGGAGCACAGCTGGCGCTACAGGGAAGGGATGGATGCAGATCGGACTAGATTTCAACAGGCTGGCTTCCTCGCTAGGCAGTTATTGCTCCAACGTCGTGCCACGGTCTGACATCGTTTTGTAGTAACGTCATAGTCACAAGATGGCTGCCCCATTCACTGTCCCAAGCCCCATTCCATTATTTTTTCTCCCCCCCCCAATTGTCCTGCTCTTCCGAGCCGCCCCACTCGCCGCTCAACCCCCTCTGCCGATCCGGAGAGGGCTGCGGACTTTTCACGTAACAGTGAGGAGCTTCACCAGGGGGAGGTTGCGCGTGGGAGAATCACGCTATTCCCCACAGTTCCCCCTCCCCCCCGAACGACTAGAGGAGGCGCTAGAGCAGTGACCAGGTCACATATCCACATCCGGCTTCCCACCTGCAGACTCGGCCGATTGTGTCTGTAGGGACGCCGGACCAAGGCGGAGGTAACACGGGGATTCGATCCGGCGATCTCCGTGTTGGTAGGCAACGGAATAGACCGCTACGCTACCCTCCCTTTCCCTTTCCCCTTTCCCCTTTCCCTTTCCCCTTCCCTTCCCCTTTCCCCTTCCCTTTCCCTTTCCCCTTCCCTTTCCCTTTCCCTTTCCCTTCCCTTTCCCCTTTCCCTTTCCCCTTCCCCTTCCCTTTCCCCTTTCCCTTTCCCCTTCCCTTTCCCTTTCCCCTTCCCTTTCCCCTTTCCCTTTCCCTTTCCCTTTCCCCTTCCCTTTCCCTTTCCCCTTTCCCTTTCCCTTTCCCTTTCCCCTTCCCTTTCCCCTTTCCCTTTCCCCTTTCCCTTTCCCCTTTCCCTATTTCCATTTGGGTCACCTTAAATGCTCTCTGTTATTGACACATGCAATGTGTGTATATATATATATATATATATATATCAGTTAAATGCTATCTTTTCCTAGCACAGATATGAATTACGAGACTGTAATTTAATCTCAGCAAGCCTATCGCTAGCAAGATGCTAACTGCCAACAGTCTGATCGTAGATTGAACTACAGCCCAATGCTCTAAAGTGATTTTGTCAAGACTGCTTTGTAAATTACTGCTCAGAAATTCCTGCGCGAGCTACCCCCCCCAACACATAAACTTGACTCGGAACAAAATTGGTAAGTGAATTATTTGATTGTTTTGTGTGGGGAAATACAATGGGGCTCTTGGCACGTCATCCGCTCCTCGCAGCTAATGTTGCCCTACAGAGTGGCGACACGGCTGGGCCACACTATACCAAGACGCGTCATTTGTAAAACCTGGGGAGGCCCAGATCCGGGGAGAACAGCGCTGATTGGAGGGCCTGGTGTAATGTGAATTACTGTCAGACAACTTTAGCCGAGCTGTTAGATCACTACTGTACATTGTCTCACGATCCCCAGGCATGGCTCATATTCTTGCTCCAATCACTCTCAGTCTCTGCCTCCGTCAGCCCTGGGTAAGTGCATTCTGCCCCTTCGACGAATGCCATGAATCCATGCATATTAAATTGCGGGAAAGTTGTTTCTGACTGGCAACCTAGCCGACATGTTCTGAGTCGTCTTGATCGAGCACTGTAAACCCCGGTCACCTGGCACTCTGCACAGCTTAAACAAATGTGACGTATTATCCAGGATTCTCTGGCGTCCTACTGAAGCTCGTCATCACTTAAAACTTCTCCATGAATTCAAGACGATACCTCGTTATTGCAGTGGCGTGTCCAGGGAGTGGCCTGGGGTGGCATCTAATTGGCCACCCCAGGTGCCACCCCTGTGATTGGCTATCTGCCCAGTCAGAGGCGGGTCTTAGTTTGAACTCTTTTAATACGCATTGTTTTCTTTTGTATGTATCCTACTTTTGGAGGTACAATTTATCTAAAGAATAAAGTATGGAAGCTCTATATTACATTTGCACAGTGCCACTCTGTCGTGTTGTGATTGGTGGGTCTATTTAATGTTAAACACAGGATTTGCAATGTTAGAAATTAAAGTAGATATGGGTAGTGGAGACAAAAATGGTCATACATTGATGCAATAAAGGCACAAATTGGTGCATAAAAACATCACCAGAATGCAGGAAATGAAAGTTTTCGATGCTTCAAATGTCCCGGGGGAGGACCCCCAGATGCCCTGCTTCAAGCCAACCCTGCATAAATCAGCGCCCCACTTCAGCCACCCCACTCAAAAAAAGTCTGGACACGCCACTGCGTTATCGTAAGGGCTGAGAGGGGTTGTTTTGGAGTATTGACAACCTACAATATGGCGCAAAAGTAATTGAGCTGGGTATTTTTTTTTTTTTTGCTCGCTAATGTCTTATCGTTGCATTAATTAGCAAGCAGCATTGGAGTAATCCCATTACTGGCTACTGAATATGGAGAAAGTGCCACTTCCTACATACATAACTGTGGTTGGTAAACAACGTATTAATGATCTTTTAATAGCCAAAGATACTCAGAACACAACATTTAAAATTCATCAACATTTACATTTTGGTTTGGGCTGCATATGACTCATGGTTGTTGCTGCAGAGATGGTGTGAAGCGTCATTTTAACGTCTAGGCTGTCATATTTCAATGCAGCACGAACGCTTCACACCGAATCAAAGTAACATTCTGCAGTGCGGAGCTCCCTAACGAACTGCTTTTTCTGCTTTACACTATCTTATAGAGCTATTACCCTCACAACGGTTCCCTTAAAACTGGACTGATTATTTTCTTTTCAAACACAATTGTCTTTCAGCATCCTGCGAATCCTTAAAGGCTCGTGATTAATAAAGGAGGACTTGACACCCATCGCAAAGCCACTTCAGTTTAGCAGTGAGTCAGCTTCTGCTTCTCTCTGGGTATCAATCTCAGCAAATTTAACTGGGGTGTGATGGCACTTTTTCTCTTTTAAATTGCACCACAGATAGATTGCAGTTGTTTATCTCCTGGTACGCAAGGGCAGCGGTTAGCCGGAAGGCCAGACAAGAACAGCTTGGATCCGGATCTAGCTGTTGGTAATTCACAGGTCAGGGTCAAAAAAGAAGGCCGGGGCGAGGAAAGTGAGTAACACCGTATAAATGTCCATAATACCAGGCAACTCAGCTTGCCGGAGCGGCTCCGTGGTCATCGGTAGACTTGGACGATTTACTGGACAGCTCCCAGACATGGACGTCATCCTGTGCAGCTGTCAACCCACATTCAATAACAGGGCTGTGCAGACGTGCGAAGGGGTAGGAGCTCTGGGCTGCAAAAAACATCAGACACACTATTCCCCAGGCCGATATCTTTTAAGTCATCACTGTTCAGTCGTACTGCTACACGGTCTGAATAAACTCCTGTATTTTTAGCTATCCTGCATTTATCAGCAGTGAGATGAAGTATTGTGACACTTGAATAATGGCTCATCTTGAGGCCGAGCACAAGACCCGGACTTGACTTGGTCTCAGACGGTGCACACTTCTGATAACCTTTCAAATCTGGTCAAGTACAAGACTTTAATTTAAGCAGTTTCCCCCCATAAAATGAATACCAAACTTCCTCCGAGGAGATCAGTGAAGTGCAAAGTATCTGTAACTTGCTGTATTTCACTATTACTAGTCTATCTCTCAGACAGTGGTGAATCTGAAACAATCCTTCCTTGGCAGATGAAATAAAAAGCCTAAACAAATGGGTTATGAACTTTTTAACTTTCAGTAGCCTACTACAGTTAGAAATATGTAGCATATAATGACAATAATAACAATAATATATGCAAAATGAATGATAATATATATGGTACACGGAATCTGAAATGTGTGGTGTATTAAAAAATCATTGAAACTAAATGTGTGCCATTGGCAAAATTTGTTGAAGATATTTTACTAAACAGACTAACTGCTAATTTTGGAGTCTGGAGGAGAGACGGCTCATTGGACTTGCTGGGGCAGGGATATTATTCTGTCTGAGGAAACATTACTTTAAAGTATTAATCAGAAAACACACCGGAAAACATGCAACAAAGCAACAAACACGCTTCATTTATATGCCACAGCGTGCACACAGCATTGGCTGTCACTATGTTAGCTACCATGCTAACAGCTAGCTTGGCATAGTCATATTTGAAGGTATCGTTTTTGAGTTTGATCAGAACTGACAGTCAAATGGTACACACACTAAATATACTGACTACGCTCACACTGCTGTATCCGGTGCTACACAACCTACCGCTATCAGATGGTGCACAGTCGACTGGTTTGTATGATGTAGTCATCAGCATATTGAATCACACCCGTACATATAGATGGTGCAGCATTACTGCAAGCTCGAGGGTGCAAAAGTATAAAAATTCAGCGAACAAGTTATGTCTCACATCATTTCCATGCTAAATGAGCTAGCTGAACCAGAATTGAAATGTCAAGTAACCAGCTTAATAAATTATATATATATATATATATATATATATATATATATATATTTGCAAATGGTTACCACTGCATTTCTCTATCAGGCTGTTGGCTGTCACATTCAATAGTCACATCAGCCCAATATTTTGGGCCACAAACACATTTTCACTTCTCCCCACGACACAGAAATGGAAAACATACTGAAAGGGAAATAAGCAGTTTTTTTTTTCCGTTTCAGGCTTTCGAAGGAAGATCCATTCTGCCAATGTGAAATTGACAGAGCATGAACTTCACGGAGCTTCTGAATGACACGCATGAACAAGAGGATTTTAAGAGCCCTCAGAAAAAAAAATGTCAAAGAAACACAAACTACTGAAAAATACTCAAAAAGGCCTGAAAGGCCTGCAAATTCAACTGACACCCGGACTTGAATCAAGGCCCCACAAGCAGCCTCAGAAATGATGGTTTTATTAAAAAATTGACATATTATTATAGTGTGTGTGTGTGTGTGTGTGTGTGAAAATTCTGCTCATAATGTTAATGTAGGACTGACAGGACGGGATGTTAACCCCTACCTGTCAATAATAAAAGAGCAATAGATCATTACTGGTTATGTGCACGCTAACATTTTTTTGGGTTCGATCGTCTTTTGTGGCGTAGGACTGAACGCATAACAAGTTTTTTTTCCCCTTTTCTTCTCAACTCTGACCCCTCTATCTACCCAGACATGTCACCTTCTAATGTGTCTCCTGCAAAGTGCACCATGTTCACTGACACTCGGTGATGTTACACAACAGCGTCACACAGATGTGCATCCTTCACTGTACACAAATGGCCTCTGACACGTTTAGATCTTTGGTAGGAGGGCAACGATGAAAAAGAGGGATGGATGGATAAAAAATGGACGAAAATGGATAATGGAAAATTTGGAAAATAGAAAATGGAAAATTGATAAAAATGAAAAAAAAAGGGAAATGGATGAAAATGGATGGACGGATGAAAAATTGAAAGGATGAACGGATGGTTGAAATGGATGGATGATGGATGATGGATGAAAATAATGGATAACGGATGGATGGATGAAACGATGATGAAAAGGCATGACGATGGTCATTAATGCGGAAAGTGGAGGCTGGGGGCTGCAGCTCCCCCTTGTGGTAAGTACAGCCCCCCCAGTAGTGGGAGGGGGGCTGCACCCACCGTTTATTTTAGTGGGCAGCCCCCCCCCCCCACTTAAAGATCTCCCTTGCGCGCCTGAAGACGGTCAACAAGCTCAAAACCAGGTCTTTCTTTTGAGTCCTGGTCCTTCCTCGGTGGTCTGAGGAGAACGTTGTTATCCCGCCTCCGACGCTCCCAACGTCACATCCGGTGATTCCAAGCCGGAATCCTCGCTGGGATTAATCCGTCCTGAGGAAGATCCTGAGTGATGAAGGAGACGAAGCAGGTGGAAAACAGACACGTTTGTGGGACTCGCAATCAAATCTGACTTCCGCTAATGAGGCTTTTGTGTTTGTATTAGATTGCCTGTGTTTGATTATTGGCACCTAAGTAATTTGAGAGATGCAAATTGAATATTTGCATATTCACGTTCGGTTCACCCCACCGGGGTCCCTGTGTCTTCAACAGCATTTGAACGTAACGATCTTTTGAAATCAAATGTTCGGTCCAAAGCAATTAGCAAATTTCAGCACACGCAGATACATGTTTACAGCGTAACGCGGTCTAATTACTGCCGTGAACTCGTGACGTGCTCCCACGTTAACTGAGCACACACGCCGTGGCACGTGCCGCGCTGCGCGGCGGACGCCACCAGCACCCCGACACCACGGAGGACGCCACGAGCCGCCCTGCCTGCTTTATCACAGCAGCAGCTTTTACTGGAGGAGGGACGAGTTTAGTCTGAACAGGAATAATCACACACACACACACACACACACACACACACACACACACACACACACACACACACACACACACACACACAGATAGATAGACAGATCGACAGACAGACAGACAGACACACACACACAGATAGATGGACAGACAGACACACAACCAGACACACATCCAGACACACAAACACACACACACACAACTAGATACACACACACACGCAACCAGATACACACACACACACAACCAGACACACACACACATACACATACAGACACAACAACACACATACACACATATAGAAACACAGATAAACACACACAAACAGATAGTAGATAGATAGACAAACACAGACACACATAAACACACACACACACAGATAGACAGACACATACACACATAAACACACACACACACAACCAGACACACACGCATACACGCGCGCACACACGCACACATATACACACATATTAAAACCTTAGAAAACTCGCGCGCGTGTGTGTGTGTGTGTGTGAGTGTATAGCATATCCGGTCAGTCCACCAGGAACAGCAACAACACAACGTGAACAACAGGTCAAACGGGACGCGGCTGTAAGGGGGGGGGGTGAGACATGTACAGCGGGTAGAGGACAGAGGACGGCGCAGTGTCCTTCCCAAACATCTGCAGCACATCTCCACACGTGCGTTATCATTTCTCCATCCGGTGTTGTCACATTGTTACCCCCCCCGCCCCCCCCCGTTAGATGGCTCCTTCTTCTCTAATGGTTTAATTTCGGTGTAATTCAATAAGCGCCTGGTCCCCCGGTACCTTCCACATTCGTACGAGGTCCGTAATAACGTCTCCGCAGCCAGATGACACGACGCTCTCCGGCGGTTTCATTTGGCGCTAATTCCTCCTAGTTAACGCACTTAACACGCCAAACGAGATCTAATACACACGCCCTTTTTACATTACGCTGCGCAGCGGAGCGGCTGCAGCGGGGCTGCAGCGGGGCGGCGGCGGCGCTGCTCCGCAGTGATGGATGAGATAACTGGAGCAGCGCTCCCCTAAAGGTTACGCATGCTGCTGAGGGACTGTACAGCGCTACGTGTGTGCAGGTGCGTGTGTTTGTTCAGGTGTGTGGGTGTGTTGTGTGTGTTTGGTGTGGGTCTGTGCAAGTGTCTGTGTGTGTGTGTGTGTGTTTGTGCAAGTGTGTGTTTGTGCAGGTGTGTATGTCTGTGCAAGTGCGTGTGTGTGTTTGTTCAGGTGTGTGTGTGTGTGTGTTTGTTCAGGTGCGTGTGTAGGTTTGTGCAGGTGTGTGGGTGTGTGTTTGTGCAGATGTGTGTGGATTTGTGCAGGTGTGTGTGTATGTGTTTATGCAGGTGTGTGTGTATGTGTGTTTGTTCAGGTGTGTGTGTGTTTGTTTGTTCAGGTTTGTGCGTGTTTGTGCAGGTGTGTGGGGGTGTGTTTGTGCAGATGTGTGTGGGTTTGTGCAGGTGTGTGTGTTTTTGCAGGTGTGTATGTCTGTGCAAAAGTGTGTGTGTGTGTGTGTGTGTGTGTGTGTGTGCGCGTGTGTTTGTGCAGGTGTGTATGTCTGTGCAAGTGTGTGTGTTTGTTTGTTTGTTCATGTTTGTGCGTGTTTGTGCATGTGTGTGTGTAGGTTTGTGCAGGTGTGTGGGTGTGTTTGTGCAGATGTGTGTGGGTTTGTGCAGGTGTGTGTGTTTGTGCAGGTGTGTATGTCTGTGCAAAAGTGTGTGTGTGTGTGCGCGCGCGTGTGTTTGTGCAGGTGTGTATGTCTGTGTAAGTGTGTGTGTTTGTTCAGGTGTGTGTGTGTGCATCCAAGTGTGTGTGTACATGCACGTGTGCATGTGCGTGCATGAATATGTGTGCGTGCATGCATGTGTGTGTGCATGTGTGTATGGGCGGTGTGTAGTCACCTGTTGGCGAGTGAGAACAGTTTTGCGTTGTTGCTCTTGCAATAGCGCACCCTTCATAACATGTTGTGTTATGAAAGCGCACCCTTCAAAGGTACGATTATGTAAAGCGGAGTATTTAGGGTCATGCTACACAGACAGGAAAATCCTATCAAATCAAAACGATGGATTAATCAGAGCCAGTTACCGAACCTCAGTCCTGAATACTTTTAATCCTAATCCCGGTCATGGCATCGGGATGAAAAAGAAAATTAATATTAGTCTGGCAGCGTGGCCCTCGTACCTCCACCCGTCTTGTGAAATTGGGTCAGTGTATTGAGGTTTATCACCGGTGGCATCTGCGGACATGACGCAAGGACGCTCCATCCAAGACCCCACACCGACACGGTGCGTCCGCAAGACCTGCACGCTACGCGGATCCTGAGCTAGCTCACATACCGCGTAAAACTGAAGCACGTGGCTTTTCTCAATCAATAAATCATTATCTTATCCATCTGGATTACGGAGTCAGGTTACGTAATAATAACGGGGGGAGGGTTGGGGGGGGGGAGACGCCCTCCGGTCTGCATATACACCGCTGTTGGATTTATTGGACCTGGCAGGATTGGAGACTGGTGCCGTGGCGAACACGTCCCCTGCTGGAAACGAGTCCGGCAGGAAAACGGACTGAAACGTGGTTCCGATGAGGACGTGACAATCAGCGTCACTGCACAGCTGTGCTGAGATCGATGCGATGTGCACTACTTTATAGACCAAGCGGTCTCGCTAGCGCTGGGCTAAAAGGTCGGACCCTGTAGTCGACTGGTTAACGTGGTCGCCCGCGGTGCGGGAGACCCGGGTTCGCGTCCCGGCTGCGGCAGTTCCCGGCTGCCCCACGAATTCGCTACATTAGGTCTTGGTTTGAGGAGGCCATTTTTTACAAGGGCGGGAGCTGTTTCCGGTTGAGCTGACGGCACGTGAACAAGAATGGCGGCTGCGCCTGGGTTGTAGTCCGGGTCTGTTTCTCTCTGTCTCCTGCATCCTACTACATCCCCACACTGTTAACGCCGCGATATTAACTTCCGGTCTACAGAGTCGCCACGTCATCATCATCATGTTTCAAGGAGCTAAAATAATCACTTTCTCACCCAAGCTTTAATCACACCCAAAAATAAGAAGCAAAATTGAAATTAGCATAACACTCTGCACCCGTGGGGGGTTACAGCGATCCTGTTCTGCAGAGAAAGACGCTCTGGCGTATATACCGACCATGCGGTCCCTTACAACGAGGTTCACATCGTCTCCGAACTGGGTTTTTTTCGTCCGCAGATCTGGATCATTTTTTTTTAAATTGTTATTGCGGCGGTTTAATTAAGTGGCCACCGGCTACACGCGCTTGCATCATCTCATTTACTCGTGTTGGTTTTTGAAGTTCCCCACGAGAACGCTCTCTTTCTCTTTATTCCAACACACACACGCACGCACACACACGCGCGCGTGTACATACAAACACACACGCACGCATATACACACGCACACATATACATACATACAACCGAACGCACGCACGCGCGCAAATTCACACGCACGTACACACACGCACACGCGCAAACACGCACGTGCACGCACGCATACATGCACACAGACCCACACACTCACATGGACGCGCGCACACACATGCATATAAATATACAAATCACACACGCGCGCGTACGCACACGCACACGTGTGCACCCACATGCACACACATACATGCAAACAAACACACACACACACTAACACGCATTGCTACACATCTCCACATGCACAGGCGCGCACACACACACACACAGCACACCACAAGTAGATGACGTCAGCGCTTCTCCATGGGCCCTCAGAGGCCCTCCACAGGAGCCACTTTTTAACAAGCGCGCCCACGCTCTGCCAAGTTCACCTGTCCTATTGTCCAACCGCCGGCGGCCCGTCACTCAGCGGAATGTACGGGGGAGGACGGAGCACGAAAACAATGGTTTTCCCATTACGCGGAGTCAATTTTCCGTTGTTAAATACAGCTCGGAATTCTGGGCATTTAGCGAGTCCACGTCTCATAAGCAGGAATCAAATAAGCCCCCAAACAAGCGTTGAGTTTTTGAATCCACCCTCGCCCCCCCCCCTCCCGCTTTCTTTGCAGCACTATTCAGTGCTATTTTCAATAGCCACATTAGCATGTCTCTCTCTGGCGAGTGAGAAAATGAGTTCCTCTACCTCCCACCGTTTCATTATCGCAGCCATCTCCCGGTGCACAGTCTAATTCCTTTAGTGAGGGCCCCTGTTTCCGTATTACAGCACACCGCTCGCCGCACGAAACGGGGACAGCGTGGAGAGACAGAGAGAGAGAGAGAGGGTGAGGGTGGGGGCAGAGAGGGTGGTGGTGGAGGGGAGGGTGGGGGTTCACAAATAGAATTTCGCGTTAAATCAGAAGCCAATTAAAGTGTATACAAAAGCGCCCGGGCGCAGATACGGACCTACAAAAGCGAGCGAGCCACCCACGCCGGTGCCCCTCCGCGTCTCCGTCTCCGTCTCTCTCTCTTCCCTCCTTTTCACTCTCGTCCTCTCGACACAAAACCATCCGTCTCAGCAAATACCAAAGCTAACACCCAAACACAAGGACAGGAAGGAGAAAGGAAAATAACAACAAATAACCCAGAACATCTCCACCAACAACGGGCCCTCAGCTGCAGCGCTGAGCGGACGCTCGGCGCGCGCGCGCACATGCGCGCTCGCACACACACATACACACACACACACTTTCCCTCCATTGGAGAGTGAAAGTGCATGTTCTACCAAACAAGCTGACGCGCCAGAAGAAGAGCGACTAATCCCTCATTAAGCCGGTGGCTGGAAGGTTCTCCGCGCAAACGGTCGCCGGATGAGGCCTTTTGCGCACAGCGAGCGCCTCGTTTAGCCCCACAGATGAAGGCTACTTTGTGAACCAGCGCCCCCTTCGTCCCGAACGAAACACCGCCTCAGACGCGCTTCCCCGCTTGAGAATTCCGAGAAAATTGGAGCCCCGTGGCTCTAATGATCAAAACAGAAGACGGCGAAAACCAGTAGTGGGATGCCACAAATGGTTTTGATCCATTTGTGGCATCCGACTTCCGGTCTTCATGTTCACTTTTTTTTCCTCCACAAATTCCCGGTTGACAGGAGCCGCACTGTCCGTGAGGATAAACCGAAGGGTTTAAGGCTCCGCTAGCGCTAGAACGACCAAGGCAGTCATTTTGACCGTTTTTTTTGGATTTTCAAAGTTTAATAACGTTGGGAAACAAAGGGGGACAAATACCTGCCGCTCCCCGGATGCTCCTAAAATTGCACATATTTGCATTTGTAATGAGTTTTAGCTGAATTGCACACACAAAAAAAGTTATAAGATCTACCTAAAACGACCATGAGCGGTCAAAATGACCGTGCGTAATTTGCGCGTCATCGTGCGCGTCATTTCACTATTTATGACGCGCGATGGTGGCGTCATTTCCTTCGCGAAGATCGTTTCTCTGTCCGAGAAACACGCTAGCGTCCTCCGGTGCAGAGAAACGGTCTAAACTTGACTTTTGTTGCCGACATGTCTGGTTACAGACGCCGTTACAGACGCGCCATGACTGCCACCGAGGCGTGGCGGTATTCACAGGCGTTGGCCAGCGGCCATTTTAAATTGTCTGCAAAATAGCATTAAAGTTGTCAAAAATGTTAATGTTGGTGTCCGTCGTTTCTTAACAGACACACTAACAGGGACAGCACGTTAATATCTCAACTGGGAATTTATCTTGACGGAACAGAGAGTTTAAAAACGGGCGCGTGGTCGTTTCACTGAAATCCCGGTGAGTTTGTCAGCCACCTCTGATTCATTAATTTATTCCCATTCACTCTTGATCGCTCGATGACGCACAAGGGTTGGGGCAGGACAGGACGGGGTGCAGCCTCATTCCCATACACACACACACACACACAACACACACAGCACACACACACAAATGGCTCTCGTTAAATGACTAGACACTCTGAAGCAAGCCATACATCACCGTGTTGTTTTTTTGGCCTGGCATCACCGGGCTCGGCTGGGGAGTCAGTAGTGCTATAGTCGCCATTTATCAAACGACAGGGTTACTGCGGCTCCGGATCAACGGGTGCAGCCGCCGTAAACAAACAAACAAAACGGGAGGCCTGATGAATACAACCGCGCTGCCCATTGAGAGCAGATGGGGAGAACGGCAGCAAAGGGAGGAAACGAGGGGGAGAACGCACACGCAGACACACACACACTGCTCCGCAAAAAAAGACCGCGCGCGCGCACACGCACGCGCTACATTGAAACTACGTCACTTTCACGTCATTCTGAACTGTATGATCTTCGATCGGGTTATCGATATTTTCTGGAAACAGCGCCCCTCTGGGGGCGAAATTGGGGCGGAAACGGTGTGTTGCCATTCGATGTTTTGATAGAAACCCAGAACGACTTTGGCAAAAAGTAAAACAAATTAAGTCCATCCGGTAAAACCGGGGAAGCTCAGATGCTAACAAAGGCACAGAACGACCAAGAGATCAACCCAGCTCCGGCTAGGCTACTGGTGATCCGCTCACTAGTCTACTGGTGATCCGCTCACTAGTCTACTGGTGATCTGCTCACTAGGCTACTGGTGATCTGCTCACTAGGCTACTGGTGATCTGCTCATTAGTCTACTGGTGATCTGCTCACTAGGCTACTGGTGATGTGCTCATTGGTCTACTGGTGATCTGCTCACTAGGCTACTGGTGATCTGCTCACTAGTCTACTGGTGATCTGCTCACTAGTCTACTGGTGATCTGCTCACGAGGCTACTGGTGATCTGCTCACTAGTCTACTGGTGATCTGCTCACGAGGCTACTGGTGATCTGCTCACTAGTCTACTGGTGATCTGCTCACTAGTCTACTGGTGATCTGCTCACGAGGCTACTGGTGATCTGCTCACTAGGCTACTGGTGATGTGCTCATTGGTCTACTGGTGATGTGCTCATTGGTCTACTGGTGATCTGCTCACTAGTCTACTGGTGATCTGCTCACTAGTCTACTGGTGATCTGCTTGTTAGTCTACTGGTGATCTCCTCGTTAGCCTACTGGTGATCTCCTCGTTAGCCTACTGGTGATCTGCTCATTAGTCTACTGGTGATCTGCTCGTTAGTCTACTGGTGATCTGCTCAATAGTCTACTGGTGATCTCCTCGTTAGTCTACTGGTGATCTGCTCAATAGTCTACTGGTGATCTGCTCAGTAGTCTACTGATGATCTGCTCATTAGTCTACTGGTGATCTGCTCACTAGTCTACTGATGATCTGCTCATTAGTCTACTGGTGATCTGCTCAATAGTCTACTGGTGATCTCCTCGTTAGTCTACTGGTGATCTGCTCAATAGTCTACTGATGATCTGCTCATTAGTCTACTGGTGATCTGCTCACTAGTCTACTGGTGATCTGCTCGTTAGTCTACTGGTGATCTGCTCATTAGTCTACTGGTGATCTGCTCATTAGTCTACTGGTGATCTGCTCACTAGTCTACTGGTGATCTGCTCATTAGTCTACTGGTGATCTGCTCGTTAGTCTACTGGTGATCTGCTCGTTAGTCTACTGGTGATCTGCTCATTAGCCTACTGGTGATCTGCTCGTTAGTCTACTGGTGATCTGCTCATTAGTCTACCGGTGATCTGCTCGTTAGCATGTTTTAGCTTTTAATTTGTGCTTTCTCGCGAGTAAAGCTAGGTAAGGTAACAGCACGTATACATCAACAATCATCAAGCCAAATATGAAGTAATGAGTTAAAAACCTAACCCTCCAGGTATGTGATCCAATGAAAAAGATACGAGACTTGAGGGGAAAAAAACAGTTTTGCAAAATATGCAATGCTATGATTGTTATTAGGTATAACACTGCATGTAGATTAATATAATTTCCTTCCTGTTACTTGAAAGACTTGTGATGGGAACGGTCTAATCTCGTGATCACACGGCTCACAGCATCACTTTGTCCGTTCCAATCAACAGAATTTCCAGAATGAGCTCGTAAATTACAGTCAAATAAATTCAGATTCATATTCAGGCAAAACGCACTGTCCATGTTTGAAGTCGCCAAATCAATAAAGGAAAATAAATACTGCAAAACTGGCAGAAAAGGCTGGGCTCATACCGCAGGCAGAATTAATTATTCACACGGAATTTATAAAGCAAAACTCTATTAACCTTCAAATGAATGCGGCACGGATGTCCGTTTACCCATCCGTGTTTGTGTGGAGTTTGTTTATCTGCGGACGAATTGAGGGAACAACAAATCTGCATGCGGTGAATCGTGTTTGTGAGCCATCAGCAGGCCCCGCCAGTGTGATAATAAAGTAGATGTTTGGCTAGTGGAGCTGAAGAGCTCATTCAAGTGCCTTTGGGAGGAGGAACTTAATCCACAGTCAAGGACCTGGACGAGGGAGCACGAAGAAGAAGAAGAAGAAGAAGTGCATCGTTGGTCCCCACTGCCCGGCTAAATAATGTCAACTGCCAGCACGGCTGACCTCACAACGATGCGACAATGACGGTCCTCGATTTCCACCGGATCAAATCCCGTCAAATGTGAAGAGAACTACAAAGAAGAACAGCCGTAAAAAAAACAAGAAAATGAAACAAAAAATGTCACACCCCCACGCGCGTTTGCAATCACGGATCGACTCAATGCCATCTTATACTTATAAAGATGGTATATATATATATATATATATATATATAATGTATAACAAAAAGATCAGTAATTACAGATTACAGCGATGGGGAGGAGGAGGAGGAGGTGGGGATCGGTTGAGTGCTGATGAACATTTGAGCATTTCTACATGCCTGAAGGAATTCCATTAACCACTCTGATTAAAGTAATCATAGGAGCCATCGGTGCCTGTCAGATGCCATCCCTGCCCTCTCAATTACCCAAATCTCCTTGAACTCAATTGCTCGCAACATTGTGGAGGCTAGGTGGCAGGCGAGCAGGGAGCCATCGCCTGCCGGGGGGAGGAAGGGGATGGGTTTGGAGGCAGGTAACAAGCCAGCATATGGATTGTGTCCACCCCCCCACCCCATCTCTATCAGGGGTTACGCAACATTCACACATATTACCCCAATTACACTGACGCCACCGTTGCAAGCCATGGAGGCCGCTGCAGCAGGTATACTGTGCGGTTCGAGTCCGGACTGCCAAGTACATGCGATGAGCATGTAGCAATTACTGCTATTACTTTTAAACATTAGGGGGAGCATCCAGAAGGGCGAGATTTCCTGACAATTAAGGTGCCAAGGTTCTTAGCCAAGGTGCCAACCTTGCCAAAATTCACTAGCCGTTCAAAGGCGTCCCTAGTGACGCTGTAAACCGTCTGGTGGCTCATTGTTGTCTTCCACTGTGCCAGACACTAGCCAGCTGCCCTGCAGGAGATTTTGGAAAACTCTAGAAAATATAATTAGCCGTTTGTCCTCATCTCCAAATCCGTCCGATGACGGTCAGATAGTCAGTCCATACAGCATCTCAGCAGTGCAATATCTGCACCGGAGAGACTGTGACAAATTGCACCACGCCAGACATCCATTCCAACATGCTATTTTCACAACATAACTAAGCCCAAAGGATGACAGATACCCAGTAGCTCTTTGTTGCCTTTTTTTTGTCTGTAATTGCTTAAATCAATCACCATTCTATGTGGAAAACGCGTGTTTTTCTCCAACATATGGTAAGACCGAGTATGTTTGCTCAACCAAACAAGAGCAATGTGAATGCAACTTGACATTTTCAGGGTACCGATGTCAAGAAAATGTCCAGTGAGTCACTTTGAACTCCCTTGTACTGAAACAGCCAACTGATCAGCAAACACTTCACGGACCGTGGGCTGAGCTGGAGAGTAGCACTGCTCCACGCTGACGCAGACGCCTCACGCGCATCTGTGCTGCGCCCACGACCGCTTCCCATTCATTCTAAGATGGAGGGAAGCCAAAAAAAAAAAGGCACCAAAGAACGTAGAAATCAAAAGGGGGATAAGGGTGCTCTGTATTTTCTATAGCTGAGGGGTGTTAAGACCACGCGCTGCTTCTTCTCACGTCCGAGCAGAGGACAATCCAAACGGTCCGCGCAACTGAGACCGTCCTCCAAAAAAACGACCCCATAGGTCGTCTGCACAAGCAGCCTATTACGACCTATAGTGACGTTTTAAGCTACTGCCTCGCGGGAGACCGTCCTCCGCCACGAGGTGCGACGTCGCGTGCACTGCAGCCTACAGTATTTGCAGCCTACAGTATTTGGGAGAACTTTTGCCGCAACTGTACCCTGCACCCATGCCCCAACGCCTTCCATCATTGCGCATTAGATTCACACAATGGGCTTATCCGCAAGTCAGGGCTCTTGCGTAGCATGAGGAAACAAGCATCGAATCAATTCCCCGGAGGACCACCTCGCATGAATACAAATGTCGCCATTGTGGATGCCCCAACTTCTCCTTTTTTTTTCTCGTCTTTTTTATGGCACTTCTGCTGTCCCGTTACAGCGTCCCTCTATGCTGCATACGGAGGGCTTGGAAGGATCCTGCAGCAACACTAGCGCACGACAAAACGTACAGATGTGACCACACAGGTAAACTGTAAGCTGCAGATGCGAGACGGGCTGACAGCGCCTCAGCAACATTGCATATTAACTGATAAGCATGCTGGAAGGGAGCACAATAAAGCCAGCCGTGCAGACCTGCAGCGGAGCTTCAAATGGAGCCACGAGGGGGGAGACCCCGCGGCCTCCCTCGATGGCCCCGCTCTGTGCTAAAACCTAGAGGACCCATTTCGGCGATTAAAAGCGTTTGCTTTATTTGGTCAGTGAGAGGCTTCCTCTGTCTCCCTTACGCACAGACACACGCACGCACGCACGCGCACGCGCGCACGCACGCGCGCAATGGTTTTTCCTGCACTGGGGACAAGGCTAATCTATTCATCTATACAGACAGGAGAAAAGGGGTGTTGGGTTGGAGCGAAGACGGAGGTTTCCGCACTAGACAGTCGTTCTGCGAGAAATTGATACGGATCTGACAAAACCCACACGCGTACGCACACGCGCACGCGCGCCGAAAACACAGCAGTCACGTGCCGATTTGCATCGCACGACTCAGTGATTATGTAATTGGACTCGAGCAGTTATTGCTTTTCCTCTGGAGTTCCATGAACTCGGTGAAATCGCCCCTGCAAACACAGAAACACCCCTGCAAACTGCTCGGCACCAGACGGCCATCTGGGCCACATCAGCGCTAAGCTACGGTAACTCCGGTGATAAAAAGGGGGGGGGGGAGAAAAAAAGGGAAAAACTCATTTATGCTTCCAGAAGAAAAAAAAAAATCTACACCGACCCCCCCCGCCCGAATCCAAAAAAAAATAAATACCTGAGTCATTTGCCATCTCGGTATTAGAGCAATCAGTCAACATGCACATCACGAAATGTCACCATCATGGCCGTCCCATCGGCCCGCGCCGTGAATCAACAGCGCGCGCTTCCTGGCCATGATTCACATCCCCCCTGCTCACACGTATGACACATCCACAGTTACACTCTGTTCCAGGGCCTCTTCATCTCCCAAATGGCGCCTTCTGTTCTCATTCTGGCTTTTATGAAAAGATCCAACAAATCAAGGACCCTGAAACAGCCCAATTTCTCTCCCTTTTCCCTTTTTCCCTTTTTCCTTTTTTTTGTGGCCACTGTGGAAAAAGGGCAGCCTGCCTCGCCGACAATATACGCAAGAGAACCGTGGAAGCATCGCGTCGTTGGGTCACAAAACGCATCAGGGCAAAATGGCAGCTCCGCTCCTGATCATGCCGGTTTGTGACGTATAACTGATAACCGAGGGATGCTGGGGGGAAATAAATACCAATATTTCGGCGACGCTATAATAACTACACGCTATGGAGCATCAGATAAGTGCTAGCAACTACTGAATTCACCCTCTGCAAAGCGAGACGTGCACCACTGCTTAGCGAGTGTTAATAGATGCTTTATAAATACTTATTAACACTGCAGGTCATGAGTAACCCCTGCACAAATGCACATCTAAATAGTTTGTCAGTCGTGTACTTACACTTTCTAAAGCAGTGTTTCCCAACCCAGTCCTCAAGGAACCCCTATCCTGCAGATTTTCATTGTAACCCTGCTTGTACTTACTCGACCAATCATGTCGCAGCACTTAATTACGCAAGGTATGCAACATCTGACAAAATGCATTGCTGATTGGTTGAATAACTACAAACAGGTAATTATTCAGGGTTGCAAAGAAAATATGCAGATTAGGGGGTCCTTGAGGACTGGGTTGAGAAACACTGATCTAAAGGGTCTTATGATCCTTTAGACTTGTGTGAGTCTCAAAGGTGCTGCTGGCCTTTCAGTCTGACGTGTACATGCTTTGTAAGGCACAGAAAGTGCTCACTTCCGATGACGTCATGCAACATACTTAACAAGTAGCAACCGCCTGAATCAATCAGGAATTGCAGTATTAATACGTATTTATAAAACATCTGCTAACACACTAACCATTGGTGCATGCATTGCTTTACGGATGCTTTCCAAATGATGAACCCAGGAGTTAATAATGCGTCATAGTGTGCAGGTATTATAAAGGGTTACCAATGTGTTTAACGATTCCAGCCTTTCCTCTAGGCAAATGGATGCTCAATCACACCCCTGTCAAGTTGTGTTTGTTTGGCTTTTCTTTTTTTTTCTTCCAGGATTTCTAAAGAACATTTTCATCCCAGTGAAAATTAAAAAAAAAAAATAGCACATTTTGCTCGCTGCTCATCAACACAAAAAAAAAGGCGTCACAAGCGCATCCTCTGCATCTTTCATAGCCCTGCTTTGCATACCAGCTATTAAATGGGTCAACTCGAAATCGCAACTTAACACATCCGAAGCAACCTCTTCCAAGCCTTCGGAACCTCCGGCGCTCGCGTTTTGCTAACGCACGAGCGTTTATATGCAGGATTTAAATAGAAGTCAAGAGATCTGATCAGCACGAGCCAAAAAGATATAGGAAAAAGAAAAAAAAAGGAAAGCGTGAAAGCTTTTTGAAACTTCTAATGCTTCTAATGTGAAAGTTTGCACCCGGTGCCTCTATTAGAATGCAGGAGGGGAGAGAGAGAGAGAGAGCTCATCCCAGACCGGCTTCCATCTGTGTTTATATGAATTACCCAATCACTGCTCGCCGGGCAGTATAATGCTGATGCTGATGCTGCTATCATGGTATAATTGCAAAGGGGCAGCCTCACATAATGCCCCATTGATTGAAACGCATTGATTGCAATCCTCGTTGAAACACTAGCAGCCCGTTTAAGGGAAACACATATTGTCTCTTTAACTGCTTTGATGGACTCCGCCGCCGAGCTGCAATCGGTTCAGTTGCATTGTATTTTTTTTTGTGTGTGCGCATTGAATACAAATTCAATGCGCAAAAATTCAATTCTTGCATTGAAAAGCAAACCCCAGTTTTTGGCTCGACTGCAAAAAAAGGAAAACCCAAATCTTTAAGCACAACAGGTTAAGAAGTCTGCAAATAGGAGTAATTCAAGCTAGCTAGCTATACGCATTGAAACCTCCGTTGGAACAACCCCAGCAGGTGCCCTTTTCCCGGGAGCAGAAATAGCCCTGAGTTCCTCATAAGCACATTATATGAACCTGACATCATGTTTATTTGATGACATTAACATAGTTTGGTCAATATAGTGCAATAAGTGCAAAGCAATCAAAAACAAATAAAACCAATAGGGAATAGAGAATTTGCGAATGCTTGTATAAAAATAGGTGTTACATTGATTAAAATATCAGTATTACACAACATAATTATTACTTCAAATATCATTTCTCTTTTTTACGAATTTTGCTTCGATAACATGTCAATTCTACATATTAAGAATGAATAGCCGTATTCATTTTTAATATAATAATCTCCTTTATGAGAGCTTGTGAGGGCTTAGCTCGCCACTCCGATTCCAAAAAAAGTGCAGAAAGCATACAAAGACACTTTTTTTTTTCTTCTTTTCTTTTTTTTCCCAAATGATGGAGTCTATTTTTGAACATTGGGGGCGGGGGGGGTGTGCCACTTTCCCAAAAAAAACAAAAAAAAACAAAAAAAAATAAAAATAAAAAAGCCACTTTTACAATGCAGAGCTACAATAAATGAAACAACAAACATAAGCCTTCCTCAGAGGATCCTGGACTCTGGTGACACAGGTAATATCGATGTAGAATTAAAAGTTTGGAAAAAAGAGACATGGCAGATTATATCAATAAATACTTACTTACAGGCTACAGCAGAGAATAGTCCTACACAGTTTTGGATGATCTGCTGTACAGTGTTTTTGTCCAAGGAGTGATTTTTATAAACAATTATTTTTTTTTCATTTTTTTTTTCTGATTCACAATATACCTTATGCATGGTTATATTCCTAAAAAAAAAAAAATGAAGTTTGGGTAAGATTTACCTGTACACTTAGATTTTTGTGTGGAACTGAATCTTCGTCATAGAAAAATAGATTTTGCATCCTCGGGTGAGAGTTTAAGAAGGGCGACTTTGTTCATCCGTGTTTGTTTCAGAAAGCTGTATCCATTCCTGTAATGTCACGTCTCAGAAATAAGAATAAGATTGTTCGGCACACCCCGTTTATTTATTTATTGTTTTCCATTGTTTTGTTTTTCTTCTTCTACTGTTTCTGTTTTGCTTGTTTGTGTCGTGCCAAGGCACCCTATGAGCTGAGCCAGTGTTTTAAGGAGGTTGAACTGTGGGGGGTAGGGGGGGTTGGGGTTAGGGTTAGGGTTAGGACTGGGATGCTTCTTTACATTAATGACTCGGTTGCTCAGAACTGGCTAAAGGTCGTCTGTTTCTCGAGAACTTCAAGGTAATCAGGCTCAGACTGCAGTTTAGCTTTGAGCTCCAAATACTCGTTTCTGTTGGGCTCGACATAAACAGTACTGGGCGCCGTGCCGTACAGCACCGTTTCCCTTATCCTCTCCGGGTGCAGGAACTGACGCCTGACATCGAAGTTTGGGTTGTACGTGTACGACACGGGCCCCGTGTACTTGTACTCTATATTGGCACCTGCCGGGAGGGACGGGATGGCTTGATGGGGGGATTGCTTATCGGGCTCCAGGATGCCCCTGAAGAAGTGGTCGGCATCCTGCACCGGGGAGGGGTTCTCCCGTGGCTCGATGGTGCTCACGCTGTACGTAGGGCTCCGCAGGGTGCTGCTATCCCGCTCTTCTTCCGGGTTACTCCTATATGTAACCTTGAGCTCGTGAAGGTCACGGTAATCCTCCACGGTGTTGCCCTCCCTTGACCTGTAAATGGGGTTTTTGCACATGTGGCCCATGGGGTGCGGGATGTACTCGTACACGTGGCCGGCCGGGGCCTTCACTTTGGGGCCGGAGCGGTTGCTGTAGAGGCTGTACTGCAAGTTGAACGAGCTGACGTCTGAATTATTTGTGCTAGTGCGGTCGCTCTGGGACTTTTTGCGCTTCTTCATCACCACCACGAACAGCCCCGCCGCCACGAAGACGGACATGATGAACACCAGCAGCAGGCTGAGGATGAGGACGGAGAGGGGGACGGTGCTGCTGGGCGTGTTGAACCGCTGCGGGGCGTCGGTGGTCGTGGCTCTGTCGTCGGCGGGCGCGTCCGTGACGGACGCCGTCGACACAGGGACGTCCGAGTAATCGGGGCACAGCTTCTCCGACTGGATGGAGCGCAGGTCCGCCCCGGCGTGGCGTTTGGGGGTCTCGCACACCACTTCGTTGACCACCGTGCCGGCGCTGAGCTGCTCGAGCCATATCTTCATCCCCACTGCGTCGCAGGAGCAGTCCCACGGGTTCTCGAACAGATCTATCTGCACCAGCACCTTCAGCTGGTCCAAGACGCCACTCACGGGCAGGTTTTGGAAATGGTTGCTGCGGAGATTGAGCCGAGACAAGGAGAGGCTGGAAAAGACGCCCCCTGGCAGGGTTTTCAGAAGGTTATTGTTAAGGAAAAGCAGCTGCAAGTTAGGCAGGTGGCGGAAAGTGCCTACGTCCACCTCTCTGATTTTGTTATATTCTAAATAAAGATACTGCAGGTTCTGCAACCCATAAAACATCTCAGCCGTAAGCCTGTCCATGAGATTACCATTCAAGTACAGCCTACGCAGGTTGGTTAAATCCCCAAATGCTCGGTCGTGGATCAGGGTTATCCTGTTGTTTCCCAAGTGAAGCAAATCCAATCCAGTGGCGTCGACAAAATCTGACCTCCGCACCACGGGGATGTAATTTCCAGTCAGGTACATTTTTTTGGGATTGTATGGCTTGGGTTTGAGATCTGAAATGCTCTCGATCTTTCTCTCTTGGCAGTTGACGTTTAGTCCAAGGTCAGAGATCTGCAGATTGCATGTACAGGCAGTGGGGCAGTCCAAAGGCACAGGAGATTTGGTCTGAAAAGCAATGATGGGACCATAATTGTAAGGGTTGCCACCCGGTATTCGGGAGGTGGGCTTTGACCTAGTTTTGTTAAACTGGCGCGTGCCCTTGGTAGGCCTCGAAGAGGACCTCAAGACGGCCGAGGAGGTGGCGGAGGCGGTGACGGCAGCAGGCGTGGTCTGGTAATATCCATTGGTGCTGAGCGGGGGCGCAGGCCTCACCGTGTCTTCCAAGGGCCTTCTCGGGCACAGCTCCTGCTTCGACACCTCGTCGAGGTCCCTGCCGTGGAGCCTGAAGGGCGTCTCACACACCACCTCCCCTACCAGAGCCGTGTAGGCGATACTCTCCAGCCAGGCCTTCAGGGCGATAAGCTCGCAGGAGCAATTCCACGGGTTCTCCTCCAGCTGTAATTCCACCACCTTGTCCATGTGCTCCAGCAGGCCGATGTAAGGGAACATCTTTAGCCGGTTGCCCCTCAGGTCCAAGTGCGTTAGAGGGACATTTCGGAAGATGTTGAGAGGCAGGGCAGAGAGCAGGTTGTCGTTCAAAATCATCACCGTCAGCTGATGCAGTTTGCTCAAGGTGCTGGGCTCGATGGTGGTGATGTAATTGTAATCAATCTGAAGGTATTCCAGACTCTCCAGCCCCACGAACGTATCATCCCTCAGAATGTCGATCTTGTTGTTATTCAGGTGAAGCCTTTTTAATCCCTGCAGTCCGTTGAAGGCGCCGGACTCTATTTCGGATATGTCATTGTTCCCCAGGTGCAGGATGGTTATCCCGGTGTAGTTGATGAAGTCGTTGACCGACAGCTTCTTCAGGAGGTTCCCCGTCAGCAGCAGGTGATACATGGAGAAGCGGACGGGGCTGATCTCCGTCAGCCGGACGATCCCCCGGTTCTCGCAGCTCACCGTCAGGACCCCTTCCTTCTCCTCGCACGTACACAGGTTTTGACAGATCTCCCCATAATTGTCATACATCTCGGCGAGCCTCAGAGATGATGCAATCAGAAGGATTATTTTTAGGATCCAGATATGCATTTTTCGTGGGAGAGGGTGGCCCGGCTCATTCAAGTGTGGCACCGGCATGAGGTGTCATCTATAAAGGAGGGAAAGAAAACAACAACAAAAAAAAAAGAAAAGAGGATGGGTTCTGTTTTATTGCTGTCACAGATAGGGTTGAAGAAGCGCCTACACGTAGGCGACATCTGCACACACAAACATTATGCATCATCAACTCTCAACACGGACGGCTGCAGACATGTTAAGGTGGACAGATATATATATATATATATATATATATATATATATATTAGACATCCATAACAATCAGGCATGCAGAGAATGAGAAGGAGGCCTATTAAGGCTCGTTCATTATGCAGATGCGTTGCGTCTGCACCGGTTAGGATTATAACGTTGCAGAGAGCACGAAAAGCAGACCATCCGGTTTAGCCGTGGCGTTTACTTTGGCGACGTATACCGGATGCAACTCTCTACTGCGCATTTTAAGAAAGCTTCGCCGAAATAACTACACAGAGCTGAGACCAAATCCCCCCCCAAAAAAAGAAAAGAAAAAAGAGTGGGGGGTGGGGGGGGTGCGGGGGGGGAGAAAACCGCCGTCCGTGGCTGAAAGACCGGAGCCCTCCCGTTCATTACCTAATTGAATCCTCTGGAGAATCAAAAGCCGACGTTTCGAGACCCGCGCATCAACGAGCGAGACGGACGGACAGCCTCGCCGCACGACCGCGGGGGGTTGGAGGGTTGGGTGGGGGGTGGTGGGGGTCTCCTCTATTTCAGAGCTTCGCCTCAAAGTAGGAAAGAAAAACACCATCGGCGTTCCGCGGACGCGAGCGGCGACTGCCTCCCCGGAACCGGGGAGCACCTCCTCACTCACCCCGCATTGCCGACGACTCGCGAACAGTGGGGAGGAAGTGTCCTCCGTCCGTGTAGGCTGGCTGCATCCATCCGCCCGGCAGCGGGGGAACGGTCGCCCGGCAGCGGCGGTGACAAGGGGCGCCGGGCTCGGAGGGGTCAGCGCTCATCCCAGGACGCAGGAAGCGATGGAAGGACGCGCACGAGGACCGGAACGGAAACCGGGAGCATCAGCCTCCAGTAAGGCGACAGTGTCGAGCCTTTCTTCTGCCGACGGGCGCAGGGGGGGGGAGGGAGGAGGAGGAGGAGGAGGAGGAGGGGGGGGCGACGACGGGAGGGAGGGGGGGGGGCAGATCAGAGGCGGACGTGCTACTGTAGTCGTCCTTAAACCCGATTTCTCTCCCAAACGGCATTTTTAGGGGGGGGGGGGACGATAAGTCACCCCAAAATCAAGTACTTCATATCGCATCCGGCACAGAGGGGGTTTTAGATCGTTATTATCTCTCTCTCTCCCCCTCTCTCTCCCTCCCTCTCTCGCGCTCTCTCTCTCCTCCACAGGCTTGTGAACGCGCGCATATACTTAAACGCGCGCCCCCCCCCCCGCACTCGCGCTTAAGCTCCACACGCGCTGCGAAAACGAAAGAAAACAAACAAACAAACGAAACAAATAAATCATTAAATACGTCAATAAATAAACCATCATCGGGCTCGCGAGCGGTCCACCCACCCCCCCCTCCTCCCCCCCGGTCCAACTGTTTAAATACATGGGAGCGCGTCTCGATTCATTTGTATGACAGAGTCATATAGGGCTACCGCTGTCGTCTAACCCCCCCTCCCCTCCCCTCCCCTCACCCCCCCCTCAACACCCCCCTTTCGGGCACGTTTGAGTTGACTTTCCACATCTGACATGAAGAACATGCACGATGCCGCCGGTTCATCTAGGAAGCCGGGGTTTCTCCCCCTCGTTGAGATATTATTAATAACAATAATGATAATAATGATAATAACGAAAACATGATACGGACCAAATAGCGCCGCGGTGACGCGTCACGGAAGGATCCACATTCTGCCGCACGTCCTCGCCATATAGACGTCTCACAGACACCAGCACCACCACCCCCCCCCCTTCAACTCCGACTCGGCCGTGCTAAAGACTGGGGTAACAGCCATTTCAGCACCGAGGACAGAACCCCGAAATCCGAAGCCTCGGCTGTAACCCACCACCCCCCACCCCCTCCCTCCCTCCCCTCCCTCCCCTCCTCTCCTTCTCCCAATTCAAACTGAGCGATCCCCTTTCCAAACGTTAAACACCAGAAAGAAATCGAAGGAAACCATTCTCCTCTTACCGTACTGGGTCCGGTAAACGCCAGAGCATCCCGGAAAAAAGAGAGAGAGAGAGAGAAAGAGAGAGAGAGAGAGAGAGAGAGAGAAAATCACGGCTGCGCCCCTCGTCGCTGCCGAGTCCTCCGTGGAAACATTTCGTTGGATGCTCTCGCCGTCCCACCGATTTAGGAGGAAGGGGAAAAAAAAAAATAAAAGGAAGAAAGAAAGAAACCCACACGCGGCCCCCCCTCCCCCCCCCCCAACCAACCCAAAAAAAAAAAGAAAAAAAAAGGAAAAGTCAAGTGTCCTCGGTGTTTTAGCTCAGCGCGCGGAGCGATGAAGGGCGCCCGGGCAGCGTCTTCCTCACGCCAATAACGCGGCGGCGGCGAGCGCGGCAAAAGGGGCTGCTGCGCACTTCCATAGCCGAGGCGAGCGCCGCTCTCATCTCGGGATGTGGAAGAAAGCGGCGAAGAAACTAAGTTCACACACGCACACACACGCACACGCAGAGGAAGAGAGAGAGAGAGAGAGAGAGGGGGAAAGAGAGAGAGAGAGAAACACACGCACACACGCACACAGACACAACAAGGACGCGTAAAAAAGCCACCCCCCCCCCAAATAATCCCTAGTCAGACAGGACCTGCCACGTGTATTTCAACGGTGACTTTCATCCATGCATGTGCAATGACGACGAGGAGGCGGCGAGCGGCGGAAGCAACGCATACGCACGGATCCCCTCGCGCTGGATTGGACCGCGCCGCGCCGCGGTGCGTTGTGTTTGTGTTGTGTTGTCTACCGCCGGTGGTGCGGCGGCGACTTGCGCCGGTCGGCCGAATGTCTCTTTATATCAATCGCCCGCCGCCCGAATCGACCGGGACTCATTGGATGTTATTTCTCCTGCACCCTTGGGTGAGGGAATAAAGAATCCGATACACCCCCTCCCACACACACGCACTCACACGCGCGCGCGAGCACGCACGCGCACGCACACACTGCCGCCCCCCCCGCCCCCTCCTCAAGACGCGCAACCGTTAGGATACGACGTTCAGATCCCCCACCGGCGCTTCAACTGGTGGAACTTGATCTCGGGCTGGTTGCAAAAAAAAGCCGACGCGATCCCCGCGCAGCTCTGAAACAATTATCACACAACGGCGGGCGGAGATGACGCGTAAAAATGCATAACCACCACCCCCCCCTCCCCTCCCCTCCCCTCCCCCCCCTCCCCCAACTCAGAACTGTCACAGCTGGAAAGCCAAAAGGCAATTTAACCCGCACAATACTCTTTGGGGAGGTGTATCATGATTCGGGAGGGGGGGGGTGGTGGTGGTGGTGGTGGGGGTGGGATGATGGAGGGGGGAAGACCCGCAGAGGGCAGCACAGGGATATGGAAGAGAAAAAAAAAGGAATAAGGCGGCATATCCTGGAACCGTCCATCACTGCGCGTTGCACTCTGAGCCGGTGCGTTGTGGCAACCGAAACAAAAACAAAAACAAATTTACATTTTTTCATTTAAGCTAAAGTCCCGCACCGAGATCCGCATCTGTGTTTGCGCGTGAGACCTGGTCACATACCGCACGCATGTGCAGCGTGCTCTAAATCAGTAAATATAACATTGTCGGCGGAGCTTTCGGGACCAAGCGCCACCTCTGATCAAACCACAGCACCACCCGAAATACCACCTGCAAGCCACCAGCTTGGAAAGCCACGGAGTAAATGTCAGTCGCTTACATGAGCACGTGCGTGCGCACGCGCACGCGCGCGCGGGTGTATTTGTGCAGGAACGCAATCCCGCCTCCAACGCTGTACCCGCAATACTACCGCTATTGTACCGTGACAATACTGATCCAGCAAATCCAGAACTTGGATTATTCCAGTATCTTAACGGCTGTGACGAGGCTTGGACAAGTTCTCAGAGCACAACACAACATTTCCATTCGCCCGGCGTGCCGCCGGCGGTTGGCGTGCCACGGTTTGCCAACCCCGCCGGTCCGAGAGCATCGCAAGAAGGCAACGCATTCAGACTCACAGGTCAGGTGTTGGTGACCAAACACCGGGGCCGGACTCGCATCTGCGAGTGAAGCGAATACAAAGCAACGGAGCCAGTGAGGGGAATGAGAATCTGCAGTTTGACCTCTTTGCTTGCCACTGGTTCCAGCTGCCACGGCGCATAATGCCACTGAAGGGGGGCTTGTCTCCGGAAGTCGGAAGCGGTTGCGAGGGACACTGAGCAGAGCGGGGGGGAAGTCTGCAGCTACCAGCACTGCAACTGAGAGGACAAGACAGATAGTCTGCAAAGCGGACCAGCAATGGCTCCGGGAATAAAAGCATGACATCGGAACCATTTTGGAGATTGTTTCAACTGCCTTGCTTGTGTGCGCGCAGTAAACTTGGATATTTCTAGCTATGTTATGCATCACTCCTCTCTTCCCTAATGCAATATGACCCGGTCATTTCCAAGCAGAGTGTGTGTGTGTGTGTGGGGGGGGGGGCAGAAACATGTCAGTACTGACACTGTCCTTGTCTTTGTGCCTTTAGACTGAACCCCGCGACGCTCAGCTGGCTTTCAACAAGACTCCAAACGTTTGGTATTGCTTCAAATCCACCCGCCAGTCCGGTCGTCTCTCTGACTCTAGGAACTTAGTTGAGCTTGTCGACGGTCAGGCAGCCCCCGACCCGTTGTTGCTGAAGGCTTTGGTGATTGGACAGTGGACCATACTGAGACTGTCCTCCAACACAGAAACGACCCCATAAGTCGTTTGTACAAGCAGCTTATTACGACCTGCAGTTACGTTTTAAAGTTCCGATCCCGACACAAAAGTGGACAAGGTACAGAACCTCATCAAACGTTATGGTTGAAACTTGTTTATTTATACTCGAGAACGTTTGTAGTTTGACACATTTTAGCAACAGTAACGAGCTGCCAATTGCGCAGAACTCGTTTTTGCGGACATTGGGACGTTATTATCGTTCATGCAAAGTGACGGTGTAAGCAAACGCAGCTTGGGAAGATTTGTGAAGAAACCAACAGTTTACAAGAGCATAAACAGTTCTCGCACGTGGTACAAATTAGCTATTTTAAGCTACGTCCTCGCGGTCCTCCGTAATTACAATAGGTTGCATTCCCCGTAACGATGGCTCGTTTTGATGGAGGACTTGTTGGGCAGTTTAGGAAGCGCTCCTGTGGGTCGTATTAGAGGGTGGGAACAAACGACCTATGTGGTCGTATGGGTTGGAGGACTTGTTAACGCGGGAGGATCACGCTACCCCCCCCCCCAGTTCCACCACCGAACAGGCTCCCCGAACGACCAGAGGAGGCGCTAGTGCAGCGATCAGGACACACACCCATACCCGGCTTTCCACCCGCAGAAACGGCCGATTGTGGCTGTAGGGACGCCCCACCAAGCCGAAGTTTAACACGGGGGTTCGAACCGGCGACCCCCGTGTTGGCAGGCAACGGGATAGACCGCCACGCCACCCGGAAGCCCTTAATGTCGCGTTTGCATGTGCATTCCACACAAACAAAGCCCAGCACACACTGTCCGCCAACGTCCTGCAGGTGCTTTTATGGCGTGCAAGAGACGCTTTAAATCCCCAAATTAGCCCCGCGTGAAAGATGGCCTGAATGTACAAACGAGATCTGAGAAAGAAAGAAAAAAAACGATAACAAAACGCAATGTAAGATTAGGCCTAATCCCCTTTGCGCCAAACACTGCTAATACTGCTGCATGGCCCTAAGCACGCAGCATTTCACCAATTCATGGATTATTTCACCCCCCCTTTTTTTTAAAGAAGAGCAAATCAAGTCAAAGCCCAAGCTATATGCTCTCGCCGTAGGACTGAAAAACTTTTTTTTTAAAAACATCTAAATGAAGCCTGAACCGAAAATTAAATTAAATCTAGCATATGGTGGGCTGCCATGTCCAAAGAGATTTCCCTCTTAGTCGGTATTGTGTGGTAATAAGTCAACACTCATGCTGTCTTTCGCATGCTGGGAACAACAAGGAGCGGACGAGGCATCCGTGCCGCTTCCTCCCCTAAAATTAGCCACGGAGTTGCATTAAACGATCTGTAAGTCTCTGGCTCTGTAATCGTCTTAACAAGTGGTCTATCCTGTGGTGGTGGTGGGGGGGGGGCGAATCACTATCCTGTGGAACTGCGGCTGGAGGAAAAGCTGCGGAGGAACTTGTGCTGATGCAGTAGGGGTGCTGGCCGCCTCCTTTTGAAAGGCTACTCCGGCTGGCTCCCCAGAGAGGCATCAAAAGGATGCAGGGTAGTCGTCCCTAAATCACTTCTTACCTCACATGACTTGTGTGTCTGCAACAGCTGATGTGTGCACCTCTGCTGAAACGCCGCGTACTGTACTGCACTCTTGTGTGGTGTGCGCGTGCGCGCGCGCATTTGCGTGGCTAAAGGTGCACATGCGCTCCTGAGCCTGCGGAGGGAGGTAAGGGGACAAAAGAAAGAGAGGGCATTTCTCCCCCCCCCCTCTGCAACAGATGCAAAAACGGTCCGGTTGATTTCAAAAATGATTTGTTCTCCATCAACATCCAATTTCCCTACAAAAGATCCATCGCGAGGTTAATGGCACGTGCACTCCCGCCGTTGATCACCCCTCGCGTTGCTTTTCTTCCCCTGTGCCCATGGGCAGAATGAGAGCAGAGACTCCTTGTAGGGCAGACTCACCTTGTTGGCGGATATTCAGCGTTTCCATCCCATGCAGGCGGAATTTTAGGATAAATATCTCTCACCGTGTGCGTGCGCGCGCGTGCCTGCATGCTGGTGCTTTTAAGTGCCTGTGTGGTTGGGTATATGAATGTGCAGACACCTCACCACAAAGGTTTAAGGGGCGCATATGGGGCGTCCGGGTAGCGCAGCGGTCCATTCCGTTGCCTACCAACACGGGGATCGCCGGTTCGAATCTCCGTGTCACCTCCGGCTTGGTGGGGCGTCACACAATTGGGTGGGAAGCAGGATGAGGGTATGTGTCCTGATGGCTGAACTAGCGCCTCCTCTGGTTGGTCGGGGTGCCTGTTCGCGAGAGGAGGCGGAGGCGGAGGCGGCGGCGGCGGAGGAGGAGGAGGAGGAGGGGGACTGGGGTGAATAGCGTGATCCTCCCACGCGCTACGTCCCCCCTGGCGACACTCCTCGCTGTCAGGTGAAAAGAAGCGGCTGGCGACTCCACATGTATCGGAGGGGGGCATGTGGTAGTCTGCAGCCCTGCCCGGATCGGCAGAGGGGGGTGGAGTGGCTGGGACGAGTGGGGTAATTGGCCGGATACAAATGGGAAGAATAAAAGGGGGGAGGAGGGGGAAGAGAGAGAGAGAGGGGTGCATATGAACACGTGTGTTCCCATGTTAGTTCAGAAAACACCCCCAGTTACGACCGGGGCGGTGACAAACGATCAGGCAATTACACACAAATGGAATCGCACGCGCCAGCGAGCTCAACATGTATCTTTTGTATTAACCGGGCGTCTTTTCTTAATTGAGCTTTGCGGGTTCCTCTTGTGTTTTTCATGCTATTTTTATTTTTATTTATTTATTAGATAGGTTTATAATCCTTATCGTGATGGGACCAGTTTCAGACGCAGAGCTTATTAGAGAGCTGACAAATCAGCGAAACCCATTCCGGTGCTTTCAGCGTCTCGCTTGTCTCGTGTCGGACACGCACCGGAAATGCTTTACACAACCGAGCCCGGCTTGACGTCATACAAGCGTCACAAATACGAGAACGCCATCTGTTCATATAGCATGTCGACCCAAAATACTAGGAAGGGCCAAACAAAACGAGAAAAGGGACAGGTGAATAAAAACCAAACCCGCAAAGTGTTTATTATGTATCGCCTGGTATGTATTTCCGCTTCCGGTGTGGGAAGATGGCGGCGCGAATTCACGTTTGCGTCTCACCCACCTTGTTTTTTTCCGGGAACTTTGCCTCTGATTGGCTAGTACTCGTTGCCTCCGTTGATTAGGTTGGTTAAGGTTAGGGTTAGGGTGGGGTTAGGGATAGGGTTAGCCAATCAGAGATAGCGTAGGGGCGGGTCTTCCCGGAATCCAGGTGGGGGAAAATAAGCGTCTCACCCAGTACCGTCCGTGCAGTGTGTTGGTCCCCGTCTGCGTCTGAAGTTTTGTCTTCAGTTTGAGCCCGGTCTGCTGCGTCCGGTGGGCCCAGGAGCCACGGCCCTTGCCTGGAGCTGCGCCCGGGGAGGGAACACCGAGGGCGGCCTGACAGGACGCGGGAGCGGGGCGGGCTAAGCTAACTGCTAGCCCATGCAGTTCCGGCAGTCATCCTGGCAGGACGGTGATTTTTTGTTTTCTTTCAGTTTGGCTATATGTGTTGTTTTAGATATGTGTGTTAGCATGTGTGTTGTTGAAGTTATTGCAGCTTTTGGGACGTGTGTTTTTGTGTGTTTGTGCTGCGCTGCTGTGAGCTGGCAGGAACGGTATCTTGTTTCATTTCATGCGGGGAAGTACATGAAACGAGATGACATGAAATAACAAAGTGTCCCTGATTCCTGATTGTATGTCACGCTGGATAAAAACTCACTTAGCACTATAATTTGATGCAACTGATTTACAAAGAGCTGTCTTTTTAACAAGCTTCACAACCTGCAGTCTAAAAGCAGGGAGAGAGAGAGAGAGAGAGAGATACCGGACACCGTGGTGATGGCTGTATTGAGCGGTAATAATACACCCGCAGCTGCAAAGCAGGACAACTTAAAAGTGGATGAAACAAAACAAAATAAAGAGAGAGAGAGACGTTTAGTACTTATCCTGAAAGCATCTGAAAGCACAAGCATGACAGTGCTGTGTCTTAACAAGCTAGTCGATGACAGCCTCCATAGCCTGTCTCTACCTCCCTACCTATCATCCGTCCATCCACCCATCTGCCTACCCATCTATCTATGAAGCCATCTATCTGTCTATCTGGTCATAACTACCTAGTCAATGACAACCTCAGTAGCCTAACACTCTACCTCCCTACCTATCATCCATCCATGCACCCATCCATCTATGAATCCACCTGTCTATCTAGTTATAACCATCGAGTCAATGACAACCTCAATAGCCTAAGTCTCTATCTCCCTACCTATCATCATCCATCCATCCATCCGTCTCACCATCCATCCATCCATCCGTCCGTCTCACCATCCATCCATCCATCTACCCACCCATCTATCTATGAATCCATCTATCTGTCTATCTAGTCATAACTACCTAGTCAATGACAACCTCAGTAGCCTACATCTCTACCTCCCTACTTATCATCCATCCATCCATCCATCCATCCATCTACCAACCCATCTATTTATGAATCCATCTGTCTGTCTATCTAGTCATAACTACCTAGTCAATGACAACCTCAGTAGCCTACATCTCTACCTCCCTACTTATCATCCATCCATCCATCCATCCATCTACCAACCCATCTATTTATGAATCCATCTGTCTGTCTATCTAGTCATAAATACCTAGTCAATGACAACCTCAGTAGCCTAAGTCTCTACCTCCCTACCTATCCATCCATTCATCCATCTACGAACCCATCTATCTATGAATCCATCCATCTGTATATCTAGTCATAAGTGGCGCTGCCACACGGCACATCTATAAATTTGATCCATTAACACAGCTGAGCAGCAATACTCCAAAGTGAGATTTTATTTAGTGAACGGGTGCCAGGAAGCGTATTGCTGTGATTAACTCGCGTGGCCTTATCTGGCCGCGTGGAGCTGGAGGCCAAACTGACGCTAAAAGGAGCGCCCCCCCCCATAACCACACCGCCTTATCGGGGCCGAGCAACATCTTCAGGACCACGATATTGAAAATATGCATGACACGAAAATTAAAAACAAAAGTGCTTTAATTTTGACCCAGCTGACACATAAGCTCTGCTGGAAACAATGCCGGACAGAGAACTGGACGCTCACATGGGTGCGTGAGCAGCTGAAACGTGGCCAGCGCTCTTTTGGCTTGGTGGCGGAATGGAGGCTAATGAAAACAACAGAAGATGGACAGAATCCAAAGCGGAAAGCTCTCCGTTGCTCTGTGCTGGTGACACTCGACCAGTCAAGCCAACAAACTTGGCTCAACTATTTTGGAGCAACACACTTATCTCATTCCCCATGCAAACTGTATGGAAGCGTGCGCATGCAAGTTAAACGATTTATTCATTTTCTCGTTGGAGCGTAACGTGGTCGAACTGTCTCTTCGTTGGTCACAGAACATTCCTCGTTTTGCATCACACAAAAAAACTGCACCTTCAACCACCTTTTAGTGACCGGTCAATAGATGACCTGCTTTAAAAATAATGAGGAAAGAAGGACTTCCTGGGCGGCACGGCGGCGCAGTGGTCAGCGCTATCGCCTCACAGCAAGAAGCTCCCGGGTTCGAACCCCGGAGTTGTCCAACCTTGGGGGTCAACCCAGGTCGACCTATGTGTGGAGTTTGCATGTTCTCCCCAAATGGGTTTTCTCCTGCTGCTCCGGTTTCCACCACCATCGAAAAGGCATACATGTTAGGGTTTACCTGTCTGTGCCCTTGAGCAAGGCAACGGAAAGAAGAACTGGAGTTGGTCCCGGGTGTTGCACGGCAGCTGCCCACTGCTCCTAGCCACACAGCTAGGATGGGTTAAATGCAGAGCGTAATTCTCCTGCAGGGATCAATAATGTACGTCAAAATCCATCCATCCATCATCCAAACCGCTTATCCTGCTCTCAGGGTCGCGGGGATGCTGGAGCCTATCCCAGCAGTCACTGGGCGACAGGTGGGGAGACACCCTGGACAGGCCGCCAGGCCATCACACGGCCGACACATCCACCTTAGGGACAATTTAGTAGGGACGATTCACCTGTCCTCCATGTATTTGGACTGTGGGAGGAAACCGGAGCACCCAGAGGAAACCCACGCAGACACGGGGAGAACATGCAAACTCCACACAGAGGACGACCCGGGACGACCCACCAAGGCTGGACCATCCCGGGGCTCGAACCCATTCAGAGTCTTCAGTTCATTAACCTGTATTTCTTTGGTGTATGAAGTCAGGGGAACGTGGAGGAAGGATGCCATCCCCACCCAGGCAGACTGGAAGTGAACCCTGGTGTAACTGAAGTCATAACCATCATAGAGGGGCTTGAACCCAGGACCTTCTTGCTGTGAGGCAACAGCGCTAACCACCGGGCCACCGTGCCCCCTGTAATTTGTTAATAAAATCAAGTTGTTAATAAAATGAAAAACTCTATAATCCTTATCTCAAAATCAGAAATAATAATCCTGCAACACTGGGTAGCTCTCCTGAGGTTTTGCGCATCCACCCAACCTCAAACCAAAAGGCCTCAAACCAACAGCATCGCGCATAAAGCCACCTACAGCCCCCGGCATTCATCAGGGCTGCGAGCCACGCGACACGACACTCCGGTGTGGCTCCCCCTCTGAAGACGGGGGGGGGGTTGCACAGCTGTTCTGACAGCTGTGATTGATGGCCCGAGCGAGTGGAGGGTGGCGCAGGGGGAGGTTTCTCTTTTGTTTTCTTTTCCCGGTGACTTCGCTAGAGCCGGGTTGAAGGAAAAAAAGGGAGGGGGGGGGGACAAGGGGTAATTTAAAAATGTTGAATCGATACAACATGCAAACACAACCAAGGGCTCGGACAAAAGAGCTGCTGACAACGCGCCAAGCGTCGCCCTCTCCGTATGACGGGGGGGTGGGGGGGGGGAATGGGATCGACTCTTTTCTATTCTTTGTGCAGAGGAGCAAAAACTGCCGAACCGCGGCCGCGTCGGACCGTTTAGACCGTAGCCAGAGTGCATGAAGAGGGGCTTTTAAGGTTATGAGCGCACAACAGGTCTATTAAGCGCACACAAAAAGAGCAACGAAACTACGCCGCGGTGGGTATTAAAGCGGAACACGGGGCGACTGACATCCTGTCAATCCATCAATGGAAAATCAAACCCGTGTTACGGGCAATGATTTCTGCTCACGGTGCACAGAGGGTGATTGGTAGCCTGATATGGATGACATGATTGCATTTATATTGCACTTTTCTGGTTGCAACAGCCTCTCAAAGTGCTTATATGTGATTTTATTTTTTTTTTATTTTAGTATATTATATTAATCCCCGTGAGGAAATTCTCTCTCTGCATTTAACCCATTCTATTGTGTAGGAGCACCGTGCAGCACCCGGGGACCAGATCCGGTTCTTCTCTCCATTGCCTCGATCAGGGCACAGAAAGGAGTACTAACCCTAACACGCATGTCTTTTGTGATGGTGGGAGGAAACCGGAGCAACTGGAGGAAACCCAGATAGTAAAGTTGCTGTGGCTCAGACCCGTCCCACCCCCGGCACTTCATCTGGCCCACATGCCAAGTGGAATGATGGTACTTGGGCGGTACGCTCCTGTTTACCAGATCCGGGCCAGAGCCAAGCCATAACAATGCTCCATATGCCACGTATTTGCCAAAGGTGGCCCATATTTGTTTTGTGATATTTGGGCCATATTCACCATTTACCACACGGGCCACTTCAGGGTCACATCCAGATCACATGTTGCTGAGAGCACCGCATCTTTGCCAAAAAAAGGCCAACGTTTGATTTGTCATATTTGGGCCATATTTGCTATTATACATGTGGGCCACTTCAGGCTCACATCCATTTTGTCAGGGCCAGAAGAAGGCCATCACTGCCGGCATCGTTGCCTGAAGTGGCCCGCATCCGGATGGGAACCCATGCAGACAAGGGGAGAACATGCAAACTCCACACAGAGGATGACCTGGGATGACCCCCAAGGTTGGACAATGCCGGGGTTTGAACCCAGAACCTCCTTGCTGTGAGGCGACAGCACTAACCACGTTGCCACCGTGCCGACATAAAACCGATATAGCTTCACTGTGGACGGTGTGATATTAACTTAAGATGCTTTTACGGTAGCTCTTTGGGCATGGAACATATTTCTCTTTGCAGAAATGCAGTATCAAAAAGGCTCCACCACTCCGTCAATTTACTGCAAACACTATGGCAGCACTCCATTAGTGTGCTGTCTGACAAAAATCGTGTAAAGTGGCTCGGATGTGACGTTTGTAAGTTGTTATACAGGGTTGAAGTAAGAGAAAGTAGAGAATCTGAACATATGGGAGAAAAGGCATGCGACAGAGAGGTACATACTCACAGAAGCAATATCACTGCATGGTTGTGCCCCCAAAGCAAGGAACGGTCGCCTGGCGATAAAATGCCAGTACAAGTAAGAGATATAAAGATACAGATATAAATGTAAAAAGATATATAAAGCTACCTCCAAACCATATTTAAACAGAGACGTCAATAAAACACCAAAAGGACGTAAGTTAAATACCCAAAACACACCTAGAGAACATTTACATTTGGTTTTAACATGCAATCTATATATCTGGATTAAATATACTGATAATAAACCATCCAATACTTTGCATCACACCAGGGGTGGATTTTCTGAGGGGTGCAGGGGGATGCTGCTGCACCTAGACCTGCAGCTGGTGGGGTGCCCGGGAAAATTGCAAGTTGAGCTTTAAACATGCACCTACTTTATAAGACACCACTACAAGGCGCCATTACGAGGGATATATATCTTTCCCTAACACAGAAGGAGTCTGGGGCCTTTATATTGCAGACAGCATGGTTTCTCCGATGATTTCGTCTCAGCAACACTCAGCACAAAGCCTAAGCCACCAACAAAGACCCATCAGCTGAGGATAGAATACATTCATTATCACTAAATTCCTGGGGAAAATGTTCGCCTCTTTTCATTATGACACCAAAGACTGCTGGGAAAGTGGCATAACCACACAAGTGTTTGTGCTATCCAGATACCTTGGCTGCAAAAGTTAACTAGCAAGTGACAAAAAAAAACCCCACTGTAATTTCTGTAAGTGGGGAGGAGCAGGATGTCTTCCGGATATAAGCACAAAAGTGGTGCACAGAAAGGAAAACAAAGCATGTGGATGGAAGAGAGAGAAGGAGATAAGCCTCCAAAATTGGATTTTGTTTTTTTTTTGTTTTTTTTTTAGTCGACAGAGGGCTCGTCATTCAGGAGAAGCTGCTGCCAGCTCTCCGACTTGCACCCCTGCCAGTCCCGGGATCAGCTCAAACTTTCAAATAGTAAGAGAGTAATTCAATTTGCATTAATATCTGATCAACTTGATATCGATTCGTGATCAATTCTTGCACCCGGGCCCGTCATCACTGTGATTCACACCTATTTAGATGATTACTTGTTGTTTGCACTGTGTCCTTTTTGGAACATTTCATTTCTAAATGCGTCATGAGAGGGTGGACAATCCGAGGGAGCAGAATGCCACCCGGTATTTAAGAGGTGAAGGCAGATTAGGGTTAGGAGAGGGATTTTGAAAAATGCTGTGTGCTTCTTTTCCTCTGTGGGGAGTTGCCGGCATTGAGTTAATCATCGCCCCCTGCTGGTACTGCACCTTCATACACGCGTGTACTTTTCCCGCCTGAGCGAGGCAAAACGTGATACCGACACGTTGGACCGGCGGGTGTATTGCACTCTTTGGCGTGACGCTGGGCTGCAGAACTAGTGAGATTCTGATTCTGATCAGAATCAGAATCATGTTTATCGGCCATGGAGGTTTGCACAAACATGGAATTTGACTCGGGTTTCGTGGCTCTCTCAGTGTACTTAACATAGTGCGTGGAGGTGTATCGAAGCTGCCCGGCTGGGAGAGCTGGCGTTGGATCGGCTGGGGGAGCCTGGTCTGCCGCGTCCGTTGGGCCCAGGGACCACGGCCCTGCCTGGAGCTTCGCCCGAGGAGGAAACACCCAGGGTGTTCTGACAGGACGCGGAAGCGGGGCAGGCTAAGCTAACTGCTAGCCCATGCAGACCGGCAGTTCCGACAGTCATCCTGGCGTTCGCTCTCTTGGACAGTGATTGGGTTTTTTTTTGTAATTTGCATGTGTGTGTTCTTGTCGTTTGGATGTGTTTTTGTCCTCGTGTTGCACTACTGTGGGCTGGGGGAAACAACATTTCATTTAATTTCATGTGTGCAGGAGGAGCATGACATGAAATGACAGGTAAGTGTCTGACTTTCCAACTTTTGGCTAACGTTAAGCTAGCTCTTCTAACAACCGATGTGACCGTTATCAGTCTGTTGAATAGGAGTTATCGTCACACATCTGGCCCAAATATATGGGCTAGTAGAGGCCTACTAAACCTACTAGTAGGTTTGGGAGACTGTTATCCCCCACTGATTGCAGTGAGCCAATGTTGGTGGAGCCCAGTAGGTGCAGATTCTGTAAGTAGTCTATTTATTACCAAACCCCCCCCCCCAAAAAAAAACAATGTGTTGCATTTCGTGTCGATTTAAGTGGTGCTCCTAAATGTTGTGCTGGTGCTCCTAACATTTTCAGTACGGCGCACCAGTGCTCCTAGTGGAAAGGGTTAGTCTGGCACCGGCACAACATTAAGGAGCACCACTTTAAACATATTCTATTGTTAGCAGATTGTTTTAGAAACCCACAATGCACAGAGGCGAAAAGTATCTGTGGCATATCACCTGCCGCCGGTAGGGGGCGCTGATTTAGGAAACGCTCCTGTGGGTCGTATTAGAGGACAAACGGCCCATGTGGTCGTACGGGGTTGGAGGACTTGTTATTACCTCAATACGCGAGTGGAACAAGGATTCTGGATCCTTCCTCAAGTGTATTTATATTTAAAATGCGGCTTACTGCGTTATTTACTACCACCCGCAGAAGCGTCTCTTGTCTGTGCTGGGATCTTAATGTCACGGTGGAGGTTAACACACCAGCTACGCAATTATCTATTTATTAGTTCGATCTTCAAACCTCCCCCCCCCCTTAATGCAATCTCCGGTTCCACCGTGCAGGAGCCTAACCAAGCAGGTTCGAGTCAAGAGGGCCGCTCCATTGCAGATCAACAGTATAGATATTTAGAGAGAACCTTCACGTGACCTTCATCGGCTTTGGGGGTAAATTAGATTTTTTTTTTGTTGTGCCAAACCTCGACCTCCTGCAAAACTGGTGCCGCAGCAACCCCCCCGTGCCAGCGATAAGACGTGGACCAAACGGTGGCCGGGAGAAACTCATCCGGACTCCCTGTGTTGTAGTATGATACCATCGTTACGCGAGTGAAGGTGGAGCGCACAGAGGAGCGCACGCCGGCACATGACGGAGTAATCATCAAATCTGCTTGACAGCGCAAGCTTGGCTGTTTTCGTTTTGCGCTCCGCTCTTCTCGGATGATCTTGTCCAAATGTGCACCCCCCGCCACATCACGCAAGCCCCCGCGGGCGGAAAGCGCGGACCGCAGAGACGCACTCACACATCCGGAGCACCAGCTTGCGCTTTAATGTTCCTCCCTTCATCCGCACACGTCACGCTGCGGAGGACGTCACAGGGATGCGCGGCACGTCTGAGCAGATGAAAGAGACAAGACGCCGAACCCTCTTGTTTTCCGTTTAAATCCCCGTGCATGCCTTCGCAGTTCAGACTCCGCAGGACACCCAAGCTACCCTTGGGTGTCCTGCGAAGAGGGCCCACACAGGATCCGCGTTGATTCTCGAAAGGTTTTTAGAACAAGATGGCGCGCTTGTCATACGGTCGTTAAAGGCAAGGCATCCTTTTATCGACTACATTTTGCTCCCAACAGTGACTTCGCATTATAGGAGCCATGTGTTTTAAGGGGCGTCCGGGCGTCGTGCTAGTCTGTTCCGTTGCCTACCAATACGGGTGCTCGCCGGTTCGAATCCCCACGTTGCCCCCAGTTTGGCCGGGCGTCCCTACAGACGCAATTAACCGCCTCTGCGGATGGGAAGCCGGATGTGGGTATATGTCCTGTTCGCTGCACTAGCGCCTCCTCTGGTCGGTCGGGGGGCCTGTTGGGGGGGGGGGGCTGGGGGGGGGGGGTGGTCCTCCCACGCGCTACGTCCTCCTGGCGAAACGCCTCACTGCCAGGTGAAAATAAGCGGCTGGCGACGCCACATGTGTCGGAGGAGGCATGTGGTAGTCTGCAGCCCTCCCCGGATCGGCAGGGGGGGTGGAGCAGAGATCGGGGCGGCTCGGGAGAGGGGGGTAATTGGCCAAGTGCAACTGAGGAGAAAAAAAAAGAAGGGGGGAGAGGGACATTCATTCATTATCCAAACCGCTTATTAGGGTCGCGGGGATCCTGGAGTCTATCCCAACAGTCTTTGGGCGGCAGGCGTAGAGACACCCTGAACAAGCTGCCAGTCCATCACAAAGCCCCCCACCCCACCCACACACACCCACCTAGGGGCAATTTAGTACGGCCCTTTCACCCGACCTACGTTTCCTTGGACTATGAGAGGAAACCGGAGCAGCCGGAGGAAACCCACGCAGACTCAGAGAGAACATGCAAACTCCACACAGAAGACGACCCGGGACGACCCCCACCCAAGGCTGGACAATTCAAACCCAGGACCTTCCGGCTGTGAGGTGACCGCGCTGACCCCTGCGCCGCCTCATTCTAGGCTGTTTTGCATAAAACATCAGAACTCTGGCAAGCAGCGCGTGCCTCCAACAACAGAATAGCAGCTGCGGTGTTATTTGACTTCTCTTTATTGTACCTTTGACAGCATCTCTTCCAGCTGATGAAACACATCTCTCATTCGACGGATGCTTATTTACCTTTTCCACGGAACAAGTGGTCGGGAATAAAAAAAATAGAGAGAGAGAGAAGAAATGTGTTGCTAACCTGCTTTGCCTCTGTAATAATTGTAGGTCATGCTCAGCACGGCGGGTCTGCACGAGCTCATTGGATTCCCGTGTTGCGCAACAAATCAAACGGCAAACACATGCACGTCATCAGCAGCGACGCAAACTTGCGCATTATTACGCAGCTTAAACCACGTGTTTGCGGCATTCTAACGCAGCTCTGACACATGCACAAAATCAAAAATGGCGGCGATCCTCGCTTGCACGGTGAGGGGGGAGAGGAAGAGGAAGAGGAAGAGGGGGATTTCTGCTAGAATATTCAACCTCGACATTGTGGAGCTCGACGCATAAAAGATGTGCACTCTGGACGCCATGCAAACGAACTAAAATGCTGCCCCGTCTGGGGGGGGTGGGGGGTCAAAGTTCACGTGTGGCGAAGATGACGCACAGCCATTTCTATGGTTCGAACTCACAACCCCACCCCACCCCCACCCCCCCCACCCACATCAACTTTGCTTTCTTCCATCTCAAATTAAAATCACTGGCGGATTGTGATCTCAGACGGCGCGAGGGAGGGATGGAGGGGAGCGACGCCTTGCCAAGCCAATTAGCTCGGCAATAATAGATTTCCAAGCCACCAGAGGAACCGCTTGGCCTCTATTTAAATAGTCAGGATAATTGCAGTGTATTCAAAAAATACAAATGAGAGTATTAGCATCTACAAATCAATTCCGCTAGCAAGTTTCCATGATACTCCTCAGCCCAAAACGGAAATAAATAAATAAATAAATAAATAAAAATCTGCAAACAGACAGAGATGTGTCGTTTTATTTTATTTATTGTTTTCCCCGTTTTCAACCGTTTCGGCTGTCTTAAACATGAGTTCGTCTAATTAGAGAACAGAAACGTGAGAAGAAGAGCGGAAAACGTGCCAGCACGCCGTTTCCCCCGTCAGGAAGTTAACGATTTAATTTTCCCGCCAATTAGCGGCGGCTACGCGTTCCAGCAGCTGGCCGCTTCCGACAGTAGCCGGGTGCCAAACAAACAGTCTTAACCTCCTTTGCACCAACAAAGTGGAGTGGTTTCTCCCGCGTTGGTGTACTTCCAGCAACACGTTCCTCCCTCTTCCTCTTCCTCTTCCTCTGACTCCCATTTATGAGCATCCGGGTAGCGTAGCGGTCTATTCCGATGCCTACCAACACGGGGATCGTCCGTACAGACACAATTGGCCGTGTCTGCGGGTGGGAAGCCGGATGCGGGTGTGTGTCCTGGTCGCTGCACTAGCGCCCCCTCTGGTCAGTATGGGCGCCTGTTCGGGGGGGGGGTAGAGTGATCCTCCCACGCGCCACGTCCCCCTGGTGAAACTCCTCACTGTCAGGTGGGAAGGAGCGGCTGGTGACTCCACATGTATGGGAGGAGGCGTGTGGTAGTCTGCAGCCCTCCCCGGATCGGCAGACGGGGCGGAGCAGAGACGGGGAGGGCTCGGAAAATAGGGTAATTGGGCAAGTACAATTGGGGGGGGGGTGTCGGCTTGTGTGCGGCCTCCCTTTTATCCCATGTGTTTTCAGACTATGCACACCGAGGAAACATTACTAATCGCCCCCCCCCCAAAAAAAAACAAACCTGCAACGGTCAGCTCCGGCTCATCTTGCCCATGATTGGCTGGCCGCCCCCCCCGTGTTAATTTTGCAGCCTCAGTTGGATGCGGGGCGGGGCGGGTGGGGTGGGGGGGGATCACTGTGACCAGTAAAGGTTGAAAAATTGTGCGGCATCTGAGCAGAGGCCCCGAGTCTGGGCAGCGGATCAGACGGTGCATCTGAGGGGCTGCAAGCTGCAGCTATTCCCCCTAGGTGGACTGACAGACTGACTGACTGACTCATACTATACCCAATCCTCTCTGTGCGCGCGTGCATGTGCGCGCGCGTGAGCGCACGTGTGCTCGGAGTGCTGTTAGTTAAAGTATTCCACTCCATTTAACCGCTCTGCAGCAGATGCCCCTCTGTGATTATTCCCATTTGGTCTCTTTTGTGGGATACGTAACCTGAAGGCATGATGCTACGGCTGTTTGTAGGGAACCAGGCTCAGTAAAAAAAACAAAAAATAAAAAAATACTTCCGTGCACTTCCAGCGTAATTATCTTAAAAGGAAAACAACCACGTGTTGTTTTAGCTTATGTTTGGTGTAGTTTCAGAAGGTGGGCATGAGAAGAGCACACTTACACCGGACTCTCACAGTAAGACTTGCTGACTGCTTTCCTTGACTTAATTTCTGATGTTTGTGCAAGGCAGCTAAAAGGAGACACTGATGTCCCAGCTGTCACGGCCCCACTTGTGTCCCCTGTGTGTCCCCTGTGTTTCCCCCGTCTGTCTGAGTGTGTTTAGAAAACGTGCAGCACCGTGTCATGAGGGCAACGCACCATCCTATGGATAGGCGCCGTTGTCCTCCAACATGGCGGTTGTATTAGCGTCACTTCACGTGACATGTGACGTAATATGAAAATAGCCCATATGTGTATGTGGTGTTAGCGTGGGCGTCCGGGTAGCAAAGCGGTGTATTCCGTTGTCCACCAACACCGGGATCGCCGGTTCGAATCCCCGTGTTACCTCCGGCTTGCTCGGGCGTCCCTATAGACCTGTCCTGGTCGCTGCACTAGCGCCTCCTCTGGTCGGTCAGGGCGACTGTTCGGGGGGGGGGCAGCGTGATCCTCCCACGCGCTACGTCCCCCAGGTGAACAGAAGCGGCTGGCGACTCCACATGTATCGGAGGAGGAACGTGGTAGTGTGCAGCCCTCCCTGGATGCCAATTTTTTTTTTTACTAGGATGAATCCGGATAGTTTCCGCCCTCAGGCGCTAGGATTTCCCAGATCTGCCTGTCAGCCAACGTTCCGGATTCATCCTAGGGAAAAAAAAAACATTTGCTTACCGTATACACACGGTTAAGTTGGCACAGTTAGCTTGGTTGCAAATGTGGCTAATGGCTAACAGTTAACTAGCAAACGTGCCTAGGGTTAGGATTAGGGTTGTTGCGCGTTCGCATCGGCCTTGACTGACAGGCAGATCTGGCCAATCGTAGCGCCTGAGGGTGGCAACTTTCCGGATTCATCCTAAGAAAAAAATATCCTCTCCCCGGATTGGCAGAGGGGGTGGAGCAGCGACCGGGACGGCTCGGAAGAGTGGGGTAATTGGCCGAGTACAACTAGGGGAGGGGGGGGGAGGATAAGCCACAAAAGAAATTAAAAAAATAATGGGAATGAAAGATGGGTTGATTACGTTTGTATTGTAGAACTGCATGATTGTCAGAGTGATTAAGATATTTTCAGATGAAATTAAAAAAAATTGTGATTTAATCAGTTGTGTAATGTATGTATTAACATTTAATCATCATGCATATTTATCAAGCTTGATCATATTCTCCTATTCGATTAGCTGGCAGTGATAACTAATAAAAGCTTTTTATTACCTATAACTGACTCAGCTCATCGTCGTTATTATTTATTGACAGAACGAACCAATGAAAAGCAGGCCGTTGTTTATCTTCCACCCTGACGCGCGCGTGTGCTTTTACGGGTTCGTAAGTGCTCCTCTTCCTGTTTGGAGAGCCATCTATCTGTCTGCCCGTCTGTGCATGTGGAAGAGTGGTCTTGCTGGCCCCTGTAAGACAGATGACCCAGATGGAGAGCTCAACCAAACCTGGAGACTCGTGTGACCTGGGGAAATATATTTTATGGTGCTGCGGAGAGAAGAAGGTACCCATAAAGCATCACATTACATGCCTCTTGAGGTGACGTGTCCTTCAGATGTGCAAAGTTACATCCCACCAGTGGCGGCTGGTGCTAAAAAAAATTGGGGGGGGGCGCAATTTACCTTGGCGCAGCACACCTCACTGCTTTAATGTCCGCACAGTCACAGAGGTATTAAGGAGGACAATGCAGCCTATAGATTTTATCAGGGTTCGTAGGCGGTGGATGATTGACAGTCGATACAAGGCGTGGTGGTGGTGGGTGTGGACATGATTGACGGCTACGAGAATTGTCCAATCACATTAGATCAAAAATAAAATCAAACAATACCAATTTGTTGCCAATAAAAGTGGGCGTGTCTGGGGCAGCACAGAACTGCGCCCCCTGGAAAATCTGAAGAAACCAATCAGACAGCAGCCTCAGGTCACCTGCTCGCCACAAGTTTGAGGGCTTACATGAGGTATGGTTTGGCCCCGCCCCTAACCCAGGAAGTATATGTATTCAGACAGAAACCAACCAAACACCATTTGAACCAATATTTAATGGCTGCTCACAGACTGAAAACACTTTTATTTCATCATAATTTGCATCATAAAACTAAATTATATTCGAGGTGTTTAAGCAGATTTTCATCTCTTGACATCTGAAGGGGGGCGGCGCCCCCGGCGCCCTGTGCTGGCCAGCCGCCACTGCATCTCACAGATCTTACTTTTATTACGTTTTTTTGTTCTTTTCTTTCTCATTTCTTGTGTAGATATTGTTTAGAACTTGTCGACTTACACCTCGTGTGAACTTGATCTTATCTCCGTCAAGTCACATAACTCGATCCGCAGTCTGTAATCCCCACCCGGCAACGATAAAGTCGCTTTAACGGCAGTAAAGTGATGTTAGATAACATTACTTTGCTTGTCGGCACCTGAACCAACACAGATTAGCACAACGCGTGCAGGCACGAGGGAGATGGGTCGAAATAATAATTCAAAAAGTAGTTTGACTCACCAGAGGCAACTGCAGAGGTCAGCCATCTGAGTTGAATACCGAGTAATTTCCAGCTATTAGCACAGGTCTGACGCTGTGCAGTTGCACCGTGGGTTTGGAGAGTTAAATGGAGGTGCACCGCAGGTGACTTTAATGAAAAATAAATAAATAAATAAATAACGCTAAATAATTTGTTAAAATGAAAGGTCTCACAATGCATGACGACATCTGCCAAACACTGAGTCTTATTTTTTTGTTTTTTTAATTGTTATTTCCCCCCCCAATTGTATCCGGCCAATTACCCCGCTCTTTCCGAACTGTTCCGGTCTCTGCTCCGCCCCCCTCTGCCGATCCGGGGAGGGCTGCAGACTACCACGTGCCTCCTCCCATACATGTGGAGTCGCCAGCCGCTTCTTTTCACCTGACAGTGAGGAGTTTCGCCAAGGGGGACGTAGCACGTGGGAGGATCACGCCATTCCCTGACCGACTGCAGGGTGTCTGTAGGGACGCCCGACCAAGCCGGAGGTAACACGGGGATTCGAACCGGCGATTCTCGTGTTGGTACGCAAACGAAATAGACCGCCACATCACCCGGATGGCACCCAAAACTGAATCTTAACAGGGTGTCCAATGAGACAGTCCGTTACATAGTGAGCTATGCACACTTGTGAGGACAAGCCTGCCACTCAACAACCGTCTGTTTCCACGCCCCCCTCCCAAAATGCACAGCACGAGGAACCTCCAAACCTGACAATCTAAGCCACGAACTCTCTTTTAACCAGCCCAGGTTAGGTTTTGCAAAAGCCAAAGGAGGCCCTCAATCCGCAATGTCACAACACAATCAAACATGGCGGTGGGTCTAAAACGGGAACAGCAGTCTCCTGGAGGGACTCATCAGGTCTGACGGTCTCTCTGCACGTGGCCGAGGAATACGAGATCCTCTTAGTTCCTATGCACACTATCGTATAAACGCTATCGTTAATAATGTATTATGCGGCTGAATTATAATATCCCATACACAGTGTTGTTATCCATTACGTGGAAGGTTTCAAATGGCGGCGCTTGAGCAGGTCTACTTCTGTACTCGACGAACTGGAAAGTCTCCCTCCCTCTTGTATGGTATGCACGGACAGACTCCATACACTCCCGCACTCGCTGACCCGAGGAAGGAAAGGGCAAGCTACGCAGCTCGGTAAGTGCTCTTTATTATAGGATGGGGGAAGTTAAACTCGCAGCAGACACCGTATAAGATGGCATATGATGTATTTCAGCGCTAAAGAGGGAGGTGCTCTGCACACACCAGCGTGCCTCACAGAATCGCAGCAATCTGTGCAAACAAACTGCTGCAAAGGACGTGAATCGGTTCATCTGGACCCCCAACCTCCATCTAAGAGACCTCTTCTCTGGATTATAGAGCGTGCATGAAGAGACCCGGCTGTATATGTGTTTTTTCTTTAAAAATGATAGAGTCTAGCTCATGTATGAGGGGGGGGGGATCTGAAGGTCTTTGATAGGCTTGCAATTCCATTGGATACTAAAGGAATGGGCGTGTCAAGTGTCCTGATTTGCATCGTGATGACTATGGTCGAGGCTGGAATTCAGTGTTGTTTGAGGCCGGTGGTTTAGAGGATGGGCCAGGTGAGAAAAGAGGGCGTTAGCTCCTCTGGCGAACGGCAAATCTGTTGCTGTCCGATAGGAAAAGAGAAATAATTACACAACAGGTTTAGTGGCTGTATACGCAAGAAGGATTCAGGAAGATCTTAACATCCTCCTCCGTTCACCTGCTTCTGTCAACCATCTGCCATTTCCCACGTGAAGTTAGGATTAAGAAACAGCTGAGGTAGCGCCGTTGCCTGCCAACACCAGGATCGCCGGTTCGAATCCCCGTTTTACCTCCTGCTTGGGCGGGCGTCCCTGCAGACACAACCGGCCGTGTCTGTGAGTGGGAAGCCAGATGTGGGTATGTGTCCTGATCGCTACACCAGCGCCTCCTCTGGTCGGTCGGGGCGCGATCCTCCCACGCGCTACGTCCCCCTGGCGAAACTCCTCACCGTCAGGTGAAAAGAAGCGGCTGGCGACTCCCCATGTATGGGAGGAGGCGTGTGGTAGTCTGCAGCCCCCCCCCTGCCCCGGGATCAGCAGAGGGGGTAGAGCGGCGACCGGGACGGCTCGGAAGAGTGGGGTAACTGGCCAAGTACAAGTGGGTACAATTGGGGAGAAAAAGAGGGGGGGGGGAGAGAAAGCCAAAATAAATAAATAAATAGCAGTTAAATAAATTCTATTTGCATTTCCTCCTTTACTTTCCAGCAGATGTGTCCCACAGCTGCATTAACCTTTGTCGAATCAGAGTTTGTCCGCTCGAAACTTGGCGTTAAAAACCCCCCCGGATGAAAAACAGGGCTCGTGGACGAAGGGAAGGTCGTGGCGCGACGTCCACGTGGAGCTAGCTTGAATTAGCTAGCTAGCTAGCTACAGGTTCATATATAGCCAATCAGTGGAAGTTAATACTGGGTCTCGCCACAGCAGAACAACCCATAAATAAATGTAAAAAGGCAGCACGTCCGAGCGACTCCATCAACGTGCGTCCATCGTGTCAGAGAGAACGACGCCGTTGGGTTTGATTTCTTATTCGCGAGCGATATTGGTTTCCGCTCCAGTAATGCACTTCTCCGGATTCAGGTGATGAATATTTAACACATCTGTCAAAACTGTTGATACGCCATGTCGCATCATCGCTACTCTCATACAGCAAACACCGCTTTCATACGTGGATGTCCTTTTAATGACGCCGTTGGCGGTTATGGAAATGAGGCGTCGTGTTCCTCAGCTGCGACTCGTACTGCTACGTTTTTATGTCTTCTTTACTCCAAAGTGAAAGTGAGGCCCCCGTGAAATCTCTTCTTCTTCTTCTTCTCCTCCCCAGGAGAGTCTATTAGCATACAATTACTCGTCTCCCCCATCCCTTTTCATGATGGCGCCGCCGCCTCATTTTTCACGAGTGACTCATGAAAAAGAGTAATGTGCCTTATAAGTCAACGTCAGCTTCCGCCGCCGGGACGCGGATCACAGACAAAACTGCGGTTCATCTCCGGCGTTGGAGTGTCATCGTTGCTTGACGTGTGAAAAGACAACAGAGACAGACGAGACAAAGTGAGGGGTGGAGCTAGAAGGAGAGGGATGGGGGAGACCCCTCCCCTCCCCCCCATCCGATAACTCCAACCCATCCCGACCGAAGTCGTGCATTATTTATGCAATAGAGATTGCTGGATCCATTAGCGCGGGAAGGAGGGGTGGGGGTGGGTGGGGGGGTGGTTGCAGCTCCCCCTAGTGGTAGGTGTAGCCCCCCCCTTCCCAGTAGTGGCAGTTGGCTGAGTAACATCTCAGACCCAATAGCATGCCTAACTTTTCCTAACGTACAAACGCAATCAATCGATCAATCAATCAATCAATCAATCAATCAATCAATCAATCAATCATACCTTTGCTGTAAACAGTGGGCTAGTTTAATATACCCCTCCCCCTTTTTTCTCCCCAATTGTACTTGGCCAATTACCCCACTCTTCCGAGCCGTCCTGGTCTCTGCTCCACCCCCTCTGCCGATCCGGGGAGGGCTGCAGACTACCACGTGCCTCCTCCCATACATGTGGAGTCGCCAGCCGCTTCTTTTCACCTGACAGTGAGGAGTTTCACCAGGGGGACGTAGCGCGTGGGAGGATCACGCTACTCCCCCCAGTTCCCCCTCTTCTGCGAACAGGCGGCCCAACCGACCAGAGGAGGCGCTAGTGCAGCGACCAGGACAGCCAATTGTGTCTGTAGGGACGCCCGACCAAGCAGGAGGTAACACGGGGATTCGAACCGGCGATCCCCGTGTTGCTAGGCAGCGGACTAAACCACCACGCTAAGAAGGGCTGAGATGGGAGCAGACTAAGCACCGTTTTTTGGCAAATTTGCGTTTTTACTGTTGTCGTTATCAGCAACGTGTCGCGCAAGATGCACGTTTAAATCAGTGCGATGGAGAGCGGCTGTGCATCATTTCTGCCATGACGTAGGCCTCATTTATGTTTTCATTGAAAGGAAAATATTTCATGCAGAGAGAAAAAAAAAATCCCTGAATATGTCTTCTGACAGGAGAACAGACAGCATCTTAAGACCCGGCTGCTGGGATTAGGCTGGCCCCGTTACTACAGAATAAGAGATCAGATATGCAATTTCTGTCAAAAGATTAGCAAGCTCTTTTCTGTCGATAATCATTATTATAAGCGGCGCCTTTAAATATGTGGTGGATATATTCAGTCGATACATACACTGCAGAACAAAAATTCAAAAGTAGTAAGAACTATCCCGGCAGCTGGGGCGCCAATAAAATACTGCAAAACAACAGAAATGAACCAACTCATAAAAACACAGTGGTGCTATTTTACATTAGATGTGCAAGTTCGCAGTCTATTTTTGTAATTTTATATATTTCCATGGTTTTGTCTTGTTTTCCCCTCCCCTTTTTTTCCACCCCAATTGTACCTGGCCAATTGCCCCACTCTTCCGAGCTGTCCTGGTCGCTGCTTGCCCCCCTCTGCCGATCCGGGGAGGGCTGCAGACTACCACGTGCCTCCTCCCATACATGTGGAGTCACCAGCCGCTTCTTTTCACCTGACAGTGAGGAGTTTCACCAGCGCGTTGGAGGATCACGCTGTCCCCCCCCTCCCCCCAAACAGGAGCCCCGACCGACCAGAGGAGGCGCTAGTGCAGCGACCAGGACACTTCCCACCAGCAGACACGGTCAACTGTGCTTGTAGGGACGCCCGACCAAGCCGGAGGCAACACGGGGATTCGAACCGGCGATCCCCGGGTTGGTAGGCAACGGGATAGACCGCTACGCAACCCGGACGCCTCCCCCCTCCCCCCCCTCTCAATGTATTTCTGCAACACGGGACAAATCTGCAAAAGAAAAAAAAAAAAAGAAAAAAGCTGTTACGTGATAGAGTCGGTTTTTTTTACAGTGCATATGAATGGACAGCGCACGAGTGCCAACACCAGCGTATGAGCCGCAAATCCCAGCAAAACAACACGGTCCCTCCGGGGAGAAACCAGACCACAACAAAAAAAAAACAAAAAAACAAAAGCGTCTTCCTTGTTATTCAATTTGGAATCTCCTAAAACCCCATTCGGAACAGCATTGTGCAGGCGGAGCGTGCTCTTTCCCCGCTCGCCCCTCTCCTCCCATCGTGTTCTCCTCTGCGACCCCCCCCCTCCCCCGTCTTGGAGATGAGCGAACGAGCGGTATATTGTGTCCACTGGGGGGGTGGGGGTGGGGGGATGGGATCATCTTGGACGCACTATAGACAAAAGTATGTAGCTTTGAGTCCCCGTCGACGAGACACAATCAGACCCGAGCAGCTGTTTATTCTGGAGGCGAGCGGGGCGCGGGGCCTTGCATGGGGTGCCAAGACCAGTAGCTGGTGTGATTACTCGCTGTTGTACAAAACGTCTGCTCAGACAGGAAACAAACAAAAAAACAAAAAACGACAATGACCCCTGGATCACTGTTTGTCGGCATACGGATCAAGTGTTGCTTTACTTCTAAGCGGGGGCTGGTATTCCCCCGTGCACGTGTTGGAGTGGCTGAGGGGGTGAGGGTGGGGTTGGGGGTGGGGGGGCTGGCGGAATATAGCTGAACCCCTCATGTTTCCTGTTCGCCATTCATCAGCGGAGGCATTGTGTGCTCGCCGCTCACACTGACCCAGCACATGTGCGGGTTTTATAGCAGTACACAAGTCAAAGTCATTGCAAAACCTCCCAGACGTCCGATCTCGATCTTAGTCGTCAACAATATTTACAATATTCATGCTCAATAGCTGTGAGTCAAAATGGCGCGTTTTGACCCGGACACAACACCAGGGGTTAAAGCTTTGGGCAAGGATGCAGGCGAGAACACAGGCCTCAAGCTGGAGGGAGCTGATGAATGCTGGGGTTGTGCTGAAGAAACAAATAAAATAAAATAAACGACACGTTTGGCTCTGTGATGTACTGTAATGAATGAGGGTGGTGATCTCCACCAACCAACGCCGATACACGAAACCTTGACATTACTTCCTTTCTTGCAGTTACCGCTGGGCGATATGGAAAATATCGTCACGATCGCTGTAAGTAATTTTACACCATACGATCAGTAAAGAGAGCTCAAGATACAAGGCTTACTATGAGTTCAGACACGCGGCATGTATTATTAGCCTGCAGCTGTATGAGTACCTGCAGAGTGTTGGCCATGGGGATACTGGTTTTGAGCTTTGTGCTGTGCAACTTCGTCTTGTCATCAGAACACTACATTTAGCCGAGGCACTCGAGTCCCTCTCCTGTCTAGTGAGGCCCGAGCAGGGCCCTTGTTTTAAGGAGGGGTGGGGGTATGCAATGAGCGCTGCCTGGGCGTCCATTTTGTGACGTATTACTTCCGTTAGGGGGCCAGTTCCGGTTTTATTGGGGTATTGGGTAGACGCTCGTGTGAACCGCCGTCACCAATTTTGGAACCATGGAACCATGACCTGTACCACAATCCCTCCACCCATTATCTTAGGACCTCAGATGTCCTTCCTAAATAAAACTACTGAGGTGTGAAGATTTTCTTCTGGTGTTCTTCGATTCCACTTCGCGGAGATCACCCCGACTTCACCATGACAACACATCTCTGAAGAACTTGGCCCGTGAAGGCAGAGGATAGGATGCCCCGGAGTCTTGATGTTGGGAGTGGTTGAGACTCTGGAGATGGATACCCGGGACGGATGAAGGCTTTATTCAGGTCGTGATGGGGGTTGCGGTTTGTGCTGCGTAGGATATTGTACATTGAGACTGACAGATTAGCGATGAGCTAGATGAGGGATTGGGCAGCGATGATGACGCACAGAATTTGTGAAGGAGAGGTTATAGTTTGACAACTTGAGACGTGTGGAAAAGCGGAAGTGATGGAAAGCGGAATGATGATGACGATGCTTGGAATTTTGTGATGAATGTGGAAGTGGAACGTGCATAATACAACTATCAGGTGAATGGGGGAAAAAAAGGAAATAACGTGAAAGCAACAATCTTCCTTATTGAGATTTCACACAAGCTTCACGTAAAAAAAATAAAAAATCTCCCTCTCAGCCTCTTTCAGGTGGTGCGTGTCTTGCTCGAACTCGGGTCCTCGACCAGAGGCCTGGGAGTTGGAGGGTGGTGCGCAGAATCTTAGCTGTTCATATGACTGCACTCTTCTGGACAGAGACCTCAGATGTTGTTCCTGGGATCTGCTGGAGCCACTCTCCCAGTTTGGGTGCCACGGCCCCTAGTGGCCCTATTACCACTGGCCTATGCAGGCCTATGCAGAATAGCATAGGCCTGCATAGTGCATTACACTGGTCTATAGAAGAAAGCTATTCTACTTTTGTCATTGTACAGTTGTGTAGTTACGATGACATTTGTCTTCTGCATCCAACGTATCCTACTGTATAGGAGCAGCGGGCAGCTGCGGTGCAGCACCCGGGGGACCAAAACCAGTTCTTCTTCCCTTTGCCTCGGCCAGGGGTACAGACAGGAGTAGTAACCCTAACATGCATGCCTTTTTGATGGGGGAGGACATCCACGCAGACACGGGGAGAACGTGCAACCACCACCCAGAGGACGACCCCCTACGTCGGGACTACCCTGGGGCTCGAACCCAGAACCTTCTTGCTGTGAGGTGGCCGTGCTAACAACTGCGCCGTGACGCCATAATGTGTATATGTATAACATGGTGACAGAAACATCTAGCAGCATACTGTCGCCAGTGCAAGAGATGATGTCTCATGTGCATACGAGGCTCTACATGCAATGTTTGGCCACTGAACAAACATTTGAGGATAAGCTCTTGGTTGGAGGGCTATTGTCATCATTGCCCCCCCCCCCACACCAACACACACACACACCCACACCCAGCCAGTCCACTCTGACCGTTTCAACTGGCCACATATAACCGGCCACCGTTCACAAATATATGTTTTGGCCCTATCGCCCGCCGACACACCTGCGCCCCGGCCTGAATCAATGGAAGGGGTGGTGGGGTGGGGTGTGGGGGGGTGTATAAAGCAGCAACACATTGCGCCCCGACTGTTAGAGACGCACAACTGGAACACACCTGTTGTGCGGTTGGGGGGCTGATGGCATCGTTGCTGTTTTGTTTCCACCAACACTCCCCGCGAATAAAGGACGCATGTGTGCGTGTGTGTGTGTGTGTGTGTGTGTGTGTGTGTGTGTGTGTGTGTGTGTGTGTGTGCGTGTGCGGGCGTGTTTAGAGAGTTAACGACAGGGAGAGAAACCGTCTCTTCTTCCCGGAGGTAATTACATATTGATCCCAGTCACTGCAGATCTAAACTGTGACACCGCGTTCTGTTTCTTCTTAAAGAAACTTGGCTCTTTCTGTCTTGCTCTTTAGTGTGTGTGTCTGTGTGTGTGTGTGGTGGGGGGGTGTGGGGGGGGTCTTTTTTAGTTGTCTTCTTCCCTTTAAACGATACAGTGGCTTGAGAAGTAAGGACAAACGATATTCGGCTAATTACAGTTTCACTCTTCACTCCCCCCCCCCCCGATTTGTACGTCTCTGCCGTTCTGGACTTTACAGTTGCTGGGTAATTAAAGGGTGGGGGTCTTCGCGGCGGCCCCGTCTTGCCCGGCCCTTTATTCGCCGTGTGAGGGAGGCTTTTATTTTTTGAAATTACTCACTCACTCCGCCCTTCTGTAGCTCCTCTCTCCCTCTCCCACACCCACCCTCTCTCCCACTCTCTCCCTCTCTCCCTGGATAGATGTTGGTTCGACGATGGACGTTGAACTTGTTGTGCATGTTAATGTGACGGAGTGGCTGTGTTTGATGACGTCACTGCTCATTGTTAATTTTGGTTTTCCCTTGTTAAATAAAGAGCTGTTCAATCAACCAATGGAAATTGAAAAACAATATCTCACTCACTATATCTTACTCTCCCCCCCTCTCTCTCCTGCTCTCCCTCTCCCCCTCTCTACCATGCTCTCTCACTCTCTCACTGTCCTCTCTCTCTCTCTCTCCCCCCTCTCACTCTCTCTCATGCTCTCTCTATCGCTCTCTCTGTCTCATTCTTACTCAATCTCTCTCTCGTCTCTCTTACTCTCTCTCTCCCTCTCCCCCTCTATCATGCTCTCTCACTCTCTCACTGTCCTCTCTCTCTCCCCCCCATGCTCTCTCACCCCCCCTCTGTCTCTCATGCTCTCTCTATCGCTCTCTCTGTCTCATTCTTACTCTCTCTCTCGTCTCTCTTACTCTCTCTCTCCCTCTCTCATGCTCTCCCTCTCCCCCTCTATCATGCTCTCTCACTGTCCTCTCTCTCTCCCTCTCCCCCATGCTCTCTCACTCTCCCCCCTCTCTGTCTCTCATGCTCTCTCTATCGCTCTCTCTGTCTCATTCTTACTCTATTTCTCTCTTGTCTCTCACTCTCCCCCATGCTCTCTCACTCTCTCCCCCCCTCTCTGTCTCCCACACTCTCTCTATCGCTCTCTCTGTCTCATTCTTACTCTCTCTCTCCCTCTCTAAATCGCTATCTCTCTCGCTCTTACTCTTTCCCTCCCTCCCTCTCTGTCTTCCATGCTCTCCCCCCCCCTCTCTCTCTCTCTCGCACGCGGGCGCCCACGCACACTCTCTCACTGTCTTTCAGACTTCAGACGTTGTCTGTCCAATGATCCAGAACAGCCTTCAATGTCCCCCACTGATGAATTAAAAGTGTTCCTTCGGCATTACTCGTCTTGATGAGCGATTGAAAAGCAAAAGGCACCAAATAATGGAGAAAAAAAAGTTCACTTTTTTCATGCTCACAGACAGGACAGAGAGAGAGAGACAGAGAGAGAGACAGGACAGAGAGAGAGAGAGAGACAGACAGAGAGAGACAGGACAGAGAGACAGGACAGAGAGAGAGACAGACAGAGAGACAGGACAGAGAGAGAGAGACAGACAGAGAGAGACAGGACAGAGAGAGAGAGAGACAGAGAGAGAGACAGGACAGAGAGAGAGAGAGACAGACAGAGAGAGACAGGACAGAGAGACAGGACAGAGAGAGACAGGACAGAGAGACAGAACAGAGAGAGACAGGACAGAGAGACAGGACAGAGAGAGACAGGACAGAGAGAGAGACAGACAGAGAGACAGGACAGAGAGAGAGAGAGACAGACAGAGAGAGACAGGACAGAGAGAGAGAGAGACAGAGAGAGAGACAGGACAGAGAGAGAGAGAGACAGACAGAGAGAGACAGGACAGAGAGACAGGACAGAGAGAGACAGGACAGAGAGAGAGAGAGAGAGAGAGAGAGAGACAGGACAGAGAGAGAGAGAGACAGACAGAGAGAGACAGGACAGAGAGACAGGACAGAGAGAGAGACAGACAGAGAGACAGGACAGAGAGAGAGAGAGACAGACAGAGAGAGACAGGACAGAGAGAGAGACAGACAGAGAGACAGGACAGAGAGAGAGACTGTGCAGCACTTGTCAAGCCAAGCCGAGCTTCTTTTTCTTACTACGTCAAAAGTGACGGGCACATCAACACAAAGTTAACACAGACGGCTGGCCGAGGCCTCTGGCGCCGAGTGAGAAGAGACGAGGGCGGGCAGACTTGTGTGGTTCAGACATGACAACTATGAGGGGAATAACATGAGGCCGTGGGGCTTCGCGTTGGCGAAGAAGCCTTTGGATGCAGCGTATCGTTGCTACGGCCACCGACAGGCGGTCCTTCGCCGCCTCATCAGTTCGAGGAGAGATGGGAGGGGGGGGTGCAAAAAGAAGGAGAGATCATCTTTCGGAATCAGGATATTACCTTCCAGTTCTGTTTAAATACACAAACAAACAGATAAATAAAGAAACAAAACAAGCCCCGTCGTCTTGTAAAATCTCCATCCTGGATTCCGTCTCGCACAGTTCGCAACGCTCGCCACACAGTCTGACTCACAGTCTGTAAATGTGTGTGATTCACCAACAGCTTTCCATTGGGCGGACTGAAAGGTGACGTCACACCTGCATATATCGGGGGGGGGGATGTGCCGCATTCTAACCTCCACCACTTTCAAACCTCATCCGCCCATACTTCCTGTTGCACATATCTGCAGAATCAGTATCAGGAACATTTACTTGTCATTTCATCTCATGCACCTGTGCACATGAGATATCGTGAAACATGGTTCCCCCAGCCCACAGCGGTGCAACACAAAGACAAAAAACACGTATCCAAAAACTTCAACAACGCATATGTACAAACTAACACATATATCTAAACTACACAACAACACCACTGTCCAGGAGAACGAAGGCCAGCCAGGATGGCTGTCGGAACTGCCGGTCTGGATGGGCTAGCGGTTAGCTTAGCCTGCCCCGCTTCCGCATCCTGTCCGACCGCCCTCGGTGTTTCCTCTTCGGGCGCAGTGCCGTGGTCCTTGGGCCTACAGGACGCAGCAGACCAGGCTCAATTCAACACCAACTCTCCCAGTCAGAGACTTTCGACAATATCAAAATGTCGTCGACTCTCCTCTCATCCAGTCTAATCTGTCCCACTCCAGTCTGCTCCATTTTGATGGTCCCTCTCATTCCTCGGGCACATATTTCTAAATGAAGGACCTGAAGGATCCAGTTGGAGGCCAAATGTTACCAAAACGTTGCTGCTCACTATTCATGTGTTAAATTGAAACCCATCTGCAATGCCTGCAGAATCAGAATCAGAGTCAGAGTCAGAATCAGAATCAGAACCGGAATCGGAATCAGGCTTATTGGCCATGTAGGTTTGCACATAAACGAAATTGACTCCGGTTTCTTGGCCCTCTCAATATACTTAACACCGAATAACAACACAACAATCATCGGATATATACACAAGGACCGACTATATATACAGGCGATGCAAGACGCAAGCAATAAGACTTGTAGCCGCACTGCAATGGACATTAAAAGTTGTACTTTTCTCCACCATCACTTTGGGTTTCAGGGTTATACGCCACGGTAAGAGGATTTTTCCTTTTTTATGCATATCTGAATAAAAATAAGGATTCAACTCACCTTGGAAATGAGCTCACAGTTTTTTTTTTTTGCGGAAAAGACCCGGATTCTGTCCGGCTAGGTCAAACAAATTTAAAGAAATGCTCTTGCTTCAGTTATACGATATATATATATATATATATATATATATATATATATATATATATATATATATATATATATATATATATTCCATCATTTCTGGATGCCTTGGAGACTTTGAAACCATTTTGGAAACTATCCCATAATGCTTTGCTTTCGTCTAAATCCTCTACTGGTTAAACTCCATTTCATTGCAACGTACATATCTTATTCCCTTATCTCTCCGTTGCCCTAGCCAAACCCAGAAGCCTTCTCACTCGCTTCCCTCGATCCCAGCCAGTCTTTCTCTCTCTTGCGCCCGATCCCCTGTCCTCCCGCTATCTAAAAGGGGATTGAATATCTTTGTGAAACATTTTCATATCATGCCGCCTTCCCTTTGCTACCGGGTACCTAGACTATCATTCCCTGGGCTCAAGGGGCAAAATAGGCAATATTCAATTATACTCAAATAAATGAAACCCCCCCCCCCCAAATTTTTTTTTTGGGATATTTCCTCTATCTGCAGAGGCTTTTAAAGACTGGAATAGTGAGAATAATCTATATTAAGACTGCATTAGCAACACAGCGACCACGGCACATCAAACATGGATCAAACCTTAGGATAAAATGATTTCCAATATCGAGCCGCTGTATCCAAATTGAAAGCCACCAATTACACACCATAATGGGTCAATCATATGGTCTATTAATTTTAACTAATTCAATGGGGGAAGCAAGGGAATTCTTGTTTGGAGCCATTTAAGCAGCGAAATCGATTTAGAACCGCTCATAAATTTAAATTGATTTAAAAAAAAAAAGATTGTGTTGAGATCTGACAAAGGTCACGACCCCCGAAGACACGTCAATGCGTTTTAACAAAAGTGAAGAGCCAAGGATGCGGGACTTGGAGCCTCACACGTGGAAATATGTCTCGGAATGTGTCGCGTTATCATTTTATTGTCATTGATGAAAAAGGAAGAAAAAAAAACCCAAAACGAAGAAGTGTCCAAGTGCTTTTGTCCAACGGCACATCACACATGGGGAAAGTAAAAGCATGGGTGTCGCTGCCCCCACGGATCACAGACGATCCAAAAAAAAAACAAAACTAAAGAATGAAGACAATAAAAGCCCACTTCATAACACGAATGATATACTTCCCTTTAACCGACTTCCCCTTTCTTTTCTTTCTTTTTCCTGGCAGGCCTTACCCAAGCGGAACTGCTCAAAGGATAGCTCTGTCATTATTTATTTAGGACTAGCGCTGAATGAGGGAATGCTCAGTAAATATTAAATGTGTGAGATCTATGGGGAAACTCCTCCGGGCTAATTCTTCTCCTCCTCATTGAGAAAGAGGGAAAAAAAAAGTCACTGACCACAACGTAACTTCATATTGATAATTGCACCGCTTGACGTAAAGGCCATTCGAACCTCTGAGGTGCCACAACCTTTGAAAACTGCTCCGGTGAGCGGTTTCAGTTCTCCCTACGTTCTGAGTTATAGCTGGTGGATCTGCTTTTAACAAGTATCATAACTTAGCCTATGAGGGCCCAAGACGACGCCTCAGGGGTTGGCACGGCGCTTTCATCCAGGGCGGCAATTTTGGGGCGCATTTTCGAAAGATTTTGAGATACGCTACGGCCTACGGTGATGACAAGACTGCGCCGAGTCTCAAGTAACCCAAACAAAGGCAAGAGTGACAAAGGACACCCTTGTCAAAACCACATCTGTTCTTTTACCCCCCCCCCCAAATCAATCAAACTCCAGTCAAGTAAAAAGGCCTCTCAATGAATCACAATGCTTTCATATCTTAAGCTAGTCACTGGGTGGGGACGTCCGGGTAGCGTAGCAGCCTTTTCCGTTGCCTAGCAACACGGGGATCACCGGCTCGAATCTTCGCGTTACCTCTAGCTTGGTCGGGCGTCCCTACAGACACAATTGCCCATGTCTGCAGGTGGGAAGCCGGATGTGTCCTGGTCGCTGCACTAGCGCCTCCTCTGGTCCGTCAGGGTGCCTGTTCTGAGGGGGGGGGGCGGGATAGCATGATCCTCCCACATGCTACATCCCCCTGGCGTAACTCCTCACTGTCAGGTGAAAGGAAGCAGCTGGCGACTCCACATGTATCGGAGGAGGCATGTGGTAGTCTACAGCAGTGTTTCTCAACCGGGGGTCCGCGGACCCCTAGTGGTCCGTGGTGTAATTGCAAGGGGTCCGTGAAAATAGAATATTAAAAAAAAAGATCCTATGACATTTATAGAAATAGGATTATTTTACTCAAATGTGACTGAGACCTTTATCTACCTAAACTATAAAGGGTAACATGACTTTTTTCTCTAATTACATCTGTTTCACAAGTGTCATTTATTGTATTTTAATGAGAGATCTCGCTCCCGTTTGCATTGTTAAAAGTTACTGAATACATATTCTGTGTTGTTACATATATCTGAAAGTTACTGAATACATATTCTGTGTTGTTACATATATCTGAAAGTTACTGAATACATATTCTGTTTTGTTAACTATATCTAAGTTACAACTGAAAGCTCTTATTTTTGCCCCAAAGAGTGAATAAATGCTATAATGCAATTTAAAATGCAGTTTCTACTGTTTCTATCAAATTACAACCCCCCTCCCCCAAGATCAGGTGGAGGGGTCCTCAGGGTAGATCAAAAATACGCAGGGGGGGGGTCCAGGACCCCAAAAAGGTTGAGAACCACTGGTCTACAGCCCTCCCTGGATTGGCAGAGGTGGCTCGGAAGAGTGGATAATTGGCGAGAAAACGGGGGAAAAATACAAAAGGGGGGAAAAAAAACGGCGTCTCAATGAATTCCAGTGCTTTGATACCCTTAAACTAGCCACCGGGTCTTGCATTTGCTGCACGCTCTGCATCAGCGGGCCCTTCACCCCATTGCAGAGATAGTAGCCGCGCAAGAAAGCGAGTCACATAAGCTGTCTTGGAGCCGGGGCGGCCCATTCCAGCGGGTGTCTCTCTGCCGGTTCTGTGGCAGGGGTCAATTGTGGTGCGAAAGGAAAAGCACCCGAGATGAGACGGTGAACAGAAATAGCTATCCAAGAGGCGGGATCTCTGACAGATTCACAACCTCATATGCAAGGGAGGGTGACGGATTTGAGTCGCTGGTGCTCTCCAGCCCATGAAGAGGTTAAGAGCATTTCAGAGATTGTGTGCCATTTAAAAAAAAAAAAAAGTTTAGGAGTGCTGGAGCTAAATTGGCTTTTTTTTTTTTTTTTTTGCCAGGGAGGTCTGTGCACAAGACGGAGACGTATGCACAGTGCCAGTGAGCAGTGATCTGTGCTCATTGGCCTGACCTTCTTTCACCTCGGTTTGATGAATGGGAATGGAAGCACAATTCAAGGATCAGGCACGGGGAGAGTTATGCATAATATATTGCGCAGTGTTTTATTTCTACTGTGTAATCCTATAGGGTAGTCAGAAGTTAGGAATAAAACAAGGTGTGCGCTGCATGGAAAAAAAGGTGCCGCTTGACTGTCGGTGCGCATTTTATTCACGTGATTTATCGGCTTAATAAAGGAAGCGAAGAAATAAATGTAAATGATGCAGCGTCCCAGGTGGACATCCTGGCTTTGGCTGTGCAGGATGATGTGGCAAGCTGTCGAAGACGTCCCCCCCGTAATGCACAACTGGGCTATATTACAACTGGTATGACCGCTGCAATTTTTTCTCTTTTTTTGCAGGAGAAAAGGGACATAAAGTTTTCCTTTTTTCTGTCCCAAAATTAACTTCCTGTGCCAAAGCTGGCCAGAGATCAATGCAATATTAATTTGCTATTTTGCAGCAAATGCGCAGTAAGAAAAGTAGGACGTCGATGATGGTTATATTTGTGATGACCGTATTCAAATTGGGATTTTTCCACGAGGGGGGGAAAAGCAGCGCTGACGAGGAAAGCCGATGGAAAATAACGAAATCCCATTTTCCGACGTATTAGGCAGGCTATACTGCTACCGCGCTCTGACCTCCCTCCGCGGAGAAAACCAGCTCCGCGTTGGCTTTCCGAGACGGGGGGGAAAGCCAGACGCCACACAGCAAGCCAAAGGGGAATACCCCCCCAACTACCCCCCCACCCCACCCCTCAATCCTCGCGAGACGTGTATGTTCAGCGGATTTCAAAGAGAACAACTCTGGTAAAGACAGATAAGGGAGGCAAAAATATGATGTCAAGTAATGGCTAATAATTTCCAAATGCCTATTGTGGTAGTGGGGGGGGGAGTAAATAAATAAATAAATATATCCTGTCAATATCCTGTTAAGATCCTCAAATACCGTTAATTATGCCCGCTGTGGCCCATCGATCCCCATCAAATCCTTCATTCTTTAAGTACAGCTGACCAACGAGCAACGTATATCACCCTGCAACCGCGCACGCAGCCCAAATCTGTCAAGGCAAGTTTGATAAGGGCCTTCTTGTATTTTGCCTTCTCTCTCCCTCCCTCTCCCTCCCGCTCTCTCTCCCTCTCTCTCTCTCTCTCCCTCTCCCTCTCTTTTTGTCTTCTTTCTCCCTACCAGCCCTTGTCTGTGGAGGGCTCTAAAATAAGAAATCCCTTTCCGCAGATATAATTAATCACTCTGGGAGAACAGGGCATGTAATTATTTAGGTTACCACAGAACTCCAAGAACAGCCCGCCACCGCCACCGCCGCCATGACACACGCACATGCACACGCATGCACGTGCACGCACACGCCACTGCACGGCTTTAAAGGGAGGCCCAACCAAACCAAACAAGGCAGCTAATGACAACAGCAGTTTTTTTTTTTTTGTTGCGGGGCTTTGTTTCGTTTCGGGCCAAAGCCGCAATCCCAGTGTAAACAAAAAGGGGAAGCCAAGTCAAAGCCCGCCAAACAAAATCCCAAATACAAGGCCGGGATACATTTGTTCCCTTTCCACATCCGACACTGCAACACGCTCCTGTGGAGGCGGCGAGCGAAGCCTCACAGCGGAGGGGCCTGTAAAGCAACACGGTGTGACCTCGTTCATATATATGCGTATTTCGAGGCTTTAGCGCGGGACGGGGGGGCTGCAGCTCCCCCTAGTGGCAGGTGCAGCACCCCCCCCCTCCCTCCTCCCCGGTAGCGGCAGGTGGCTGTGTAACATCTTAGACCCAACAGCATGCCTATAGTTCCCCAACGAACTGTAAGGACTACGAACGACGAGACTCGCTAGCCCTGAGCTAACGGGTCGGACCCTGTAGCGGACTGGGAGGTGCTGGAGGCCCGTGGTGCGAGAGTCCCGGGTTCGCGTCCTGGCTGCCCTCTGAATCCGCTACAAAGCAAAAAAAAATAAAAAATAAAAAATAAAACATGCTTTTATTTCAAAGTGGGCGGGGCTGCGTGGAATGTACATTTCTAATAACGAAGTGAGTAAACGCTCTGCTACACGCAAACAAAACAATGACGTCATAATGAGGCGACCGGGACAATGGCTGGAGCGCAATGGCTGATGGGACAGTTAACGTTAGATTTTAAGATTGTGTTTTAATGATGTGGCGTTCCCGCTGTGGTTACTCTTGCGTTGTTGTTTTGGGGGGGTTCGAGTCAGCCTAAGCAGGACTGATGTCGCCAACTGGGACATGGGGGGGGGGACGGGGGACGGGGACCTCTGCCTCTCGACTCACTCTTCCACACGATACTTCACGCTTTAGTTGGCAGCCCCCCAACCCAAACCCCCCCCACTCTCGTTTCGAGGTACTGTTATTGGGAAAATAAAAATGCATTCGTGATTTTGCTAAAACTCCGCCATGTTGAGACACGCGGGTGTTTCGCGGCTCTGCAAAATCTAAAAAAATAAATAAATAAAAGACCTAAAACACAGCTACGGTTTGAACGGATGGAGAGATTTAGATGATCTTTCCCAGAAGTAAAACGATGTGACGAGGATTATGGGGGAAAGTCGTGGTGTCAGAGATGATTATCCTCGGGCCCTTAAACATGATAAAGAGCTGCACACCAACACTTTTCTTTTGCACCGGAAAAAAAAAAAATGCTGACAACTAAAAAAATGTTTATAGAGCAAAATAGATAGCGAGAAAGAGAGAGAGAGAGAGAGAGAGAGAGAGAGAGAGATAATGTGTGCATGATGTGTGCTGTGCGTTGGTGGACTGCATTGCATTTGCTTTGTCTCTCCCTCCCAGTCTCCTTCCGCTGCAATCATGCACTCCCCCCTCCTCCCTTCCTCCCTCCCTCCCCCCAACACACACACACACACTTCATCCCGTCCTCCCCTTTCCCGCTGATAGAGGGTTCACCATCAGTTCACTGAAAGATTAATACACCATGATGAACACACCCTTTGGATGGGTCCTGGCTGATGCAGAATTAGCCCGATTAGAGGGGGCCGCGGCTAAAATCCCCCTGCAGACGAGTCCGCATCCCATGGAGGGAAAGTTGCCGTTGTGCGGCGTCAGCGCTTTCGGGGCAAGCGGCCGGGCAGGCGGGGATGGCCACCCCCTGTAACGCCAGCCTTGCCAACTGGATAAACGCCGGTGTCCAAATGAAAGATGACGGCGCTTGTCAGGACGGTGACGGAGCCCCGCTTTCTGAGGATGGAAGGAAGGAGAGGGTGATGGAGTGAGAGAGAGAGAGAGATACAGGGAGAGAGTGATGAGAGAGAGATACAGGGAGAGTGATGGAGAGAGATACAGGGGGAGAGTGATGGAGAGAGAGACACAGGGAGAGAGTGATGAGAGAGAGATACAGGGGGAGAGTGATGGGGAGAGACACACAGGGAGAGTGATGAGAGAGAGATACAGGGAGAGTGATGAGAGAGAGATACAGGGGGAGAGTGATGAGAGAGAGACACAGGGAGAGAGTGATGAGAGAGAGATACAGGGGGAGTGATGAGAGAGAGACACAGGGGGAGAGCGATGAGAGAGATATACAGGGGGAGAGTGATGGGGAGAGACACACGGAGAGAGTGATGAGAGAGAGACACAGGGGGAGAGTGATGGAGAGAGAGACACAAGGAGAGTGATGAGAGAGAGATACAGGGGGAGAGTGATGGGGAGAGACACACAGGGAGAGAGTGATGAGAGAGAGATACAGGGAGAGAGTGATACAGGGGGAGAGGGATGAGAGAGAGAGATACAGGGAGACAGTGATGGAGAGAGATAGAGAGAGAGATACAAGAGGGTGAGAGTGATGGGGAGAGAGTGAGAGATACAATGTGAGAGTAAAGGAGAGAGAGTGAGATAGAGATAGAGAGATACAGGGTGAGAGTGGTGGAGAGAGATACAGAGAGAGAGAGAGAGAGGGGGATACAGGGTGAGAGTGATGGAGAGAGGTAGAGAGTTACACACAGGGTGACAGTGATGAGCAAGAAATATATACCGAGTAAGAGTGATGGAGAGAGATAGACAGAGAGAGGGGGGGGTACAGGGTGAGAGTGATGAAAGAGAGATACCGGGTAAGAGTGAAGGAGGGAGAGAGAGAGAGAGAGAGCGCGCGAATGCACGATGGCGAGAGAATAAGTTGAAAAGAGAAAAATAACACACCGCCCGGTCGGTACATCTCCCCTGACACGGAAAACACGTGAGAAAAAAAGAGAAGAGGAGCGATGGGGTGTGACTCAGGGCTGAGAGGCTACAACATGTCATCAGACTTTCATTCATCCCGAGAAAAAAAAAAAACACCGCGTGATGATGGAGACGTCACAATAAACAACAATTAAAGCAGTCATTTCCCCAGCATCTTGCTGGAGATTTGGATTATGAGATCCCTCGCCTCCAGCTTGTGTGTATCATCTGCATGCGTGCATGCGTGTGTGTGTGTGTGTGCATGCGTGTGCGCGCATTTTCCTGTGTGAATAAGAAGAAAATAGAGACTGAAGAAGATGGTAAAATATTGAGCAAAATCAACGCCGAGAGCTCAGCTTTAATAAATTTTCAACAACTGCGCTGCCTAAACGTTATTTGTTTTATCCAAGATTAAAATGGTTGCATTTTGCATGATATTAAAATGTATTTTATTTAATTATGCACGCAAGCACGCGCGCACGCACGCATGTATATATGCATGCATGCATGTATGTATGTATGTATGCATGCATGCACGCATACATGTATGTGTATATGTACGCACACATGTATATATGTATACACATGCATGCACACACGCATGCACGCATGCACGCATGCATGCATTATGCATGCACGCACACATGCATATATGCATGCATGCATTATGCATGCACGCACACATGCATATATGCATGCATGCATGTATGTATGTATGTATGTATGTATGTATTTTGTCAAAATCACTGTCATCCTAAGTGTTATGGACATTGCAGCACCCCTGGTCTGATTGAGCTTCAATTTATGCAGCAGATATTGGCTGCACACGAACGTGCAGACCCCACCCACGCGGAGAAGCGTCAGTACTTACAGACGTGTCACAGTTTCTGCTATTTTTGCTTTCCGATCAAGGACAGCATCGATCCCTATCGATCTCCCGTCTCACGTGCTGCTGCTGATTATACTTGTTAGGGGGAGTCTGATGGAAAAAAATAAATAAAATAAACGTGTGCGCATTTCAAGTTTGGAAAATGTGGAACGAGACAGGAATGAGTAAGCGGCGACGGCGTTGCCTTGCACCGCCCGTAACCGAACTTGTTTTTGCAGGTGCGGTGCACGACGGGAGCTGCAACAGAGTCAGGGGTGTCGGCGCAGGCGGACGAGGCTGGTCAGAACAGAAGAGAGGCCGTTACCGCGCTGACCTCTGTTTTAATGACTCCGTAGCGGCGGAGGATGATTTCCTGGCAAATGGAAAGAGGAGAGTCGGAATAACATTAAATACAAGGAGAAACTGTTCTGACCCAAATCCACGGACCGCACATTGAGAGGACTCCCACGAATCCCTATGCCGGATAAAGACCCAGCGGTCGAAATTCAAAGAATTGCACAGACGGTACTGACTGGTTTTGAGATGAGACGTTTATTTATTTATTCTGCCCCCCCCCTCCCACCACCACCTTTTTCTCCTCAATTGTACTTCACCCCACTCTTCCGAGCCGTCCCGGCCGCTGCTCCACCCCCATCTGCCGATCCGGGGAGGGCTGCAGACTACCACGTGCCTCCTCCCATACATGTGGAGTCACCAGCCGCTTCTTTTCACCTGACAGTGAGGAGTTTCGCCAGGGGGACGTACCATGTGGGAGGATCACGCTATTCCCCCCCCCAGTTCCCCCTCCCCCACGAACAGGTGCCCCGACCGGCCAGGGGAGGCGCTAGTGCAGCAACCAGGACGCATACTCGCATCCGGCTTCCCAGCCGCAGACACGGCCAATGGCGTCTGTAGGGACGCCCGACCAAGCCGGATTCGAACAGGCGATCCCCTTGTTGGTAGGTAACAGAATAGACCACTACGCTACCCGGACGCCCTTGAGACGAGGCTTTTATGGGGGTGCTGGAAACCACACTCACGTACTAGGCGGTCTATTTTCCGTGGCGTACCAACACGGAGATCGCCAGATCGAATCCCCGCCGTGTTACCTCCGCCTTGGCTGGGCGTCCCTAGCGACACAATTGGCCATGTGTGCGGGTGGAGAGCCGGAGGTGGGTGTATGTTTCCCGGTCGCTGCACTAGCGCCTCCTCTTGTCGGTCAGGGCGCTGGGGCGGGGGGGGGATATCGTGATCCTCCCACGCGCTACGACCCGCTGGTGAAACTCCGTCACAGGCCTGCGGCGCTTCTCCTCCGCTCGGGTTTCTGTTCGGCGTCCTCCTTCAGCACACGGTACGAGCTTTGAAATCAAAGCACAGTTATGGGCAGACTGACGACGGAAGTGGCCTCCGCGCCCACCCTGAATACTCTGACGTCATCCGGTCTTTTATTCAGCCTTTCGCTGTATCGTCACATGCTGGATGGTCCCTCTCCTTCCTTGCGGGGATGGGGAGGGACAAATGTGATGGGAGGATGCATCGCTGAACTTCTAGCACCTTTTTCCACATGTCCAACAACTGGCCTTGGCTTTTGAGAACCTTCATCTTTGGTTTATCCAGCGGTCATTCAGCTTAGAAACAGCTTCTGCACCATCTAGACCGCCTCCGCCCTGCTGAGCATCATCTCATCGGAAGACTTTAAGGGAAGCCCTTGCAAATGCGTGGTACCCGTAAGGGTGGTCAGAAATGGCCGGCAGCCAGACCAGCGTGCACCCTGTCTCTCTGCTGAATGACAGACAGGTGCGGGCTTGGCTAGTACTTGGGATGGGAGACCTCCTGGGAAAACTGACTTGCTGAGCTGCTGGAAGTGGTGTTAGTGGGCCAGCAGGGGGGGCAGTCTTCCCTCTGGTCCTAATAAAAACAACACACATCAAATCCCAATCCCCCAGTGCAGTGAGGGGGACACTGTGGCGTAGGAGACGCCGTCCTCCGGATGGGACGTTAAACCGAGGTCCTGGCTCACGGCGGTCATTGCAGATCCCATGTCACTTATCACAAAGAGCCGGGGTTCCCCTGCTGTCCTGGCAAAATTCCTAACCCGGCTCTCTCCACCTGGCCTCCTAATCCCCGCCCCCCCCCATCCGTGTAATTAGCTCAATTATTCCTCCCTCTCCACCTCAAGCTGATGTGTGGGTGAGCGTTTCTGGTGCAAAATGGCTGCCGCGCACCACTCAGGTGGGCGCTACCCATTGGTGGTGGTTGAGATGAGTTTGGCTCAAATCGTTATTTCTTCAAGCTAATACGTCTTAAATTAAAACAGCAGCAGCAGCTGTCAGGACAGCAGGTGATTGTGAGGATGACGTCATAGGCGCCATGACAGTATTTATTAACAAATCACCGAGGAAAAACCATCCACGCTCTCTGAAAGCGCTTGCAACCACTAAGTAGTTTCATCAGCGGGCCACGACATCCGCTGGTGTCGCTCAGGCTTGTTACGAGATGCAAATACAGTACCTGTGTGAGTGCCTTGCCCTGAAACCGAGGCAGAAACATGTCACCTACAACTTCAGATCCCCCTATATAGGGCAGGGGGTGGGCGACCTTCTCCAGGACGGGCCGGTGTGGGTGAAGGTTTTGGTTCCGACCCAAGCCCTTACACACTGGCGTCTCCTGTTCCAGTTCCTCAGCAAAGACGCTACTGGTGGGTCAGAGGGCTCATCGGCCCTTCCTGGAGAAGGTTGCCCACCCCCTGCCCTCGAGGATCCAGGTGGCGTAGCGGTCTATTCCGTTGCCTACCAACACGGGGATCGCCGGTTCGAATCCCTGTGTTACCTCCGGCTTGGTCGGGCGTCCCTAGAGACACAATTGGCCGTGTCTGTGGGTGGGAAGCCGGATAGGGGTATGTATCCTGGTCGCTGCACTAGCGCCTCCTCTGGTCGGTCGGAGGTCGCCTGTTCAGGGGTAACTGGGAAGGATAGCATGATCCTCCCACGCACTACATCCCCCTGGTGAAACTCCTCACTGTCAGGTGAAAAGAAGCGGCTGGCGACTCCACACGTACCGGAGGAGGCACGTGGTAGTCCGCAGCCCTCGCCAGAGGGGCAGAAGGGGTGGAGCTCGGAGCAGTGGGGTAATTGGGGAGAAAAAAAAACCAGAACCGAAGGTCACCTTCTTCTTTTGGAGCATTAGGCTACTGCATATGCTATCACCTGAGCAAACGCATACACAGCCAATAGGAAACAGCACACTGACGAGTTCAGATGAAGCCGGCCTGACATGACGCTTAAACAAACCCCATCCAGTCTCATCTCAATTCAGCAGATGCCCACGTGAAAAAAAAAAAAAAAAAAAAAGAAAAAAAAGAGAAAAACGGAATCGCTCTGTCTGGAGAAGAAGAAAAAATGATTTGCTGTCAGTCACGTTTTTTTTTTTTTTTTTTAACTTCTACTTTCAGGATCAACTTTAGAAAGCAATTTACATCCCGCCGACTGCGTCCATGTTGGGGATCCGGAGGAACGCGGCAGCCTCTCAGTCTGTCTCCCGAGCTGCTCGATAGACTCGCCTTACTGACGCGATCAATGCTCCTCATCGAGTAGGCGCCAGGCGCCGGCGTCGCTCGTCATCCAAGCCACGCGTGACATCGTAGGTCAATCCGATGTGGTGATGTCCAGGCATTAGGTACAGCGACAGGACGGACGGGTGGAGGTGACAGATACAGAGACAGGGATAGTCGGAGACAGAGAGAGAGAGAGAGAGAGAGAGAGAGAGAGAGAGAGAGAGAGAGGGCCCAAGGACAGCGGGATGACGAGGCAAACACAATTAAGGGAAGTGTCATCTTTCAAACTGGAGGGAGGGACACGAAGACGGACGGATGGACGGGGTGGGGGTGGGTGGGGTGGGGGTATCTGACAACAAGGACAACGAGAAAAACAATCCGCACCGGTCTCCATTTCTGATCACGGGATACGGAGGATGAAAATGTAAACCAATATGGCGTCTTATAGGGAAGGTGAGTACTCGTCTAATGCCCCGCCGGTGTTATTTTTAAGGCCTCGGCCTCGGTATCGGGCGGATTGGTTTACAGGTGAGCAAGCAAGGGTTGGGAAAAATGAGATTTAAGGTCATCAAACGAGAATGCAGACTCATTCTGTGGATGGAGTCACACCGCCGCAGATGCAACCAGATGATTCATGGATCTCTGAGGAGGGGGTGGGTGGGGGGGGGGGCAGGGGCGCAAATATGGTATCGCAGATTACAGATACGGAACGGAGGGCGGGAAGAGAGGCTAATGCGGGAGGATCAGCGGGGCGGATTCATTTCGGTGACTTTGGTGTTTCACCAACTTTGACTGAGGCCTTCCATAAAACCCCCCGAACCGCACGAGCTCGAACGGATGGCTGTGGCCCGGCAAGTTCAAGGGCACAAACAATCTCCATAAACGGCAACTCGCGGAGCCCGCCGGAGCTATAAAACGGGTACCGGTGAGGGTTCAGAAATGAATCTCGCCCCGTTTATGGAAAAACCTCCTGCTAACTTGTGGAATATCCGGATTTGAATTACGAGTCCCCTTTTTCAAGTTGGACCGGAAGTGAGACACTACCGGGCGGCACGGTGTCCCGGGGGGTTGGCGCCGTCGTCGCCTCACAGCAAGAAGGTCCTGGGGGTCGAACCCCAGGGTTTGCCCAACCTCGGGGGTCATCCCAGGTCGTCCTCTGTGTGGAGTTTGCGTGTCCTCGGCGGGTTTTCTCCGCGCGCTCCGGTTTCCCCCCCCCACCGTCAAAAGGACATGCATGTTAGGGTTAATACTGCTGTCTGTGCCCTTGAGCAAGGCAATGGAAAGAAGAACTGGAGTTGGTCCCCCGGGTGCCGCATGGCGGCTGCTCTCTGCTCCTAGCTACACAGCTAGGATGGGTTAAATGCAGAGCATAATTTCCCCAGGGGGGATCAGTAAAGTATCTCAATAAATAAATAAATAAATAAATAAAAAATATATATTTTATTTTATCACATCCAGAACCGTCGCATGTGTGCAGTGTGTGACTGCACAGGACCTTGCGCCTCCAGGGCCTCGCTCCTCGCCTGCAATCCTACGGTTTTATTTGTCTTTTTATATACAGTATTTTTATAACTGTTCTTGACCCAGCATGCTTCCAGAATTAAACGACTGTGCGTCAATTCCTTTTTGCATAGTCAAGGTCACATGAGGAAAAAAAAATTCTCACAAATTATTCAGGTTTTTTTTTTTTTTTCATTTTCGATATTGCATCGTTACGTAGTGTGTTCTCCATCTCGCTGCTCGGTGGGAGGAAGGAGGAGAAGGGCGAACAATGTCGGCTGCGTGAGAGCGTGGCCGATTTCGCGAGCACGCTTCAAGTGCCGAGAGAAGGAAAAATAAAATTATTAACATGAATTTCACAAGTCACTGCCAGGTTCGCTGGATAAGTTTGTCAACACCTCCAGAGATGTGGCGGCCAGGGGCGGATCTACAGAGGTGGCAAAGGGGTGGCAGCTGCCACCTCCGGGACACAGTCTTGCCACCCCTTTGCCACCCCAGGGAAAAATCTCTAGATCCACCACTGGCGGTGGCTGAGCAGGTGTCCAAAGCTCAAGTGTTCAGGTGACTGTGACCGTAGACTGCATGTAATGACCGGTCTGAGAAATCATCTAAAAACCGAATGACATGTAGACTGTAGACCTGAAATGTTGAATTGTAACCTACTGTCATACTTCAACATGCCAAAATAAAGCGACAGGTGAGCTGACTTGATGAAGTAAAGCCAATACAGTTTATTTTCCTTTCACAGTAACAGGAAAAAGTCAGAGCTGAGACGATGAGCAAAATGATGCTGTTTTCTACTTGTTGAAAATGTACTGCATCGAGGTGACGCATGCAGTAGAACTAGAACAGCTGTGTGCAGTAGAACTAGAAGAGTTGCATGGAGTTGAACTAGAATAGTTATGTACAGTAGAACTAGAATAGTTATGTACAGTAGAACTAGAATAGTTATGTGCAGTAGAACTAGAATAGTTGCATGGAGTCGAACTAGAATAGTTATGTACAGTAGAACTAGAATAGTTATGTGCAGTAGAACTAGAATAGTTATGTGCAGTAGAACTAGAATAGTTATGTGCAGTAGAACTAGAATAGTTATGTGCAGTAGAACTAGAATAATTATGTGCAGTAGAACTAGAATAGTTATGTGCAGTAGAACTAGAATAGTTATGTGCAGTAGAACTAGAATAGTTGCATGGAGTCGAACTAGAATAGTTATGTACAGTAGAACTAGAATAGTTATGTGCAGTAGAACTAGAATAGTTGCATGGAGTCGAACTAGAATAGTCAAGTCAAATTTATTTATACAGCACATTTAAAACAACCAAACATCGTCGTGTCGTG
>JAJHIY020000461.1:0-200000 GCA_022114975.2 Lampris megalopsis
CACGACACGACGATGTTGAGAGGAGGGTGAAGGAAAGATGACAAAGAGAGGGGTCATGAAATCATGGCTCTATCCATCTGCAATAATAAATAACAAAAGACAAAAGCAGGCTTTTAGCTGTCTAGGAAAGGGTGAGGCCGCGAAGCTTTATTTTGTTTTTTTGTGTGTGTACGTGTGTGTGCGTGTGTGCGTGTGTGTGTGTGTGTGTGCGTGTGTGTGTGTGTGTGTTACGAGAGTCTGTGAGAATGCCACTGATAGATAAAAGATGAATCTGCCGCACAATCTGGTGAATACTGAGAAGCACAAATCGCCCACAGACAGCCTATTGTCCACAGAATTAGCACCGGATGTGTGCAGGTGTGGGCTTGTGTGTGTGTGTGTGGGGGGGGGGGGCAGGCAGGCAGGCAGGCAGTGTGGATGATATCTCTCTGTGGTCTCACTCAGACCAACATCAAACTCCACCATCACACACACACACACACAGACACACACACACACACACTCTCCAGTAGAAGCACATGCTAGGTCTAGGTGAACCTAGTACGAGCGACAGAGAGGAAAAGAGTGGGAAAATTAAAAGCGGGGAGAGACAGACAGGCAGACAGACAGACAGGCAGGCAGACAGGCAGACAGACAGGCAGAGAGGGAGGGAGAGGGAGAGAGAGAGAGAGAGAGAACGTGGCAACATAAAAAAACATTTGAATGCAAAGCAGAGACAGACAAGAGAGACAGGAAGGGGTGTGTGAAACAAAGATGTAGCGAGAGAGGAGAGGAGAGAGGAGCGAGAGGAGAGGAGAGAGGAGAGAGAGGAGAGAGCAAAGAGAGAGGAGGGCCGCTGAGAACAAGAGGGGGGTTGGTGCAGATAGATATGAGGATCAATACAATGTGTAAAGTTGACGGTCATTGATTTATTGGGGGGGTGGGGGGGTGTTGAGTGTCCCAGGAGAGCAGCGGGGTGTGTGAGGGGATGGACAAAGAGAAAAGAGTGGTGGCATAGAGAGAGAGAGAGAGAGGAGAAGGAAAATAGGAAGGGATAGAGAGAGAGGAAAAAGGGGAGAGGCCTCTTGGTAGTAGAGGACAGAGAGAGGGAGCAGGCGGGGAGGTGTACTTAAAAGAGCGGGGAGGGGGAAGAGGACTGAAATCACGGGAGTGAAAGTGAGGACAGGGAAAATAAACAGAGAGGGGGAGCAGGAAAGGATGGAGTATGAGAGCAGGAAGACGTGTGACGGAGGGCAGGATGACAGGAGAGAAAACAATGTACACGAGGGACCAGGCCAGGGGAGGGGGAGAAAGAGAGAGAGAGCGATAGGGGACCAAGAAGAAAGAGGGTATAGATGAGAGAGGGAGATAAAGGACATAAAGGGGAGACGAGGGAGATAAAGGGGAGACGAGGGACAGAGAGCACTGACGAACCGGGGGGGGGGACATTGGGGAGTAGAAGAAGGAAGGATTCAACAGGAGAGACGGGAAAAGACGACGAAAAGAGCACAACCAAGACATTAAACAACTGGATATCGGATGATGGACAGAGCAGGCAAAAGAGAGGGAGAGATGGAGAGAGAGGGGGGAGAGAAGGAGAGAGAGGGGGGAGAGACAGAGAGACCGAGAGAGGGAGAGACTGTGAGAGATGTGAAAGATGTCACATGTAGAGAAATGGAGCAGTACTGTAAATATGAGGCAAAGGATGAGCGAGAGAGGGGGAGAGCGAGAGAAAGAGAGGGAGAGAGGAGAGGGGGAGAGAGAGAGACAGCGAGACAGAGAGAGGGAGAGAGGGAGAGAAGGAGAGAGAGGGGGGGAGAGAGAGGGAGAGAGGAGAGGGGGAGAGAGAGGGAAAGACAGAGAGAGGGCGAGACAGAGGGAGAGAGAGAGGGAGAGAAGGAGAGAGAGGGGGGAGAGAGAGAGGGAGAGAGGAGAGGGGGAGAGAGAGGGAGATAAGGAGAGAGGGGGGAGAGAGGGAGAGAGGAGAGGGGGAGAGAGAGGGCGAGACAGAGGGAGAGAGAGAGGGAGAGAAGGAGAGCGAGGGGCGAGAGAGAGAGGGGGAGAGAGAGGGAAAGAGAGAGGGAGAGAGAGAGGGAGAGGGAAAGACAGAGAGAGGGAGAGGCAGGGAGAGAAGGAGAGAGAGGGAAAGAGAGAGAGGGAGAGACAGGGAGAGAGAGGGGAGAGAGGAGAGGGGGAGAGAGAGGGAGAGAGGAGAGGGGGAGAGAGAGGGAGAGAGGAGAAGGGGAGAGAGAGGGAAAGACAGAGAGAGGGGGAGACTGTGAGAGATGTGAAAGATGTCACATGTAGAGAAATGGAGCAGTACTGTAAATATGAGGCAAAGGATGAGCGAGAGAGGGGGAGACAGAGCGAGAGAGAGAGGGGGGGGGGAGCTCAGATAGCTGAGGGCAAGGTGACAGAGACAGAGAAACGGACAGAGATAACAATGGGGGTTGACTGTGTATGCGAAAAGAGAGAGAGAGAGAGAGCGGGAGAGAGAGGGAGAGAGGGAGAGAGAGAGGGAGAGCGGGGGGCAGATAGGAAGAGGGCGAGAGGAAGTTGAGTGAACAAAAACAGTGTGTGTGCGTGCGCGTGCGTGTGTGTGTGTGTGTTTGTAGGACAGCCGAAGGTGTTGGCGTGTTCGTGGCTGTTTGATGATGACCCATTGGGCATGTAGGTCATAACGGTTTGTGTGCCACAGCCGTGACTGCGCACGCATGCATCCGCTAGTGTGCCTGTGCATGTGCGCATGGGTGCACGTGACTGACTGCATATATGTCACGCGAAACCATGAGCCCTCACATCATATGCAGGTGGATATGACACGGCAGGCGTGCACGCACTCATTTCCACGCTTCCTTTATTTCCTGCAGGTTAACGTGCCGCTGTGTGTGTGTCTGTGTGTGTGTGTGTGTGATGAACTTTGCATAATATGCGTGCATTTAGTTTACAAGGGAGCTAGGTTGTGTGTGTGTGTGTGTGAGAGAATACGGATATGGTAACACGTAAAGTGGGTCTCTGAGTGAATTGGAGTGTGTTTGGTCAGAGGTTGAAGAAGCAGTTGTTCTAGTTGATAGGACGAAGATGCGCACACGCACGCGCGCAAACACACACACACACACACACACACACTTTGCTACCCCAGCCTCTAACTCTCTATCTCTTTCAAAAACACACACACACACACGTTCAATCAAACTCACTTTGGCAAACACATCGCATTTGTGCACGCAGGTACACACACACACACACACACACACACACACACACACACACCGGAGTGGTGCAAATGGTTTGCATGCTCGTGGTTTTGCATTAAATTGATGCATACACTCAAGAAAGGAGCACAGCTGCCCCACAACACACAAATTGCTATCCAAAACACACAAAAGTGGCGTTGAAACACACACACACACACACACACACACAGGGGGAGCTATTATGCTCTCAGGCTGGAGTGTTTTGATGGTGTAATTGCACTGACCAGTGAGGAGGAAGCGAGAGGAAAGTATGGAAAGAGAGAGAAATGGAGGGATGACGGGGCTAGAGAGGGAAAGAGAGAAAGAGATGAGAGTGCTGACATTCTCAGCATGCTAATGTTCTGAGGCTCTACCTCCCTCTGATTTTTATCCCTCCCTCCATCTCTTTGTTGCTGCTATACCCCCCCACCCCACCCCCCCTCCCTCCCTCCTCTCCCACTCTGCATCTCGCAGGTGCAGCGGCAGAGAGGTGGGCAGAAATGGAGGGAGGGAGAGATGGAGGGAGGGAAAGAGTGAAAGAGAGAAAAGAGAACACGTCGAGAGGGAGAGGGCAGAGAGGAGCGTGTTGGAGGGAAGGGGAGATGAAAAGAAGGATGAAGCAACGTTCTCTCTCTCTCTCTCTCTCTCTCTCTCTCTCTCTCTCTCTCTCTCTCTTTATCTCTCCACTATTCCTCTGTCCTCTTCAGGCTCCCTACAATGATCAAAACAAAGGGAGTGGGAAAAAAGACATTAACCAAAATAGAGGAAGGGGGGGGTGGTCAGTTGTTTTTTTGCAACCCTCCACCCCCTAGCCCCCTTTAACAATGGAGGGATGATCTCTGCTTATCCTCTAATCACATCCCTCCCTTTTTTCCACACTCCTCCATCCTCTGTTATCTCTCTTTCCCCGACCCCCCTCACACAAGCCCTTCTCTCCCTCTTACAGAGAAACGGGGGGCTGTGGGAGAGAAAAATAAAAACCACAGCCTTTTCCTCTCTCTCTCTCTCTCTCCCTCTCTCTCTCTCTCTCTCTCTCTCTCTCTCTTTTTGTTGTTTCTCTCAGTTTCTATGCCCTTCCTCCATCCCTTCATCCCTCTATCCCCTCCACAGAGGAGGGCTGCTGTTGTTTGACATCAATCTCTCTCTCTCTCTCTCTTTCACTCTTCTTTCCCTCCCCTACCTCTCATCTCTGCCATCCGCCTATCCCTTTTTTTTGTCTCTCTTTCATCGTGTCTGACATATTCTTTCGTTTTTTGTTTTTTTGATTCTCTGCTCATTAGTCCTTTCCCCGTGTTTCCCCCCTCCCCTCTTTTTACTTCCTGGTTTGTAACACGGGGGGAGGGGGGTATTTAAATAAAACCTAACCTCTTTTAAATGATTCATATAAAATATATGAACAAGTTCTGCGGGCTCAGGTCACCGTTCATGTGTCCATGTCGCCGTGAGTCTGACTCTCTCTCTCTCTCTCTCTCTCTCTCTCTCTCTCTCTCTCTCTCTCTCTCTCTCTCTCTCTCTCTCTCGTGATAGAAGTGGGTAATCAGGAACACTTTTATTTCCCCCAGCCCACAGCAGTACAACACACAGACAAAAACACAGACAACAACTACAACAACACACAAACCCAAACTGACACATATGTCCAAACTAAACCAAAAAACCACTGCCCAGGGGAACGAACGCCAGCCAGGATGACTGCCGACTCCCTCAGCCCATCCAGCGCCAGCTCCTCCAGCCAGGCATCTTCCACACACCACCTCCCCCCCCGCTCCCCACACAGCGACGCTAGCAACACAGCCGAGGCTTGGCAAGGCCGCTGCCGGCCTGCATGGGCTAGCAGTTAGCTTAGCCCGCCCCGCTTCCGCGTCCTGTCAGCCCGCCCTCGGCGTTTCCTCCCCCGGGCGCAGCTCCAGGCAGGGGCCGTGGTCCCCGGGCCCACCGGACAAAGCAGACCAAGCTCTCCCAGCCAGACACCCTCGACACACCCCCACCCCCCGCACTCCTCACGACGGCGTCGAAAGCGCCACAGTCAACGCTAGCAGTTAGCTTAGCCCGCCCCGCTCGCCCAGCCATCAAGCGAAGACAAAAGTTAGATGCGGACGTGGACAAACGCACTGCAAACGTGAATTCGCGCAGCCGTCTTCCCACACCGGAAGCGGTCAACATTTGTGAAATAATGTGAGAAGCGCCATAAAATCACCGCGCATTCGAACACACACCTTTGTATCAAATCACTCGTCTTGCTCGGTTCACCCACTAATTTCCCACTAATAGGGTGACCATACGTCCCGTTTTTCAGCCTACTTTCGATACGGGTGTCCTGCACCACAAGGCGACGTCACTAACCGCTCGGCTAAAGGGTCAGACCCGTTAGCTAGAGGCTAACGGGTCTTATTAGTAGTTTACACTATGATACTGACAGTGGTGAATGTTGCTCTATAGCCTATTGAATGTTAGCAATACTTTAATGCCAGCATTTGGATGAATAAAGAAGAGTTACATGAATCTGGTGTGTTAATATTGTGTAAATTATAGTGGCCGCTATGCATTTTAAATGGATTGCAGTTGGATCCGTTAGTTTTGATATTATGTCCCGTATTCAACCTCTGGGAATATGGTCGCCCTACACCAGTGTTTCTCAAACGGGGGTCCGCGGACCCCTAGTGGACCGTGGTGTAATTGCAAGGGGTCCGTGAAAATAAAATATCTTTAAAAAAAAGATCCTGTGACATTTATAGAAATAGGATTATTTTACTCAAATGTGACTGAGACCTTTATCTACCTAAACTATAAAGGGTAACAGGACTTTTTTCTCTAATTATATCTGTTTCACAAGTGTAATTTATTGTATTTTAATAAGAGATCTCGCTCCCGTTTGCATTGTTAAAAGTTACTGCATAGAAATTCTGTTGTTACATATATCTGAAAGTTACTGAATACATATTCTGTTTTGTTACATATATCTGAAAGTTACTGAATACATATTCTGTTTTGTTACATATATCTGAAAGTTACTGAATACATATTCTGTTTGGTTACATATATCTGAAAGTTACTGAATACATATTCTGTTTTGTTACATATATCTGAAAGTTACTGCATAAGAATTCTGTTTTGTTAACTATGTCTAAGTTACAACTGAAAGCTCTTATTTTTGCCCCAAAGAGTGAATAAATGCTGTAATGCAATTTAAAATGCAGTTTCTACTGTTTCTATCAAATTGCAACCCCCCTCCCCCAAGATCAGGTGGAGGGGTCCTCAGGGTAGATCAAAAATACGCAGGGGGTCCAGGACCCCCAAAAAGGTTGAGAACCACTGCCCTACACTACTACCATAACACATGAACAGTCAGCCATTGCTAGGATTGACAGAGTTGTTTCATGATAATATATCTGATCTCAGTGTTCAGTATTGTTGTCACCGTTAATTTGCTGGCGGTTTTACAACCGCAAAAGTGTCTTGGCAGCGGTGGGATTCGAACCCACGCCTCCGAAGAGACTGGAGCCTTAATCCAGCGCCTTAGACCGCTCGGCCACGCTACCACGTGAACGTACTCGTATGATAAGCTAATACTCCCACCTAATGGACAACTCCTGTTATTGCATGGCCATAAGCCCCGTGTACTGTTCAGCCATATGAAAAGCACGTGGGGCTTAGGGAGTGAAAGTGTTGATTATATTATCAAGCCCTTTCACTCCATCGTTGGTCTAATGCAAATTAGTTGGACCCCACCTTTTCACAACAGAAAAAAATGAAATCACACACCCACCAAACACCAATTTCTCAATTAATGTCTGTGTGGCTACAGCGAACATCATCAATCAACAAGCTTTCGGTTTTTATTTCCCCCCAATGGGCAGCATGAGTTATTTCAAATATCACATTTAAGCCTTAACATAGTGTTTCTGGACAGTGGGAAGATTTTTTTCTTTTTCTGCTGAGGTGCGGTCGCCTCACAGCAAGAAGGTCCTGGGTTCGAGCCCCAGCGTAGTCCAATCTTGGGGGTCGTCCCCGGCCGTCCTCTGTGCGGAGTTTGCCTGTTCTCTCTGTGTCTGCATGGTTTCCTCCTAGGTCAGGTGAATTGGCCATACTAAATTGTCCCTAGGTGTGGCTGTGTTTTGTTTTGGCTCTGTGATGGCCTGGCGGCCTGTCCAGGGTGTCTCCCCACATGCTGCCCAGTGACTGCTGGGATAGGCTCCAGCATCCCTGCAGCCCAGAGAGCAGGATAAGCGGTTTGGATGATGGATAGATGGAGGTTTATTTTTGTGGCCCTTGCCTCAACATGCATGCTGCATCGGTGGCAGTGGGAAGTATTAGCTCCCCGCCGACCCGTGTGGTTTCCTACATTTCACATTTGATATGTGAGCATTTGTGCTCCGTCACCAGTGCTCGGAGCGGGCCAGTGCAAAAAATCACACCTGCACTTGTGTGTTTTGCTCTTGGGAGAACTGTAACGCCTCATAAACTCCAGATATAGAGTGCTGATGCCCCCTTCAGCATCTCTCCGACTTGCTCTCCCCCTCAAAAGTCACTGGCCATGTCCAGAATGCTGCACTGAATGAATTTAATGAATCTAAATATGGCGGTGTCCATCTAGTAACACGCAATGTTTGTCGCTTATGTGCGCAACATTTGAAGATGTTTGATTTGAATTCAATTGATTTGAAGATGTTTGAAGATTTGGAAGATGGCGGCGCAAATTCACATTTGCAGCAGCTTCACCCAGTACCGGTGTGGGAAGATGGCGGTGGGAATTCACATTTGTGGCGGCCTCACCCAGTACGGTCCATGCAGTGTCTTTGTCCACGTCTGCATCTAAGTTTGTCTTCGTTTGATGGCTGGGAGAGCTAGCTGGTGTTGGATCAGCTGGGGGAGCTTAGTCTGCTGCGTCCTGTGGGCCCAGGGACCACGGCCCTGCCCGAAGAGGAAACACTGAGGGCGGTCTGATAGGACATGGAAGTGGGACAGGCTAAGCTAACTGCTAGCCCATGCAGACCGGCAGTTCCGACAGTCATCCTGGCTGGCGTTCGTTCTCCTGGACAGTGATTATTTTTTAATTTATAGTTTAGGTTAGTTTAGATATAGCACAGTGGCGCAGGGTTAGCGCAGTCACCTCACAGCGAGAAGGTTCTGGGTTCGAGCCCCGGAGTAGTCCCGGGTCGTCCTGTGTGGAGTTTGCATGTTCTCCCCGTGTCTGCGTGGGTTTCCTCCGGGTGCTCCGGTTTCCTCCCAGTAGGTCAGGTGAATAGGTATGTATGTGTGTGTGTGTGTGTGTGTGTGTGTGTGTGGGCCCTGTGTGACGGCCCGGCAGCCTGTCCAGGGTGTCTCCCCGCCTGCCGCCCAGTGACTGCTGGGATAGGCTCCAGCATCCCTGTGACCCTGATAGCAGGATAAGCGGGTTGGATAATGGATGGATGGTTTGGATATATGTGTTAGTGTGAGTATGTGTGCTCTTGTAGTTTTTGGACATGCGTTCTTGTCTTTGTGTTGCACTGTTGTGGGCTGGGGGAAACGATGTTTCGTTTCATTTCGTATGCGCGAGTGCGTGAAATGAAATGACAAATAAAGTGTTTCTGATTCTGATTTATTTTGGTTCTTTTTCCATACTGTCATCCATCATCTCCTGCACCCCCCTAAAGTAAGGCTGTACCCCCGTACAACATACTGGTCTAATGCATAGTGACTTATTACACTGATAAAGTCTGAGTAGTTATAATCTCCCAATTTGTTACTGAAATAAACTCCCTACGTTTTATGCAACAAAAGATTGGGATTCTTCCTAAAGAGGTTATTCATCTTATCATCATCTTCCTCACATGACGATGACGGTGGTGGTGGTAATCTGACGGTGTAATTTAAAAGATTGCATTTAGGAAGTACACCATTTCTGCTCATTCTGCCTGGCCCCGGACAAATAAATAAAGAAATAAATAGATAGATAGATAGATAGATAGATAGATAGATAGATAGATAGATAGATAGATAGATAGATAGATAGATAGATAGACAGACAGACAGACAGACAGACAGAGACACAGATAGATAGATAGATAGATAGATAGATAGATAGATAGATAGATAGATAGATAGATAGATAGATAGATAGATAAACTAACTCACTTAACTTAAAATCTTGTTTATTTACAAAACAAAAACTGTGCAAATGATTGATGTACAGACACATAGAAACAGTGCAAAAAGACTTTTAAGAAATCAATATACACTTCAACTTGTTGCAAGAGAGAGAGAGAGAGAGATACACTTACCCATTAGTACATTAAGGATAACACAATATCTGATGAGCATCTTTTCAGTTATTTTCAAATTCCAGTTTTCCTATTTTTCAGAATCACACGTTTGAGATTTAAAGGGAATCATATTCAGTAAGACACAGTCTGATGTTTTGGGATCTTGGCGCGCCAGTGTGTGTCGTACATGTGCAAGCTGTGCAGCCACACACCCACAAACCCATTCAGACGACGTTGTTGGAAATGCGTAGTTGTGGTCCAAATCTGCACGTGTAGCCATTCAGCGAGGTGTCGAGTGACCCTAAATACGCTTGTGTATTTGTCTGTGGATATAATTACCCTGTGTGTGTGTGTGTTTGTGTGTGTGTGTGTCTGTGCACATGTATGCAGTGACCCTGAGTTTGTGTGCTGAGTGGATCCTTATCAATTCCTGGCAGTATTTGAGTGTGTGTGTGTATTTGAGTAGCTGTGTCCATGGATTCTGTGGGTCTATATATGCATAACGATGTGTGCGTGAGTGTGCAGATGTGTGTTTAGAGTGTTGTATGTGTGCGTGTAGTGAAGCTACATGTGTGGCTAAGGCTGTTGCGTGTCTACATGTGTAGCCGTGTGTGTGTGAGTGTGCGTGGGCGAGGAGTGCCTGTCCACTAACATCTCTGCATGTTTCAGATACTGGGCAGTCCTCCTCTTCACTGATTCCCTGCGCACAGGATCTGGGTCTCCTAAAATGAGGGGAGAGAGAGAGAGAGAGAGAGAGAGAGAGAGAGAGAGAGAGAGAGAGAGAGAGAGAGAGAGAGAGAGAGAGAGAGAGAGAGAGAGAGAGAGAGAGATCATTGTTATTACAGTTTCTGTCATTGAAAGAGAGAGAGCGAGAGAAGAGGTGCTGAGGAGCGAGAGTGAGAGAGACATAAAGAGAGAGAGAGGGAAGGGAGAGAGAGACAGCAAGAGAGAGAGAGAATGAGAGGGGGAGTTGAAGAGAGAGAGCGAGAGAGAGAGGTCAAGGGGGAGAGAGAGCAAGAGAGAGAGAGAGAGAGCGGGGGGAGAGGGGGAGGTGAGGAGAGAGAGCGAGAGAGAGAGGGGAAGGGGGAGAGGCAGCAAAGAGAGAGAGAGAATGAGAGGGGGAGTTGAAGAGAGAGAGCGAGAGAGAGAGGTCAAGGGGGAGAGAGAGCAAGAGAGAGAGGGGGGGGAGAGGGGGAGTTGAGGAGAGAGAGTGAGAGAGAGAGGGGAAGAGGGAGAGAGACAGCAAGAGAGAGAGAGAGAACGAGCGGCGGGGTTGAGGAGAGAGAGCGAGAGAGCGAGAGGGGGGGTGAGTTGAGGAGACAGAGTGAGAGAGAGAGAGAGAGAGAGAGGGAGGGGAGACAGAGAGAGAGAGGGGGGGGAGAGAGACAGCAACAGAGAGAGAGAGAGAGAGAGAGAGAGAACGAGAGGGGGGGTTGAGTTGAGAGAGCGAGAGAGCAAGAGACAGAAAGAGAGAGAGAGCGAGACACAGAGTGAGTGTGAGGGGGAGGGGGGAGTTGAGGGGAGAGAGCAAAGAGAGCGAGAGAGAGAGTGAGAGAGATCATTGTTATCACAGCGTCTCTCATTGCAATAATGTTCAACTTTAAACCCGAGGGACAGGATATACTCCAGCGGGGGGACAAAAAAAAGAAAATGAAAAAACAAATTTGAGAAATGTGCCATGAAGACGTGCTGTGAGTGTGACCGTGTGGTTTAAACTGAAGCATCAGAGCTCCACTTCTCATGAAGGTGTGGGTACAAAACCCGCTGCCGCCACTGGAGGTTCGTTACCTATGGGGTAATTCTCACTATACAAAGAGGGGAATCTTTCCAGTAGTTATTTTACACTTCTTGTTCGGAAAGTGTTTGCTCAAGAGCAGCTGCTGACTCGGTAACCCTACGGTCGTATTGTCCTTGACTGGTCGAAACGCGGATGAACCTTTCCACCTCGTATCGGACCGTTCACTGCTCCTTTCCCCGGTCGTTTTTAAACCGCAAAAATTCCTTGGCAGCGGTGGGATTCGAACCCACGCCCCCGGAGAGACTGGAGCCTTAATCCAGCGCCTTAGACCGCTCGGCCACGCTACCCCCTGCACACAGACATACCGGTGTTACAACTCACACGGATAAGATTACAGACGATACTGACACAACAGCCCGGCCTGCTCAGAGGACTGTCAGCAAGCTGCAGTAGGACACCGCAACAGACGGGACTTTGAACTCAAATCTAAGCTAACACATCCGCTGCTGGGCACTGGTGTGGGCCGAGGAAGCCCCAACAACCGGACGCTACTGCCCCACTACTGCCCCACTACTGACCGTAAGTGGTTCAGCCAGGGAGACCTCTCCTGGGGCCAACTGAGAAGGCAGATGACTGATGGACAGACACTTGTCAATCTGTTTGCATCTATTTTTCAAAGAGTCTAACGATTGAAACACTAATGATGTGAGTTCAGACGTATTTAAAGGGCGTCCGGTGAGTGTGGCAGGATCGCCGGTTCGAATCCCCGTGTTACCTCCGGCTTGGTGGGCATCCCTACAGACACAATCAGCTGTGTCTGCGGGTGGGAAGCTGGATGTGGGTATGTGTCCTGGTCGCTGCATTAGCGCCTCCTCTGGTCGGTCAGGGCGCCTGTTTGGAGGGGGGGGGGTAAATGGGGGAATAGCATGATCCTCCCACGCACTTTGTCGCCCTGGAGAAACTCCTCACTGTCGGATGAAAAGAAGCGGCTGGCGACTCCACATGTATCGGAGGAGGCATGTGATAGTCTGCAGCCCTCCCCGGCTCGGCGGAGGGGGTGGAGCAGCGACCTACACGTCTTTGGACTGTGGGAGGAAACCGGAGCCCCCGGAGGAAACCCACACAGACACAGGGAGAACATGCAAACTCCACACAGAGGACGACCCGGGACGACCCCCAAGGTTGAACTACCCCGGGGCTCGAACCCCAGACCTTCTTGCTGTGAGGCGACCGTGCTAACCACTGCGCCACCGTGCCACCCTGGCCGCATACAATTGGGGAGAAAAAGGGGGGAATCCCCCCCCCCACAAAAAAAAGACTTATTTAAACATAAGCAGTAGACTACCGTAACTACTGGAACTCTACGGGTGAACTCATGGCCAGCCATTATGGCCAACATTTCCAATGTGGGAAGTCACACAAGAGTCTTATTGAGAATATCTAGGCAACACCAATGTCTCTTCATCACAGATGTATTAAATCCTCTCCGCGGCTGTCGACCTTCGCAGAAACACAATGTCAAGTGCAAAGCGCTTTAACTAAAAGGCAACGCAACTCTCGCTTTTGCAAACAGTTGTATGACTTGCACAACAGAGCCTCCCATCCATTTTCTCCAGAGGTCAGCTGTCAAGGCAGTGTTTGATGGAAACCTTTACATGGCTTGAAATATTTCATTTGGTGAGTTTTTATCAACAAACCAAAGGAAAGCAGAATAACAAGTATAGAATGAGAATAAGAAGTTAACATGCACCGAGTCAAAAGGTCGAGTAAAACCGTAGGCATCTTCACCACATCACGCTCGCTCCGGTTTTGACCCTATTGGAAGTCTTTAAGTATCCGCCAGTACACAGTACCAATCCGATCCATTACTCTTGTGGAACGGTGCAGACTTGGGCCATTAGTTTGGGGGCCGTGGGCAAAATAACTGAGACAGAATCAGATTTTTTTCCACCGTTAAAGGAATACAGGCTTCCATGTGGCATAAAGTCAGTAAATCGCGCCATTGTTTTCTCTATGACATGTTACTCATCCAACACCGATCTCTGATACCGGCACTCCATCTTAGCCTGGTATCGGCCCGACATCTGATACCAGTATCAGTATCGGTGCAGCCCTAGTTATAAAGATGATCACATGACTAGTTGGGCTAATGCAGTGGCTGGTTTATTGGATCATATTATTGGTACAGGGGTGGCACAACGGTGCAGCGGTTAGTGCGGTCGCCTCACAGCAAGAAGGTCCTGGGTTCGAGCCCCGGGGTAGTCCAACCTTGGGGGTCATCCCGGGTCGTCCTCTGTGTGGAGTTTGCATCTTCTCCCCTTGTCTGCGTAGGTTTTCTCCGACAGTCCAAAGACATGTAGGTCAGGTGAATCGGACGTACTAAATTGTCCCTAGGTGTGAACGTGTCGGCCCTGTGATGGCATGGCGGCCTATCCAGGGTGTCTCCCTGCCTGCCGCCCAATAACTGCTGGGATAGGCTCCAGCATCCCGCGACCCTACTCAGGACAAGCGGCTTGGATAATGGGTGGATGGATGGATTATGGACAAAAAAAGCTCCCTGGCAGCAGTGGGAAACAAACACATGTACCTGAAGAGGCTGGGGCTTTATTCCAGCACCTCCGACTGCTCAGCCACGCTACCCGATTTACTGCCTCAACCATCAGCTTACACAACTCACTGAGTCAAGATGGCCATTACACAAGCCATTCGCGTAAACCACAGGTGCCATGCAATAGAGTTACTGCACACCAATGGACGAGACTCCACCAGACATAAGCAACCATGTGCCACGGCGTGCAGGTTTTCCACCCAACTAGTCGCCCCGCCCGGTTAAGTAAAGTGCACCTTCAACCAAAGAGGGCAGATGAATCACTGGTGTAGCTGGTGTAGCGACTGGTTGGATGGACAACCTGCGTACTCTTGGCACTCCATGGCACATGGTTGTCTGCTTCTGGACTGTAATTTATCTATACTTTGTCTTTCTAAGACCGACGTCGTGGACGAGCTCCTCTGCGCTATACATAGCGCACGGGTGTGTCGGTGCATGCAGTGTCCATTCATTTAGCTGCACAGAATCAGAACAGAATGAGAAGACATCTCTGCTCCGACACACGGGAACCTCAACTTGTTTAAAGCAACCACCCTCTTTCCCCCGCTTCCCTTTCCATCACGGTCTTCACAACCACAGATGAAGCAACAAGCCGCCTCTCTTCCGCTGCTTGTACTCACTAGTGACAGTCTGGTGATACCCCCCACCCCTCTCTCAGTCCCCCTTCTCTGCTAAACTGGTTCAAGGTTTATCCACAGCAATCTTCCGTAACACTGAGACAAATACTGGTTCATCAGTTGGACGGGTCATTTCACACTTCCTTTTCTTTGCAACCATTTGGGGACATTTCAAAAGTGTCAACGCTCTGTATTTCAGAAACTATGAATTACTTTATTCTGTAAAATACATATATTATGTAACCTAAGATGGACTTCAACTGAAGTGGGAATGCACAGTGTGCTCCACTTTCATGTATAATGTCCCCACAGTGTCCACGTTATGCTCCCATAGGGTTATTTTCATCCATCTATCCATCCATCCATTATCCAAACCGCCTGTCCTGCTCTCAGGGTCACGGGGGTGCTGGAGCCTATCCCAGCAGTCATTGGGTGGCAGGCGGGGAGACACCCTGGACAAGCCGGGAGACACCCTGGACAGGCCGCCAGGCCATCACACACACATCGACACCTAGGGACATTTCAGTGTGGCCGATTCACCTGACCTGCATGTCTTTGGACTGTGGGAGGAAACCGGAGCCCCTGGAGGAAACCCACGCAGACACGCGCAGAACATGCAAACTCCACACAGAGGACGACCCGAGGCGACCCCCAAGGTTGGACTACCTCGGGGCTCGAAGCCAGGACCTTCTTGCTGTGCCGACCGTGCTAACCACTGCACCACCGTGCCGCCTATTTTCATTCAATCAATGTAACTTGATAGGCCAAGGATGTTCCTCCAGTGTGCCGAATTTTCATTCTTACGTATGCGCTGCACAGTCATGTATTAGATGTTTCAGCTCCACTGACCCATGTAAGTGCTGTACTTCATTGGCACCGTTTTTGTTTGTTTGTGTTTGTGTTCTGTTGTTTTTTTTAACTGTGTAAGTCTGGAATAAAACACATTGTATGTCTTAAGGGAAAGTGGCAGAGTTGTTCGGTCTCATTTCTCCGATGACGCTGTTGCGCTAATTCACCGCTGTGACTTCATGCCACCTCTCTTAAGCAACCTCCTCTTTTCAGGTCGACGGTTTCCCCAAAACCAGCGAGCGCAAGCTTGTTAAACATAGTTCACGTGACACCAGCTGGGAGATGTAAATTGCAGTCCGCGGCTACCTACTGTAATGCGAAACATTTTCTCTATAATTACACACCCTCTGAAAATCGCTTGTTTTGAAGGGGACTTGCTGCCAGCCCTCCAGTTAAAAGAACAAGTGAAGGGCTTTGCAGCTGAAAGAAATTTGTAAGAATTTAATTTTGTAAGAACATAAATTTAATTAATTTAAAGAATTTACTCATTTAATAATGACTATATTTGTAAATCGATGATGACTCAAATAACGAGCGAGGTTAAAGTGAAGGTTTTCGGGGACTTTTGTGGACCTAACCAAAATTTAAGGCAAAAAAAACAAAACAACAATTGAGCGAACATGAAAGCTGCTTTCTCTTGAGAACACGTCCGAGTCCTGCTTCGTATTGAAAATAACACGACACGCTACCAGTGAAGTTTCGCCCTGTTGCAGCCATACTTTGATGCACGACTGTAGTGCATCTATGGTCTAAACACTGTCTGTCTAAACCCCCTTTCCTCTATCTTTTTGCTGCTCCTCCACCCCCCCATCCACCCCTTCTTCCATTGACAATACATTTGTTGACCTCCTCTCTGCCTCACCCTGTGCTCCGGTGATCAATATATCCACCGCCGTCCGATATCCAAGTATTGCAGAACTGAATTCTCCCTCCTTCTCGTTTTCCATCGCTGCTGTTAGCTCATTGGCCGCTTGGCTCAAATAGACCGCCTCCCCTCCGTCAGGATTGGTCAGCAGCAGGGAGAACAATTCCGAGTTGTCTGAGCTGGAGGGTTTGGTTTGATCTCAATAAGAGAAAATGAAAGAAACAGAAATTTAAAAGGGAAGAAACTAATCAAGTTTATCATGCTGTTTTCTTTTTTTACACAACTGAGTATTTTTATTTTGTGTTCCAGTGTTAAAGAAAAACAGGAGACTGTGGATACTAAAACAGTAGCTCTTAATGATTATCATGCTTTCATTTGGTCCAGTTTCTATCCATTACCCAAACAGCTTATCCTGACTCAGGGTCACGGGGATGCTGCAGCCTATCCCAGCAGTCGCTGGGCGGCAGGCCGGGAGACACCCTGGATAGGTCGCCAGGCCATCACAGGGCCGACTGTCTCACACACATTCACACCAAGGGACAATTTAGTATGGCAGATTCACCTGACCTACATGTCTTTGGACTGTGGGAGGAAACCGGAGCACCCGGAGGAAACCCACACAGACACGGGGAGAACATGCAAACTCCACACAGAGGACGACCCGGGACGACCCCCAAGGTTGGACTACCCCGGGGCTTGAACCCAGGACCCTCTTGCTGTGAGGTGACTGTGCTAACCACTGCGCCACCGTGTACATTTAAATTCTTATTTAAAAACACCTGCCAGTGGATTAATGATATGTAACAGTAAATGTGTTAAGAATGGCGTGACATGATTAGGGACATTCAAAGGTGGATGCAGTTAAAATGACTGATGGGACAACAGGACACAACAATAAAAGGTCACAATTTGTCATTGACACACTCAAGCAAACATCCTTCATGGGTTGAGATTAACAGAATCATTTAACTTTTTCTTCCAGAAGATTTTTGATTAATTTGTTCAACAACAAGATGAGAATTATCAGTTTGTGTGCACTCATTGATACGTTGCACCTTAATATGTAGAAACTTTCATCATGAGTCTTTCAGCAAAAAGCCAGTAACCTGTTGGCATGACGTGTCGTGGGAACAGAAATGACAGTCGTTATTTTGTATGTGCAGATGTATTTTGTGTGCATGTAGACGTGTTTATTTATTCCCACCTTGTTTGCAGCAGGGGTCAAAGATAGCCAAGTCATTATCAGACAGCGGAGGCTGACTCTCTTCCTTAAGGGGCGGGACTTGCTCGTCTGCCCCAGAATCAAACAGCGAATCAAATTCTTCCTGGGACTCCTGCGATCGGTAGGCTCTGACAGGGGGCGGGGCAGGGGAGGGGACTAGAGGTGAAGTTGTGAGCGGGAAGAAAGATATGAATGAGATTAAGAAAGAGAGAGAGGGGAAAAAAGGAAAGTTGAAATGTCAGCAGATATTTCCCATTGTGAGATACGTATAGCTATGGTCGGCCTGTCTATCTTGTTTAAATAGGGGATGGATTATTGTTTTCTTAGGTGTTCGGAGTTTGTTGTAAGGTCCTTGTAACGCCATCAATGTTAGATTGTTGGCGTTACTGGCGGTTTGATGGATTTAAGTCTGTTGTGTTACATTACATACACATAGCCCAAATTAATACTATCGAATAGTGCTTCCTTAGTCTAGGTTTAACATGCAAGCAGCCAAGCATAAGACTGTGTTGTGGTGGGCAACACAACGCCTGTGATTTCATACACAAGCTAGTCCGGTGTCCCCTGACAGAATCTACCAAGGGCTGGAAAATCCCTGAGGTAATTCGGCAACTACAGTGGTATACTAGCCATCGGGCATACCGGGACAAATCCCGGTGGGCCGCCGCATCGGTGGGCCAGTGGACTGTCAAAACAATCCACATCGGCCCTGTGCGCGTGTCATTCGGGGTGCGCATGAGAGCGTGTACCGGGACCGGGCTCACTAGCCAATCACAACCAAGTCAGGAAATGCACGGGAACATTCTAGAGTGCAAAAGTAGCGCGCAGCAGTGAGCTGGCCAACGAAAGCCATGGACAAGAAAATGTCAACAAGTGAAGGAGGGGCTGAAAAGATTAGAGAAAAGGGGAAGCAGGCATTAGAGGCAAATGTGAACAAGCATGAAACCGTCCAGACCCACGGCACACCTGTGCTGCGCGTGTAGGTGAAGCAAGGCAGTGTTCAATGAGAAAGGCGGGAGACCAGCAAGTCGTAATTTTATTCCAGGGCTTAGTCATATCCGAAAAGTGTCACGAGTTAAAGTAGGCTAACTATATAGCTAGCTAGCTTTGGCATGGCACCTCTGTAACGTTATTTGTTGTCCTCTGTGTGTTCATACATCAGTTGTGAGCTAGCTATAGCATGTCCTCACCACTTTAACATTATTTGTTGTCCTTCGTGTGTCCATACACAACCCGGTATCACGCCAAAGCGTGTAATACACCCGCTGGCTCAAAGTGTCAGTGTCACGGTTTGCCTCGCTCAGGCGTGAAAAGTACACATGTGCCAGCAGGGGGCGATGATTAAGAGGTGAAGGCAGGTTAGGGTTAGGGTTAGGGTTAGGGTTAGGGTTAGGGGAGGGATTTTGGAAAATGCTGTATGCTTCTTTTCCTCCGTGGGGAGTTGCTGGCATTGAGTTAATCATCGCCCCCTGCTGGCACTGCACCTTCATACTTTTCACGCCTGAGCGAAGCAAACCATGACACTGACACGTCGGACCGGCGGATGTACTACACGCTTTGGCGTGATACTGGGCTGCCACACATCAGTTGTGAGCACGTCCTACTAAACGTCCCTCAGGTCTTTGCGAGGCACAGCCCACGCAGCAGTTGCACACGCGCAGTGGGGAAAAAAACCCGACATACTGCACCCCCTAGTGGCCAGCAACGCTATTTAAGAGGAGCAGAGTAAAGCAGTAAGATGGAGGTTAAATTATAGGCTTGGCCACGTGTTCAGTTAAAACTGCTGTAACTTGTGGTTACAAAACGACCCCACTGATAGGCTACTTGTTACTATTTAAACAATGCTGATGGCGGGTTACAATACAAGTCTGTGCCTGCTGAAAAACGTCCTGGAATAGACATGTGCTACTTTCCATTGCCAGAAGGGTGCTAAATCTAGTGGGTTATGTCCTGACTGTCTGTACATATGTAATCAACCGTCACCGACCTAGACAGCCCCTCCCCACCCCCGTCCGGGCCGGTCCCAGCGGATAAGTCCAGGGCTTAATTTCTTTCCCAGTACACCCCTGGGAAACTATATCCATCTATACACGCCTCTGTTCTCCAGTTTATCACTGCACCAACTTCAAAATTCTGTGACAGGCATCTTAATGGCACCAAATGGAAATTACCAAGATACACAGGTATGTTTATTTCTATATTCATAAAAGAGGGGATTCTGTTAACTTTTCATTTGTGTATGAACATTTAACTATTCTCCTGTTTTTTGTTTTTGTTTTTTTTTCCTCATCCATTGGGGGAATGTACTAACCTTTGATTGTAAGTGAACGTTAGTTTGGTGTATTTGAGGTGCAGACCATTTGTGTTCGCCATATAAGACATATCAGAGAACATTAAATGACCCACTAGAATGTGTTTTTTACACCATTTCAACTCTACCCTTTCTGTACCTCTGTTACCGGGTTCTGTATCGCTAAGCTCCTCTCTCTCCTCCTCCGCTGGAGTGCCGCCAACCTCATTGTAAGCCTCGGCCGCCACCTCAGGCTCGCCCAGCTCCAAGTCCAGGTTGGAGCCCAGGTCCTGGGGTAAGGTGGGAGCCTCCCTCCCCTCCTCCTCCTCTGCCGGCTCACAGTCTGAGGCCCTGCGCTTGGGGAGGGGGATGAGCGGAGCAGGGAGGGGGGTGGCAGAGGAGAGAGGGGAGGGATCCAGAGGCCTCGTGACCTCTCCACCCTGGAGGAGAGAAGGAGAAAAGGAAGAGAGAGGAAGGAAAAGAGAGAATAGTGAATGGCGAGTAGCAGAAGATGAGAAAGAATCCCAAGATTATACGTATGTGTCAATTTGTGAACGAATGCATGCATATGTGTATGAGTATGCATGTTGGTGTTTGGTTTGTGCGTGGGAGCATGTGTGTGTGTGTGTGTGTGTTTGTATGGTGGGAAAGTATACATGTGTATGTGTGTCTGTGTATTTGTTTGTGTGTATGAGTATGTGTGCGCGTGCGTGTGTGTCTCACTCTAAAAAATTCTTTGAGCTGTGGGCTGTTGTAGAGCGCAGGAATGTTGGTGGTAAACAGAAGCATGGCCTCTGCTGCCATCCTCCTCTCCTCTATCACCGCCTCATCAAACCTGCCTAAAACACAGAGGGGAGTGGTAGAGAGAGAGAGAGAGAGAGAGAGAGAGAGAGAGAGAGAGAGAGAGAGAGAGAGAGAGAGAGAGAGAGAGAGAGAGCGAGCAAAAGAGAGACAGGAGGTGTAGTGGTGAGAGAGAATTAGGGTGAGAGAAACAGCCTAATCACTCCTTATGCAAAGGTTAATTAAAATGATGAGGAGGAGGAGGAGGAAGAAAATAAATAATTGAAGTTTTCTTTTTAAGCGAGCTGTATTTATTAAAGAAAAATTAAATTAATATTATTGGAACTAGCATGTGTGTTGTGTATGTGTGTGTGTGTGTGTTCTTGTACTTTTTTAACCATAAGACAGGATGTTTTTGCAAAGTGAGGACATTTTGGCTGGTCCTCCCTTCTTCAAGGGTCTAATTCAAGGTTAGGATTTGGGTTTAGGGTTAAGGTTAGGAGTAGGTTAGTTCTGATGGTTAAGGTTAGGGTTAAGGGCTAAGGAATGAATGTAGTCAACGGAGGGTCCTCACAAAGATAGAAGTACAAGAATGAGTGTGTGTGTGTGTGTCTGTGTGTGTGTGTTGTAAGTGCCTCAGAGAGCAAACTACCCAGCCAAATCCCCAGAATGCGAAAACTATAGATTATCTGCAAATAACGGATTCAGATTATCTGCGATTATGATTCAGATTCTGTTTGCATGTAAGTACAAAGTTGCTGTAGAATTTTATGCATTAAAACACGAGACTATATTTATATATATATATATATATTTGGGGTGGTGTCTCTGTTTATGTCACAACTTACTACCATACCAAAAACCTGTGCTCGGGGGAATGGGGGAAACTCCTCTTGTCTTCTGAAAAGGTTTCGGTGTGTGTAGGCCAACTCTCCATGGAGCTTCTTTAACTCTGAGAACCTCTTCCACACGACCACCTCCTTCACGTCTTCTGGGTGGCGCTTGGACACAAACTACAACACAGTGACATGCAAGTCTTTTTTTCCCCCACAGGTAAGCAGTTTATCACATTGTCTTTATACATGCTCAATAATCCAGGTAAGAAAAGCCAAGAAAGTTGGCTCAGCTCATCTGGACACAACGTTTATTGAGCGACAAATAAACGTGTCCAGATGAGCTGTCTTTGAATCACATTCTGTCATTTGGACAGATTGCACGTCTATTGCTTTTGCTGATGTTGTCCTGTTCCAGAAAAGCCTCTCCTTTGCCAGTGTTAGCCGATTTGGAAATGTGGCAACACTGATGGCAGACAGAGAGAGAGAGATGGGGAGAGAGAGAGAGATGGAGAGAGAGAGAGAGAGAGAGAGAGAGAGAGACAGAGAGAGACAGAGATGGAGAGAGACAGAGATGGAGAGAGAGAGAGAGAGAGAGATGGAGAGAGAGAGAGAGAGATGGAGAGAGAGAGAGAGAGAGAGAGAGAGAGAGAGAGAGAGAGAGAGAGAGAGAGAGAGAGAGAGAGAGAGAGAGAGATGGAGCAAGGGACAACGAAAAGTGTTTACCAACTCACTATTGTTTTATTCCACAATAAAAGTAAAATATATCAATCAAGCCAATGAATAGTGGGGTCTTTGACTTCTGTGCGTGTACACGTGTCTGTGTGTGTGTGTGTGTGTGTCCAGTCAGATCACACAGTATTAATCTGGTCATGAGGTTTTTGAGGTTTATGAATTGAATCACAAGTTGCTTTTTTTTTCTCTTTTGTGTTCATTCTGTTCCAGTGTCCCTCTGCGTGCGGTCTCTGCCCATGTACTGTATCTATGCGCCCATGTGTCTGCAAGCCTGCCTGTCTGTCTGCCTGTCTGTCTGTCTGCCTGCCTGCCTGCCTGCCTGTCTGTCCGTCACGTTAGACGAACAAACCCACCGTTTATTGAGAAGGCATGAGAGAAACGAGCACATTTCAGCGAGCCAGCCAGCCAGCCCGTCGTGAGCTTTTGTCTGTGACTGGAAATAAATGAACATGGATTAAGAAAGGTGCACCGACCCTGGCCGTCACTCTGTACTCGGTGTGTCCCTTCTCGTGTGTCCGCGGGTGGCTGACCGAAAAGAAGCGGTAGTACTCCTCTTTGGCTTTACGCGACATGTTTATTGTGTGGCGACAGCGTCGGCGAGCGGAGCCGTAGCGGCGGCGGCGGCGGTCACTCCTGTTATGACTTCAACGTTTCTCCTTTACGCTCACTTCCGGGTTGGTGACGTAGGCTTGCGTCACCACGTTTTCGACGCGCCTTCCCTGCCGCCGTTGTCAGTGTTTATATATGTCATTCATTACCGGAGGAGATCCGTTCCGGTATGTCCGCTGGGAGAAAGTTTGGACTTTGTCTTCAAGTTACTTGATCCCAGTGTCCGTTTCAGACTTCTCCATCGCGCTGTCCAGCAACACACTATTCGCAAAAGATGAGAAATGACATTGATGTTAACTGCACTTTCTGCGGACTTGTTTTGGAACTGGCCTTACTGTGACTTTATGGAAAGACGAGAAGAACCCCGCTACAATGTAGCGGTTCGGTTATCCACCCCGTCTAAATCTCCCTCCTCTTCATCCTGCCAGCTAACCGCCTTCCCCCCGCCCCTAACCCCCCCCACTCCAACTCCCTCCCCCCAAATGCTCAGAATCATCTGAAATGCCGAGAAAAGTGGTTTTTAGCCATTTTTAGAAAATGCATATTTTGCATAATTATGCATAATTATTTTAATTTTCTGCTATTTTTCTGGTCCTCTCTGGAACAATACCTACCACCTCCAAAAAAAATGAGGATCGTAAGCGCATTTTTGCAAAAATGCATTTATTTTGCATAATGCCAAAACATTTCTAAGTCCCAGAAAAAAAATGTTTATAGGTGAAAAAATCAAAGATGCTCAGAATCATCTGAAATGCAGAGAAACGTGGTTTTTAGCCATTTTTAAGAAAAATGCATATTTTGCATATTTATGCATAATTAATTATGCATAATTTTAATGTTCTGCTATTTTTTATAGGTGCCCCCGATCATCCCCAATAACCTCCAAAAAGAATCGAGGCCCCAAGTGCTTTAGTTTGGCCGTTTTTAGACTCTCACACAGACACACACCACACACCAGACACACACTGTGAAAATACAGGAGTAGATTTTGCTCCATGTATTGGTTGTGACATTTCTGTCCAATTTTCACGACTCTGCAAGGATGTGCCGTTTGGTTTCTATGATGTATGCAATTCAGAACAAAAACTATATTATTATATAAATCTTTTCGTTATTTTAGCAAAATTTCAAATTCACAAAAGTATTTTTTTCCTAACAGAAAACCTTTATTCCAAATTTTTATAAATGAAGTGCAACAATACTTGATGTTGTTTAATCTTGCAATTTATAAATAACATTTAAAAAAAAACATAAAACAAACAAACTCAAGAGTTCATAGGGACACTTTTTTGTACTGTGAATGCTTTACTGTTGTTGTTGTTTAGTTTAGTTTATTGTTTATTTGACAGGGACAACGCACAATTTTACAACTGCACCAGAGTTAGCCGGCAGCTAATTTGCATCTGCAGTCCCTGGGCAGGCAAACAAACAACAATTTATACATAAGTACTAATTGTTGTTTGTATTAATTGTTGTTTGTTTGCAATTAATACAGACGAATTAATTAATTAATTAGTATTAATTAATACAGAAGTAGTAACTATTGTTTTGTTTTGTTTTGTTTTGTTTTGCTATGGCCTCCGTCTGTTCCAATTTGACCAGTTTTAATTCACGTCATTCTGTTTTATTGCTCTTTTGTGTCTTCTGCACTGTGTTTGATTAGGATTATTTATTTAATCATTCATTTGATTCTGTCAGTTTCTTCTGTTATCAGTACTTTCTTCTTATGTGTGCACTTTCACTCAATGTGAAGTACATTGCATTAGATTTAAATGCATTAGATTTAAATGCCTTCCCCCTTCGTCCCCTCAGAGAAGGCGTCAAATTTAAGGTATCAATACAGATGAGCAAAGACCAGGGGCCTCATGTATCAATCGTTACTATGAGCAAATTTTCTTACACACCCGTGGGATTTTTTAGCCCTGATGTTTGTCTCGGGAGACCAGTGTAGAACCTGGGTAACCCCTGAATTTAGACACCGGTTGGCTAACACTGGTGTCTTTGCAGGCCTGGGTCAGTCAGTCAGTCAAGCTCCATTTTATGTAGCGCTTGCTAATTGCAAGAGGGAGACAATAGATGTTAGGAGGAAGGAAATACAAATCACCATCACACTTTGCTGCCACTGTCAGACAATCTTGAGGGCTAAAACCTTCCATGGGTGTGTAAGAATAAATTTGCCCATAGTAATGATTGATACATGAGGCCTCTGCAGGTTACCTGCCCATCATGCTCTTGTTATACTGGATATAAACCCACAGGGGGGACGGAAAGGTGGAGCTTGTGTTAACTAATGATGAAGATGGTGGTGGTGGTGGTGGTGACGAGAGCGACGTTGACGATGAGGATGAAGCCTCCTATAGGCGCCCGATGAAATCCCCTAGGCTGCAATGTAAACTCAATTCAATGGATACCACAAAATACACAAAATATTGGCGATAAGGATGTGTAAATGTCATACTCGCGCCTCAGAGAGAGAAACCCTTTGGGATGATAGACTTCAAGACCATTGCTGTGAGATGACCTTTGACCTTGAACTTTTCTTTTCATGAGATTGTCATTCATACACACACCCAACACACACACACACACTAGGATTTAATGTAACTACTCCCCCTTTGCAAGTTAAAGCTGACTTGCCCTGACATGCTCTCTCTCTCTTTCTCTCTCACCCCCCCCCACCCCCCCCCACCCCCCCCACCCCGGCATGCATTACATTTCGGTTTGGCTTCTGTTCTCGGTTTCTTCTCTTTGCACAATACTCGCCTAGTGCCTCCCTGTGCACCCTTGTTGTGTCTTTTGTAGGCTTTTTTATGATTGGGTTAAAATAAACCTTACAATGAGCTCTTGAATCAGGTGCAGTCTTTCTTTGTGTCCTTCTCTGCGCTGGGTTGTGGCAACCCTGAAACAGAACAAGTTGGGCAACAAATAAAAAATATGTAATGGTTTTTATCCATCCATCCATTATCTGAACCGCTTATCCTGCTCTCAGTCTCAGTCATTGGGCAGCAGGCGGGGAGACACCCTGGACAGGCCGCCAGGCAATCACACACACACACACACACACACACACACACACACACACACACACACACACACACATTTATTGAGAGAAACATGTCATCACTCATCTAAGGGACCTCTTCCGTCTCAACTGACTGCAGGTGTCCCCACCCTTATAAACAATACAACGTAACGACTGAAACCAACCACCGGTTTCATATGCAAATTACCGTGACCATTAACTAGCGTTTCCATGGCCATGTGTATTAATCACAGAGGCTTTGGGATCCACCTGTGGTTACGCCTATTTGCATATGAAACAGGCTGGTTTGGGGTCGTTATGCCACTCTATTGTTTATAAGGGTGGGGATAGCTGCAGCCAGTTGAGACTGAAGAGGTCACCTAGATGAGCGATGACACGTTTCTCTCAATAAACGTTTGCGTCCGGATGAACTGGTTCAACTTTCTGTGATTTCATTGAGCATGCGCACAAACACGTGTTCATTAGGGAATGTAAAACTGCTTATTCAACGGGTGGACTTGAATGAATGCATTTCTAGACAGTGAAATGGCTGTATATATGGGGGGCCCCAGTGGAAATTGCAGTCGGCATTTATGGGACCACCCACAAAACGTCACATCCGTTTACGCTGGCACGATAATAATGATCATGATAAAAGTTGGCTACTTTTTTTGTGATGGCAGGGCTAAACTATTTCTCTAAAGAGAAGGAGGAGGGAGGGTTTTCATTCGCTGGGGATGAAGGGACAACAACACGGCCAATCCCTTCCATTTTCAACCCCCCCATAACAACAGAGAGGCCTTTTGCTGGGATATTCCCAAACTGGATACCTGACACTGTGGAGTTAGAAAACAACGAGACAGGAGACGTGAGAGTAGACGTAGTCGAGGTAGTTTACTAGCTCCAACTTTGCATGTCATACGTTCGACAACGACACTGAACTGTGTACCGGAAGCGGAAGTGCATTATCTGACCCCTCGCCTCTTCCCTTAAAGGTACACTGTCCTCTTGGGTGAATGTCTCTAGTTATATAGATGTGGGTCACCACAACACAACCCCCGATTTTGTCCATTTATAGCCTTCCAGACTTTTATAAGCCTTTAAAGAGCTGCCGGTAGTTATATGTCAGGATATTGGAGGCCGGGAGCGTCTAACCTCAGTCGGTTTAAGAAGGATGCTAGGAAGGTTATAGGGATCGGATATTTGTAATCTTTTAAGTTGTTTAGAATACAGGTCAAGTTCGTGACTTTGAAAATGGGAAGTGTACTCAGACGCCATATACTTGGCGCTGTCCGTTGCACCGCGCTGGCAGTCGTTTTTCCCGCCGGTGGGTTAAAATTCTGGGGTTTTGTGACGTAACCGCTACAGCTCTATTGGATGAAAGCCCACCATGGGAACTATGGATCATGCGCAGAACGCCTAGGCCAGTTCGGGGCCGATTGAAGCGTATCATGCCAGAGTAAATCCAGCCGCATTATCCAGGTGTGTTAGTCCCACTTCGACACATTCGATTTAGTACGATTTCAGTCGGACTAACACGCTTCCATGTATTTTAAAAGTTGTGGAGTTAGAAAACAACGAGACACGACACGTGAGAGTAGACGTAGTCGAGGTAGTTTACTAGCTCCAACTTTGCATGTCATACGTTCGGCAACGACGCTGAACTGACTGTGAACCGGAAGCGGAAGTGCATTATCTGACCCCTCGCCTCTTCCCTTAAAGGTACACCGTCCTCTTAGGTGAATGTCTCTCGATATATAGATGTGGGTCACCACAAAGTCCAGTTTCAGTCGGACTAACACAACAAATCGACTTTTTCGAGCATCGTGTAAACGTGTGCTGTGGAGTCCGAGCTACACAGGCCCTCTGCGTATTAGATAGTCCTAGATTTCTAGCTTTCCTGTGTGCCACCCATACAATATACACTGAATTGTTGGTTACTGAAGTTGTTGTTTTATTGAATAAAAGGGGGAGTGGTTGATCACGTCCCTCTAGAATTGAAGTAAAACAATGAGAAAAGTAATTGGATGATTGCAGGCTATTAAGCAGAGATGGAATTGGAAAGTCGAGTTAAAAGTTGAAGGTTCAGGTGAAAATAATATCCACTAATTCCCTAAATGACGGATCATTTGAGCGTTTTTGTACAACCTCGACCTTCGCGACTGAAAATGTTCACAGTAGACGCTGAACTTTGACAGGCTTTATAAAGGCATTATGTCTCCCGCTAGGGGGCGCCAATGTCATTTCTTAGTAAACTGTCCTGAGACTGAAAACCCGCACAAACGCAGCACAGATATATATATATATAATTTTAAGTAATGTGCACGTTGTTATAACTTGAAGTGCATTTGAATTCAAAGCTGGTTACCGACCCTAGAGTTGTAAGTCTGATACGCTGCAGACCCACTAAACCAACTTTAAGTCAAGCCGGCTTTTCAAGACGCCCCCTGCTAATATGAAAAGCAGGCAGGAGTGTGCACTGAATCCTGTCCTCACTTGGACAATAACGTCATAGAGCACATCAACACGTCCCGCTGCAAAGCTGAGGAAATCCTGCCTGTGTTTACACACGGCAGCGTTGCTCAAAAACATGGCTCAGGTATAAAGGCCTCCTTTCGGTCCGTATCAAATGCATGTTAGCTTAAAGGTCAAAGGTCACCACAGCTGGCAGCGCTCTCCTCTCTGGTAAATGACCTGTTAAATGAAGGGAAGAATGTTTACCAGAGCCAAATGGGGCAAATATTTAACCTAAGAAAAACACATCTGACTGGGTTGACTACACCTAAATAGGACAGGTTAGCCGGTCAGCGCCCATTAAGGCTGTGTTGATTTACTGGGGGGTCATCCCAGATTATCCTCTGGGTGGAGTTTGCATCTTCTTCCCCGCGTCTGCGTGGGTTTCTTCCAGGTGCTCCGGTTTCCTCGCACAGTCCAAAGACATGTAGGTCAGGTGAATCGGCTGTACTAAAAATGGTCCCTACGTTTGTGTTTGTGTGTGTGTGTGTGAGGACCCTGTGATGGCCTGGCGGCCTGTCCAGGGTGTCTCCCCGCCTGCTGCCCAATGACGGCTGGGTTAGGCGCCAGCATCCCCGTGACCCCACTTGGGATAAGCGGCTTGGATAACGGATGGGTGGATGGATGATTTACCGTGTTTTATAAACACACGTCACTTAAATACACGTCCCTCTGATCATATTTCATGGAATATACACCGCCATTCTGATACTTATTCAACTGGTTGTGCCATTTCAACCATTATATTGAACGTGAATTTTCAACACTTCTTATGCAGATAGATAGATAGATAGATAGATAGATAGATAGATAGATAGATAGATAGATAGATAGATAGATAGATAGATAGATAGATAGATAGATAGATAGATAGATAGATAGATAGATAGATAGATAGATAGAGAGATAGGAGCCATGTGCTTCACAGAAGAAGAGGAATAAAAAGAGGGGGGGGGTAGGAGCAGCGTGAATGAGAAGGGTAACGATGAACAAGACATGAAAATGCTGAAACAACAGGATATGGAAGGAAATGAGAGAGCCAGAGAAAGAGGAAGAGGCTGGTGCAGCCGAGTGCATGTGGACAGAGAGAAAGCTATTCCGTTTGATCAAAATTTCTCTCTCTCTCTCTCTCTCTCTCTCTCTCTCTCTGTCTCTCTCTCTGTCTCTCTATCTTTTTGTCTTTATGGTGTGCTCTCTCACGTTGCAGGTTTCACATGGTTTTTCTCCTACTGTGTGTGTGTGTGTGTGTGTGCGTGTGTGTGTGTGTGTGTGTGTGTAAACAGTGAAATGAACCGTTTGAAATTCACCTCAGTTCAGAGGAGAAAGCGGGCAGCATTCTAAGTCCGGTCATGTGGATAACATGCAGCAATTGTTCCCCTCTGACAGAGAGAGACAAATGAGAGAGAGAGAGAGAGAGAGAGAGAGAGAGAGAGAGAGAGAGAGAGAGAGAGAGAGAGAGAGAGAGAGAGAGAGAGAGAGAGAGAGAGAGAGAGAGAGAGAGAGAGAGAGAGAGAGAGAGAGAGAGAGAGAGAGAGAGAGATACATGGAACGAGAAGAGACCTACTTTTGGAGAGGGGGGAAAAAAGGGAGAGAGAGAAAATATCCCAACAGCCCATCAAGCCTGAGGGTGGGAAAGGGGAGATCGAAAACCAGAGAGAGAATGCGGCTTTGAACACTGTTGCCTTTGTCCATGAGAGAGTTGGGCCAGGCCCCCATGGAATGGAGCAGGCAGAGAGGAAACAGAAGTGACAGACAGAGAGAGGTGCCCAAAAAGGACAGAAGACCCCCCTCCCCCTCCTCCGACAAAACATTAAAATGTGATTTTTTTATTTATTTGATTTTTTTTAATTTTTCTCCCCAATTGTATTTGACCAATTACCCCACTCTTCTGAGCCGTCCCAGTCACTGCTGCACCCCCTCTGCCGATCCGGGGAGGGCTGCAGACTACCACGTGCCTCCTCCCATACATGTGGAGTCACCAGCCACTTCTTTTCACCTGACAGTGAGGAGTTTCACCAGGGGATGTAGCGCGTGGGAGGATTACGCTGTTCCCCCCCCGAACAGGTGCCCCGACCGACCAGAGGAGGCGCTAATGCAGCGACCAGGACACATACCCACATCCGGCTTCCCACCCGCAGACACGGCCAACTGTGTCTGTAGGGACGCCCGACCAAGCCGGAGGTAACAGGGGGATTCAAACCGAAGATCCCCATGTTGATAGGCAACGGAATAGACCGCTATGCTACCCAGACGCCTAGTCTATATTACTTAGATCAGGGGTCCCCAATTACTTTTCATAGCGGGCCACTTTTAAAACCACGGGCCACTCAACCTCCAGCAGCATGTTGTTCGTTAGTTTGTTTCGGTGTCGATACGTTGCAGGTATTATAATTTAAACAGAGATTTTACATCTATTTTTCGATATATTACTAGTCTTACTTTTACTAAGAAATTATTATTATTTTTTTCTTTGGTAGGGAAATAAAAAAATTCTTCCTTCTGGCATTTCTCCAAAAAATTCTCGCGGACCATAAACCAACCCGTCACGGGCAGGACGTGGCCCGCGGGCCGCCTATTGGGGACCCCTGAGTCTTAGATCCTTAAAGCTCGTGTCTAGCAAATCGAAGGTAGGGCTATAAAGTGTCTTCTCCGTGTGACCTCATAAAGGCCCATTGTTACCTGGTAGCCGGTAGCAGAGGGATGGGTGGGAAGCTCGTTTGTGTGTAACAAAGTCTGAGGGAGCGGTCCTGGAGGATTACGAGCCGGAAGATAAGGACGAGGAGAGACCTGACCTATGAACTCTTTGAACAAGTTCCTACAATCCAGCAATAAAGATGAGCTACTTTCTCCAAAGAGAATCAGAGAGAAACTCTGGGTACATGCTATTGTGATTGTGACGATAAGCATGTCGGGCTGCAAGGTGTAAAGGGAGTGGGCTCTGGCTCGGGGCACGCACGTGTCTATGCTTTGTGCGTCTGTTCATGGACACGTGAAAGTGTGACAGTACTGTAAGATTGTTGTCTCGCTCCTCATTTAACGTCAGAGTGGAATTAAATAATTGCCACGAAAGGCTGATTTGTTAAAGGTTGTATGCTTTCGGGGGGCACGCGGGTAGCGTAGCAGTCCATTCCGTTGCCTGCCAACACAGGGATCGCCGGTTCGAGTCCCTGTGTTCAGTGATTAAAGTGGGCCGGAGCTCCCCGGATCCCGACACCGACACCGGCACCTCCCCTCCTCCTCCTCCCCCGAGTCAACCGGAGCTGAGATCCGGCGGCACTCTGTAGACGGGAGTAATTTCAACCTTTTTGTCACAGTAAAATTTAAAACAAAAAAACATGATGCAGCCAATTCACAAGCATTACAAAATAAATCGCAAGTAAAGTCGTTCTTCTATTTTTATACTACTTTACCTTTTCTTAAAGTTTGAATGATATCGCGTCCTCACGTGACCCGCACCTGCCTGCTGTCTGGCTTCAGCAGACATGACGTCAGAAGAGACTGGCTTCACACTCACGGGTCAGGGTCAGTTCACCGCACCAGGCAGACCAGACTCGAGAGAGCGTCAACCTGCTACCTGCACTATTATCCTGGATTGGGGGGCATAAAGAGTGAGTATCTTCAGTGTATTTCCAATAGTATTTCCAATAGTTTTGTCTAGCTCTGCTGTGGTTTTCATTCAAGCAAATAACGTTAGCGAACGTAACGTTAGCTAGCTAGCTAACTAGCTATCTTCCACCCGGTAACGTTGCTAGCTAGTTGCTGACGTTGCCGGCTAGTTGTTTGAATGCTGCTAGGCAAGCTAACTATCGGTGGCGTCCGGTAACGTTACCGGTAGCTAGCTAGTTATGTTTGTCCAACCTTAGCTCTGGCCATGCAATATTTTCATTCAAATAACTAACTAGCTAGCAAACGTTAGCTACCGGTAGCTATTATTAGCTAACAGTGCTAACGTCGGGACTACTGGACCAGTGGTTAGCTAGCCTAACGTTAGCTAGCTACCTATCACTCCCGCACTTTTGCCCACCTCTCTAATACAGAGATCCCCCACTTACCGAATCCCACTTTAACCCCTGCCTGTGTTACCTCCGGTTTGGTCGGGTGTCTCTACAGACACCATTGGCTGTGTCCTGTGGATGGGAAGCCGGATGTGGGTATGTGTCCTGGCCTCTGCACGAGCGCCTCCTCTGGTCTCTAAGCATGACTGCGATGTTGATATGCAACACCGTCCAGCTAATTTGGAATCCCCACATTTACTAGCGTTACTTTTGGTGATCGACGTGTTGTGTATTTATGCTAACTGCGGTTTACACGACATGCATGCTTCCCCATGAAGTGGTTACTGTTCAAGATGTCTAATGCCCCTTTCCCACCACATGGTACCGGCTTGACTCGACTCGACTCGCAGAGTGTTGGTTCTCCATTACTGTAACAGTACCCTCTCAGTGTAGCTGGTCTGCCCTGATTTTGGTACCCGCTCCAGTTTTTCTGGAACCTCGACAAAGGCGGTTCCAGAAAAGTGGTAACAGTTGCCAAAATGCTGGTGCTTCCCAGTAATGGAAAACGAAGAAGTCGAGCCGAGCCGGTACCATGTAGTGGGAAAAGGGCATAAGATGTCTGTAGGCTGACACGCATATATATCTGCTAACTGTCGACTTTCTAAGTGGCTATGAATAAAAGCGTCTGCCTATTGAGATTTATGCAAATGGGAATATAACAGAGTGTTCCTCTTTGAAATAGACATTTGGAGTTTTTCTTTTGATATTTTCCTATGGTATGCTTGTTTTTTTTGTGGTTTTTTTTGGTGAACTCATTCACCAGAAAAAAAAAAAGCTCTGCTAAACCCACACTGGGGGGGCTGTTGTTGGTGGATGGATGGGTTTTGTATAATAAAGGAGCCCATTCCTCTACATTTTCGTGTTTTGTTTTTTTCCCCCCTGATAAATGCGACCTTCACAGCACTATTAGGATTACGTGCTACCAACAACCTGGAACAATGAGATGGAAGTACAAAGCTGAGGCCGAGGCGGTTTGAACCGGTCTGGATCAGCACTGTTTTGTTTTCATACGTGGAAAAATAAACTGCGTAAAAGGGATCAGACAAGGGTGTGTGGTGGGGTCTCTGTCTCCCCGTCTGTCTAGTCTCCCTGTCAGTGTTTGTGTATGTAAGGATATGGGGGTGTCCCTCGAGCCGTCTGGACAACAATACATTTACAGAATAATCTGTCTGTAACCTATCTATTCATGTGCTGCTCACGTCCTGTTGAGTCTTTGCATCTTCATTAAGTTAACTGCTTGGGATTTAAATAAGAAGAACCTATTGCTATAGGAAATATAACTAAGGAGTATAATCTATACAACAACAGAAAGCCAAGTAAGAAAAAACAGGAAATTTAGTTAAAGTGTGGAGAAAAATGTTGAGCTATAGCACATGGAGCTCGGTAGCCATCAAAAAGAGAACACCCTCCCCTGAGCCACTGACAGGCCTTTTATGCCTCTGACCTATTGACTGTATGTGTCAACTCATTGTCTGTACTTTTCACCGCCTTAGTGGTCTCTGCTCCTAGCAGACCCCTAGGGAATTACATTTTGGTGTTAGGCTTGTGTGCAAGTGTCCATTGCACTTTGTGCGATGTGCAGCCTTCTGGCTTCGGTTTTCAAATAGAACGGAAAGATCTGGAGTTTCCGCCTCCATGTTAGCTGTGCTGGCCTCAGACTTGGAAGTGGTGGATCCAGGCGCGGCCCGTTCATACGGGCAGGTGGGGCAGTGCCCCACCAAAAAAACGTCATCCACCCAAAAACATCGTTCCTCCTCATAAACTATTTTTCCGCGTTAATACATCATAATTCACATTGCAATAAATACTGCCTAGTTTTTGTGCGATAAACTAATCAAACTAGTCAACAACTTTTGATGTTTGAAAGTTAAAATTGTAATTTCAGTGATTCGGTCTCGATTTAGTGCGTTGCGCCATGTTGGGGCAGGAGACCTCAGATGTATTATAGCGCCTTGTGGTCAAAGATGGAAACTGCAACAAGCGCCAGTAGAGGCTCATTGGGGCAGAAATGAGTCTGCCCTACTCCCGTATTCTGCAGCCCTAATGCAGAAATGGCGACCAGCGTTGTTGCACCCTCTGTGGCTAACAGTGTAGAGTTTACTTTAAAAGCACGATTCAAACGACTACAATTACAAGACAAGTTAGTAAATAAGCAGTTTGGCCCTGATAGACCAGGCATTAACATTACTCAGCGAGCGAAGGACAAAGGGAAGACCTACAACAAGACATTTTCACAAACATGGTATGAAAAGAAGTCATGGCTATGTGGTTGCTCAACACGGAATATAGTATTCCGTTTCCCGGTCATGTGTAGCAGGGTCAGGACAAGGGAATATGTGGACTAACGCAGGGCTGAGGGATTTGAAGCACTTTTCACAACGGGCTAAGAAACACGAGTCAAGCAAAGCACACGTACATTGTGCTATGAAACCTTTTTTCCCCCCTTTTCTCCCCAGTTGTATCTGGCCAATGACCCTGCTCTTTTTGAGCCATCCTGGTCGCTGCTCCACCCCCTCTCTGCCGATCCGGGGGGCGCCCCGACCGACCAGAGGAGGCGCTAGTGCAGCGACCAGGACTAATGCCCGCACCCGACTTCCCACCTGCAGACACGGCCAATTGTGTCTGTAGGGGTGCCCGACCAAGCCGGAGGTAACACTGGGATTCGATCCGGCGATCCCCATGTTGGTAGGCGACGGAATAGGCCGCTACGCTACCCAGGCGCCTTGTGCTGTGAAACTAGCCATGCTTGGTCAAGCTAACATAGCAGCACAGCTGGGCGAGAGCCACCATGTGAGTGTGCAGGATCACAATAAGGAGATGGACAAAAACAGGATAACAGGATGTGTGGGGCAAGTTTTAGACAAAGGGAGCTGAGCGGGAAGGCAAAGCTCTCAGTTTTCCAGTTAAACTTTGCTCCAGCCCTCACCTATGGTCACGAGCTTTGGGTAGTGACTGACAGGGTGAGATCACGGCTACAAGCAGCTGAAATGAGTTGTCTGGGCTCGGCCTTAGAGATAGGGTGAGGAGCCAGTTGAGGTGGTTCGGGCATCTGATCGGGACGCCTCCCGGGCGCCTTCCTATGGAGGTTTACCGGGCATGACCAACTGGGAGGATAACCCCGGGGTAGACACAGAACTCGCTGGAGGGACTGCATGTCCATTCTGGCCTGGGAACACCTTGGGATCCCTCAGGAGGAGCTGGAGGGCGTTGCTGGGGAGAGGGATGCCTGGAGTGCCCTACTTAGCTTGCTGCCACCGTGACCCCACCCCAGAGAAGCGGCTGATGATGAACGAACGTTTTAGATGAGAATCAGTGCCCCCTTTCATGGCGACCCCCGTGCACATTCTGGATGGTTTTATTACTGTGTGTTTGTACTTGGTTAGAAATGAAGAAGCAATGATTATAAAGACTAGGGTACAACATGCTGAAGAAATTGATACAGCTCCTCACAGAACATTAATAGATACACGTGCATACAAGTGTGCTCAAAAGCACAAACACACACACACACACTATCACCACCACAAACATCGCTGAGTAATGCGTATCTGTTTACATCAGTGGCTGCAACGTGTTACTATTTTTGTCCCGAATTCTAGTCAGGCAATAAACATGTTTATCTGCCTGTCCTCTCTTCTCCTGTCTTTTTCCATCTCTCTCTCTCTCTCTCTCTCTCTCCTTCACTGAGCCATACCTCCTTGCACCCGTTTCTTTACCCCGTCAAGTCGTCTGTTTCATTGCCACCACTCAGCGACCCTGCCGGTGTTTAATCTTCATTTGATGCTTCAGGAAAATCAAAATGTTACCTATAGCCACTGTAACGTCTCTCTCCTCCTTTTAACCTCCTCTATATCCCAGCCGCTCCCATCCCTCCATCTCTCTGTGAACCTCCAGCATGCAGCCATTCATCACAAAAGACTTTCCAAACATATCCTCTTAGGTGTGGAGCCAAGGGCGTAGGTTTGGCTTGAAAGTAGGTGGGGACACATGGGGGGGGGTTAGGGTGTGTAGGAGGGAGGTAAACCAGAGGTTATCCATCCATCCGTTATCCGAACTGTTTATCCTGCTCTCAGGGTCGCGGGGATGCTGGAGCCTATCCCAGCAGTCATTGCGTGGCAGGTGGTGAGACACCCTGGACAGGCTGTCAGGCCATCACAGGAGACACACACACACACACACACACACACACACACACACACATTCATACTCAAGGGACAATTTAGTACGGCTGATTCACCTGACCTACATTCACCTGACCTACATGTCCCCGGAGGAAACCAACACAGACACGGGGAGAACATGCAAACTCCACACAGAGGACGACCCGGGACGACCCTCCAAGGTTGAACTACCCCGGGGCTCGAACCCAGGACCTTCTTGCTGTGAGGCGACTGCGCTAACGACTGCGCCACCGTGCCGGCACCAGAGGTTATAATAAGGTTAACTTTGTAAACAAACTACAGTAGCAATCTGATGGGGACAACAATTAAAGCAACACATCACAGGATCTTGGTTATTTCCTAAATGTTACAAACGGCGTTATTACATAGGATCTAATCAATCTGATTTACTTACTTGTACAGATCAATAATAGTGTGAAATAATTCCAAATTTGGAGGCATTAATGTTGGTATGCTTCAAACATTTGGCTAACCCCAGGGGTAGCCGATCAGGGGTTTAGCCAATCAGAGTTTCGTCACACAGAAGTTTGGTCTAAAGTGGGTTGCGATGTTACATGTGGGGATAAGCAGATTTTTTAAAAAGGAGGACCTGAATGCTGACTGTATCTCTTACTAATCTGGTTAACCTCTTGGCTCGAATGCCCTGTGAGGTTGAATCCATGTCTCAAACTCTGGTCATCCGTCTGCTGAGACCCATGATAAGCTACGAAGGCAGAAATGCCATGAAACTAATCAATAATGGATGTAGAAGAAAGGCAAACGAAGACCGGCACGTCGCGGAGAGTGAGAGTTCACTATTTTCGTGCCTCAGACCGGCTGAAGTCTCTGCGCTTTCTTTCAAGGACTCAACGGGACAGTTCGTGTTGACGTCACGCAGAAGTTAACAGCTCCGTTACAGCCAGACCGGCCAAGATCACATGCTGAAAGAGAGACACAAATAGTGCATGCATGCTGCATGCTTTATGAGAGAGCGGGCAGGGGGGTGCAGCAGGGATGATACAGGGAGGGAGTCAAGATTCAAGATCGACACAGAGAGAGAGAGAGAGAGAATGAGTGTTAACGGGAGGTTTATCATTATAGGACCACCTCTAAGAATATTTTTGAAAGACTAGATTGAGACCCTTTTAGTCTGGGATTCCCCCAAACATCTAATCAAATAGGGATAGATTATGATCTCATATGTATAGTTATATCTGTCAGCATATATGGGACCAGTCACCGATAACTCCCAAATTATAAGAGCCGATACACTGAAATTATTCAAACCGACATTGAGTACCCTTTTATGGGCCTAATGTCACGAGACCTTCAGCATTTTAAATGCAATGCTGAAGGTCTCCCACATCAGAAACTGGGGTCACTCTTACGCAGTCTGTTATTGCATATTGCTAAAGTCAAAAAAATAACCCTGTGATGGCCCGGCGGCCTGTCCAGGGTGTCTCCCCGCCTGGTGGGATAGGCTCCAGCATCCCCGCCACCCTGAGAGCATGGGATAATGGATAGGTTGAGACCCATTTGCTAGTTTCATTCTGAAACTCTTGATTTCTCCTACATAAGATCTCAGGCTCGAAAGTCATTTTATGTCACGCCACCTTGCTTCGGCCTTTTCTCAGCCATTCAGTTGTGTGTTGTGTTTTGTCGCGCAAACCGACGATAAAAACTCGCAAAAAACAGCTCAGGCGACGAGGAAAAGCCGTTACTGCTGTGAGTCCCTCGAAGTAAAGGTGGAAACCACTGGGTCGGTGCTGCGGAATAAGTGGCCGGTTGACTCGGGAACTTGTGAGTTTGCCGTCTGTTGGAGAACACGTTTGACGACAGAACAAGCCTCAACGCTACGACGCTAACCGCCTAATGAGGCCTTCAGGGGCTGAAACTTGCAACACACCCACACCCAAGGTCACCCCGGGATCTAGCGGTGTATCCGGTTTTAGAGTCTTCTATACGTTCCCCCTTGTAAACATGTTTACCGCGTGTCTCTCTTTCCTCCACCTATACCCCTTCACTTCACAGACATACACACATACATGCCTGCATACAGACGAACAACAAGATAAATATGAACACAAAAACACATACATGTTTTTATATATATACTTGCATACAAGCTTGTACATGTGCATGCATGCCTGCAGCCAGTTTGTGGCATCTTGCAACCGAGCAGCTGTGGGGGAGTTGTGCATGGAAAGATAGGCGGATGCCAGGGAGGGGACGGGGACTAGAATTACATCGGCAACCGTTAAAAGAGAAGGACTCGTCGTCTTGTTCAACAGAGAGCACAAAGGTTTTACCCGGGTGCACCGTCATCAGTCAGCCCCCCGCCCAAACTGTGGATCATCCGCCATTAAAAGCACGACAGCCGCTTCTTTGTCGTTATTTGCTGAGGACTGTGTCAACGACGACGACGACAACAACAAAAGCTTCTCCTTTGTCACAAAGGGAGGGCCAATAGTCTTTATTGAGTTTTTCTTTTAGAACATACATGTAAAAACACACACCAACAAACAGAAGGGAAGAGAAGGCCACTTAATCCAGGGTAAAGGCAAGCAATCAACGCACAAAAGCCTTCTGGAGTAGGAGCTTTGTACCAGTTTGCTAGGCAGACCAAACTGTATAGACACAGAGGATCGTTTCCAAGTTGAACACCGAAGATTATGTTGAGTTTATCCGCTCTTCTTCCACTCTTCATCAGCAGCCTCCTGAGGCCCAGGAAAAATAATGTTGAATTTCTGTTTTTTTGTACGTAAATTAAGTGTTGGGGGTGGTAAAAGGCACATGGCAAAGAAAAACGTGTTAAAACTTAATTTTGTTCAAATTTTACAACCCCCCCCCTCACATGTGATGTCATTTTAAAGGCACTGTTGTCCTCTTTAAGGGAAAACAGGACTGAATATAGTGGCGTGTATAGTGTGAGAGAAACGCCACGTCCAGTCTGGATATCGGATTACTTCTGTCATATTGATTAAGTACCCTGTATCCGCGCCCTAAAATACCTCTTCTGTTGTGGTCCAGAAGTAGCTTTTCCATCGGGGAGGGCTGGCAATTAAAGCCAGTGTCCCTTTTGCTGTGCAAGAAACCACATATCTGTAGATATAAAAAAAAAAATCACTTTGGAGTAGGTTATATTTCTGGCGTAATTGTGCAAAGGAAAACATCATCAGCTATTTCCCTCAGTTATTTAATTTGATCCGGTCAGTCCTCTGTTGGGCCTCTATATAGGCAGAATTTTTCAAATGAAATCAGCAATACATCTTCAAGCTTCTTTCTATGAGATTCAAGAGGAGGATATTTCAGACGTTACTCTACAAGCAGCTTTCCGCTTACAAGACACAATGAATTTCACCCGATTTTGAAAGAAAATCGTGTTTTCGCGAGACCTTGCTCTTCCTGTCGTTAATGCTACTCCTATAAACAGGCCTGGACTTTGCCAGCTTACAGAGGGCAGTTGGGGACGGACAGGGATGGCGAGGACTGGGTTGCAGATTCAACAGTGGTGCCCCCGCGACCTCTCGAGAGGTTACGGGATAGAGGAGGTGAGGACTCCTATAAGCCATAGTGATACGAGGAACGACCTCTGACGACGGGCACAGTCACGGCTTGGGTGTTCTCCGAGGATGACGTTTGATCCACTCAAGGCCCTCCTCCTATTCCTCCCTCTCATCATCATCATGAGTATCATCCCGTCAGCCAACGACAACACCAATAATGCATTTTGGGTGTAAACACAATGACAAACATGTGATGAAACCCCTGGGTCAACATGCCTTGCAACAAAGCCTGCTCTTACTGCAATCTGTGGTGAAGAAGTGGGATGATTGATGAAGACAATGGATGCTTAACGTCCACTAATCACCGGGACAACAGTGACGGTGAGAGCAATCAGACTCATCAGGAGGCCCCGATATGAGTAAATCTGTTCGTGATGGGTTGAAATCACAGCAGGATTCTTATCGTTTATAAAGGGGGTTTATGTTCATGGACGGGATTCAAATTAAAAATCCCAGCCGGATGTCGTTTCTTATTTGGAAGCTGAATCTCGTAGACTTTAATCTCCAGGGCCGCGGGGCTATACAAATAACATGGACTCGACTCGTTATTTTCTGACCTTTCGGTTCTCATCGTCGTCTCGCTTTCAAGCTGGGCTGCCATTTGCGGTATGTCAAACGGGGAAATAAGCAGCCTTGTGCAATTTTGACACAACAACAACAAAAAAAAAACACAAGTTGACTCATCACACTCTGTGCCTTTTGTGCTTACTAGACCAAAGGTTGAGACGATGAAGGTTTTATTGTCTGGCGGCAACTGCTATCATCTAGACAATTAAACTGAAATCCATTATGCGCCGGACTTAGGACCGTACTCTAGGGTGCGCGAGCGTCATTCGATAAGTAGATATCCTCGGGGAAATCCGCAACTTTGAAATCTAGACAAGTTTGCATTCCTATATGGAGTTACCTTTTTAAACATATAAGCACACATTTACATCCGTGCACTCGCGCGCGGGCACACCCGTGCACACCACGTGTATGGGACAGGGGGGGCGCAGACGGACACGGGCCCTAATATTACACCCACCGTAGAGCAGAATAGGACTTCAAGACTTTAAATGATGAATCGGTTTCTTAGGTGAGTCTTTTTGGGGGGGGGGGTACTCGTGGTTGTTGTGTTCTTGGAGTTGTTTTGACTTGTTTGGCTTTTCTGGGAAGGAGGGGGGGAGAGGGGGGGGGGAGCGCACGGGCTCCTTCGGCGGTGGGTGGAGCGCCACGGCCGCATAAAACCCGGAGTCCCCCCCCCGTCATCCTTAATGCCATTATAGCGCGTGTGAGAAGGAGGAGATACACTTATTGTCAAGAACGCGGCTCGGATTCTAAGCCTTCTTCCTCGCCAGGTAAGCCTATCTCTGCTCTTCGGGAGACTGGGGGAGGGGGGGGGTCGTTTCTTCCAAAAACTTAAACCCGCTCGGCGAAGCTTCGATAAACGAAGAAGAACTTGGCAGCGACGCGCGTTTCACTGTATTTCCCCCGCTGATCTCACCATTACCGGTATATTAGCCTCTCGAGACGCAGCCGCCTCGTGCGCCGGGGTGACGTCAGGGACGGGGTCCGTTTCATCATCTCGTTAACGCGGGGGGGCTTATTTTCGCCGCGTTATCTCCCCGTCATCGGTTAGATCTGTTATTTAAATTAACCATGTTTTGTTTTGTTTTGTTAGTCCTTCGTTGTTGTTTTCTAAAGAAGAAACTAGTTTGGGGGGGGGCTTCTGCGCGTCGTCGCTCGACGGCGCTGTCGGTCGCCGTCCAACCGTCGGTCGTCGCTAGCTAGCTTTTGCTAATGTTCGTTGTATTTATTTAGCGTTAGCTGCCGAGTTAGCTAGTTAGCTAGTTAAGTCGGCCGAACGTGTCGATGATTGGCGCGGCGTTAGGATGTGTGAAGTTTCAGGCGGCCGGCGTGGGTCAGCTGTTCCCGGGTCAGTTTATACGTCGAGCCGAGCTAGCCTTGGCTAATGCCGGGAAGCGCCGAGTGATGAGCTGTCACCTCTACATTTGGTGCGTTTTGGTTTTTCCGTGACGCCCACTGTCGCGGAAGGCAAATCTAATGGATAATTTCAGGATAGATTGTCTATTACTTCAGTGCCTCAACCAGCATCTTCAGTCGCGCTCTATCCCCTCTTATTTCGCCTGTATAAGTCAACCCTTGTGTATGTGAAGAATGTTGTGTTGTAGTGTTGTTATTCTATGTGAAGTAGTTACAGTGTTTCTCAACCGGGGGTCCGTTGCAAGGGGTCCGTGAAAATAAAATATCTTTAAAAAAAAGATCCTATGACATTTATAGAAATAGGATTATTTTACTCAAATGTGACTGAGACCTTTATCTACCTAAACTATAAAGGGTAACAGGACTTTTTTCTCTAATTACATCTGTTTCACAAGTGTAATTTATTGTATTTTAATAGATCTCGCTCCCGTTTGCATTGTTAAAAGTTACCGCATAAGAATTCTGTTTTGTTACATATATCTGAAAGTTACTGCATAAGAATTCTGTTTTGTTAACTATATCTAAGTTACAACTGAAAGCTCTTATTTTTGCCCCAAAGAGTGAATAAATGCTATAATGCAATTTAAAATGCAGTTTCTACTGTTTCTATCAAATTGTAACCCCCCTCCCCCAAGATCAGGTGGAGGGGTCCTCAGGGTAGATCAAAAATACGCAGGGGGTCCAGGACCCCAAAAAGGTTGAGAACCACTGAAGTAGTACACCGAGAGAGTCACGAGACCAGAGACACATTCCGTGTGTGTGCTAACCCACGTGGCCAGTAAACACCATTCTGATTCAACGTAAGAGAAGCTAATCGCCTTGTAGGAAAAACTGCCAGAGAGAAGTTTTACTGAAATTGTATGTCCAGCTTATTTCTTGTGGGCTAAAAAAAAAAAAGAAGAAGTGGATTTTGAATTTTGACTTGAATATATCAGCTTTTGCTCCGTCATCTAATCAAATGTCTTGTCTGAGATCATTTTAAGGAAGCCAAGGTTCCTTCCATGGCTAGGGGAAATAATGGTAATCACAGTTTTAAACGGGTGATGCTAACCTCCCACCCCCAATCTGTTTTGTTTTTTTGTTTTTTCAAAACTAGTAGCTTGAATCTACAGCCAACATGAGTAAAGACACAGAGATTGACCTGAAAGACGTGGAGCTGAATGAAATGGACCCGGAGAAGCAGCCCATGACGGGCGATGGACCGGCGGCGGGCAGCGAGAAGAACGGCAGTGTCAAACTGAAGGTTCCCGATGATGAGGTCAAGTTCACTGGCTTGTCCAAGGAAGAGCTGATGAGGGTCGCTGGAACACCAGGGTAAGAATTGATAGATGATGTATTGACTGATAGATGAATGAAAAATGAGAGTGAGAGGTTTATGAAGGGCCAAATGCCTAAATTGATGCCTTTTACCTCCAATTTCATCTTGGTGATGTAACCTTTATATTTGTACTGTCCACCATGTGTAGAATATATTTCATCTTCTTAGGTGAAGTGGTTGAAAGAGCACCAAAGTTTAGGGAATGCTAGTTTCTACTGGATATGGAGGTGATTGAAACTGAGTCAGTCAGTCATCATTCTTTCTCTCTCCCCTACTCTGTCCAGGTGGGTTCGACTCCGTTGGGTCCTGTTGGTGCTGTTTTGGTTGGGCTGGATTGGTATGCTGGCCGGAGCCATAGTGATCATAGTCCAGGCCCCTCGCTGTAAACCCCTTCCCGAGATGGGCTGGTGGAACGAGGGACCCCTTTACCAGATTTCTAACCTGATGGCTTTCTCTTCTGATGGAATCAAAGGTATAATGTGTGTCTAAATGTGTGTGTGTGTGTGTCTTTCTCATTTACACAAAGTATAGCTGATATAGAATAAGAGAAGACCTCACGGCCTTCTCTTGACAAAATTAAATATGCCATGCAAAGGTATATAAACATAGGTATGCATTGAAATATTATTCGACAGACATATTGGTGTAGGACAGTTTGTTGTTCCATACACCAGGTCAAAGCAAGTTTCATGCTTTGTTTAACAGGATATACCAATAAACATCTTGGTTAACACAAGCCTGTCAGAGCAAAGTAAAGGAATGGTCAAGATACTCAATACTTGGAATCAGTTTGGTAGGGATCATGTGTTACTTAACACTTTCATGACATTTAATTGCAATGGAGGTCATTTCTTTAACCGCCTTATCTTTTGTTTAATGAATTAATTTTGTCCTTATTTTAAAAAAAGAAAAAAAAACCTTCAGAAAACTAAAAGCAAAATGAACGTTTGACTCTTATTTGTCTTTTTATAAAGAAGTCTCGCCTGTCATTGCCTTTCCCCAGTCTATTCCAGCTGGTTAGATAGCAGATTGCTGACTCGGCTGACTTAGTGTCTCAAGGTCTAAAAGGACACAAAACCTACGAGTCACCACTTTATCTTTTTATCTCTGTCACCACTTTATCTCTGTGTCTCACACAGAACTGAGGCTTGGAGTTAACCAACTCAAGACTTATTGCTTAGTTATGTGGATATAACACTCAAGTAGACATTAATTGTAAACGTAAGGATAGAGCTGGAATGACAAAAAAAAACACTTTTTCATATCTATACTAGCTTGTGACACTTCCATTTCATCGCAAATTTAGTCGACTCCTGAAGTTTTTAAGAGGATCAGGGAAGAAGGACAAATACACACACACGCACACACAGCGACTAACTGCTTGCTGAGTGCAAACAGCAGATCTTTCGGGTGTTCTCAGATTTCCAGCAGGCCATGGGCAGCATTCCAGAAACCACACGTGACTCGCTGTTGTTTTCACATGAAGTACCCCTTTGTACAGCAGCTTCACATGGCCAACAGAGGGTGCGGAGGGGGCCATTCACGTGTTCTTGCCTTGAGTCAATACTTTCGCAGAAGAACACAGTGTGATCTTTAGTTCTCCCTCATCTCTTCCACACTTGTTGCATGTCCCGTGGTCATCACACGTTCTGCTCTTTTCAGTCCACCCCACCCAACAGCTATATCACTCACACACTTATTTCAGTTTAGCGTTTTGAGTTTGTCTGGAAATTCTCACAACTGTCCCCCCTCCCCTCCCCTCCTCCGTTTCCAAAGGTGTTGAGAAAAAGCTGGAGAGTGTGAACCAGTTGAAGGTAAAAGGTCTGGTTCTCGGTCCTTTCCACACCGTCCAGGCCGAGCAGCCGAACTCCCTGCACTTTAAAGAAATTGACCCGAACCACGGAACCAAGGAGGACCTCCGCATCCTACTGGACAAGGCCCACAAGAAGGGTAGGCAGATTCAGAGGTATTTTAATGATGTCAGAGATATGTAATTTGGGTGTAAAAGAGTCACTTAAGTCAGCCTCTGGTTTATTTAGTTGTTTCTTTTTTGTTGTTGTTGTTGTTTGTTTTTTTTTACTTGAGCTGTTCCCATTCTGACACATTATCCGTTTAAAGACCCCCTCCAATGAAATAGAGTAATTAATTCTATTTGCAACATTAAAATGAAGCATAAAAATAGTTCAATTGAAATGTATGTAATGTCCATCAAGACTTGACTTCCTGCTTTTTGGCTGGACCACAACAGTGGGGCCAGCCCTACACGTGCAGTTGGTTGTCTGTGAGTGAGTGCCTGAGTGAGTGATGGAATGCCCCCATTTGCTGTTGTTCTTTCAAAAGGAACCGGTGTGAACAGTTTTCTATGACATCATCAGCTGTTCACGTGACCGATGTCAAAACAGCCGCTTTTTAAACGTAGTCACGCAAAAACAGCCATTGAATAAATGTCTAGCCATATACTAGGTTTTAACCTAGTCTTGTTTTTTTCTCTCAGGTATCTCAGTGGTCCTGGATATGACTCCTAACTATCTGGGGAAGGAGAAATGGTTCAGCAATGCTGCTGTGGCTGATGTGCTGGAGCAGCTCAAGGTAATAAGCACATATGCACACCCACACAGAAGATGTTGTTTCAAAATGTGCTAATGCGGCGTTTTGAGTAGGGAATTCCTGGAAAAAGTATTTCTCAATCATGGCACTTGACAGTAAATATGCTGCTTTTTTTGTCACCCGAGTTTTTGTCTGTTCAGTTGTACATGTCCATTCCAACTGTATTTGATCCTGTTTACCTTTTTTTTCTTCTCCCAGGATGCAGCTGAGTACTGGCTTGGTGTGGGTGTTGATGGCATCAAGGTGCCCGATCTTCAAACTGCCGTCGCCTCCTCTGAATGGTCAATGGTTCAGGCCACCATCCAGGGCAACCGCACAAATGATGAAAAGAAGAGGTAACTACTGTTAACAGCTTTTGTCCTTCAACAAGTATTTTCATTGACAGAGGTGTTTTGCAGGGTTGGGGCTGGGGAATATTGTGTCTGAAAGGAAATTTGAGATCACAAGCATTCCAGCTCAGCAGGAGGTTTTGAGGACCTGGGGCTCAAGAGGGAATAACACTTTGTATAATGTTAAAGGGACACCTTGTGGACAAGTCACAGAAAGACAAGGAACTGACTTGCAGTTCAGAAGTAGACTCCTTGAAGGTCATTCCAAGTTAGTTTGACAATTTAAGGAAATAAGGAGTTCTGTTTTTTTTTGTTTTTTTTTTTAATTTCACTGGTTGAAAAGCTTGCTATTTTGGTTTTGGGTCTAAAATTGTCATCAGCTTATTACAAGCCATTTCATGCCATTACGTAGATTGATCCTCTTAAATACGTAGACCTACTCTTTACTGATGTCACCCATGTTAACCTCCTAGGAGGTGGTACTTGTGCTCAGGTGAAGGCAATTAGAGGGCTGCTTGAGCAGGCGAGTGTAAAATTTGTTTTAGGCAAGTGATTGTGCACAATAGGAGGTAATGGCTGCCTCTCTTTCCCTCTGCCACTGGACTGATCTGACTGCTCCTTTCTCATCTGTTCTTCTCAGAGCTCTGATAGGGGTGGTTGAGGGCATATCGGCCTTAAATGTATCTTTGCTCCTGAATACTTCTGGTGTGGACCTCATCCTGTCTGATCTGCTCCGCACCAACGTTGGAGGCAAGTTGGAATACCCCCCGGTGTTAACGTGTGCTATTTTATGGTTCAGGTTTGCTCAGCTGGCCTGGCTCCTTTTGGTTGTTCTTTGAATGCAGAAATCTGGTGGGGTGGGGGTTTAGTATTTGAGTCACTTTATGTCACTTTAAGTAGTACATTTTTGTTTTTAGTCCCCCCCCCCAGTCTGTAATGTTCAGCAATTAACATTTGCTCATTACGGTTTTGATTAAGCAAAAGTAACACACAACACCTGTTTTTAAGATGTCACAAGCACCAGTTAGACTAGCATCACAAAAAAACAAAACAAACAGACTTATAACTTTAAATATTTGATTGAAACGTTCTCTATATTTCCCATTGATCCAGGCATGGAACGATCCAAGGCCATTGACACCCTTATGGAGAACAGCCAGTTCAAGCTGGGCTGGGGTCTGGGTGCTGCCAAAGGGGATCACCTGTCCAAAGTGGTGGCGACTCCTGGCCTGGTCAGGCTGTACCAGCTGCTGCTTTTGACCATGCCTGGAACCCCCGTGTTTACATACGGAGATGAGATCGGCCTACAGGTGAGTGATGATGCACCAACAGTAAAAAAAAAAAAGTCAGACTTTCGAAAGTGTTCTTCTTAAGAAGAGGCTTCTTTTTTTTCTTTTTTGCTTTTTTTAATGAGTGGAATTAATAGTCCTTGATTGTCTTTGAATATGTGGGTATGTTAAGATTCAGAAATGCGTCATAAAGCTGTGGATGACCTTATTGACTGAGTGAGTAACCTGTTTTTTCTGCCTCCCATTAGGGTTCAGGTTCTCCCACAATGCTTTGGGACTCGGAGGTAGAAACAGCAGAGGAAGCAGTGAATCAGACGGCAGAGGTAGGAAGCGTGTGTGAGCGCGTGCCTGTGTCTGTATGAATTAGAGGGACAGTTTGTGAAGAACAGAACGCTGCCCTCCCCACCCTTTTACCTATCCTGTATCCACAGTTAGTTTACATAGATGCTGAGGGACTCAAACTACTTGCTAATAACCCTCCTCAACCCCCCCCCAGGCTGAGAGGAAGGAGCGTGTGGCCTGTCGGAGATGGTTCAAAACTCTCAGTGAGCTCCGGGGCAAAGAGCGCTCCCTCCTACATGGAGACTACTACCCCCTCCAGTCCTCAGCAACATCCCTCGCTTTCCTCCGTCTGTGGGACCAGAGTGAGCGATACATTACAGCAGTCAACTGGGCCACCACCCCCACCACTCTCACACTGACACCCAGAGGTAAGAAGTGGGGCTGGGGTATGTATGTGTGTGTGTTAGTGATTAGTTGATGTTGAGAAATTATGCTTCTAGTTCTAGGTTCGTTTTTTCAGGAGTGACTGTTATGATCTATGTTGTACAGTTATTCAGACAACATCCAGTGTACAAGCCCTCATATTACAACTTATAGTTTGCACAGCAAGTGGTATATTGCGAGGTAGAGATTCGTCACACTCAAAGCTGTTGGCATGTGTTTTGCTTGTCTGCTATTTTGAGAGTGCTTTTGCCTCTATTCATCTCGGTGACCCCCCTCTTCCCCCTTTCTAGGTCAGTTGGAGCTACCAAAGCAGGCCAAAGTGACACTGTCCACTGATCCTGAACTGAAATTGAACTCCATGGTAGACCTGAACAAAGTCACCCTGGGGCCCGGTCAAGGAGTTTTGCTACAGTTTCCCCTTGCTGCCTAAGGAGGACGCCAAGCTACTCAGCAGACTGGAGAAGACTAGTTCTGACATGTTCTAATTCAAGTTCACTTCTAGTCTTGGATTGAGAATAACGAAGATACTACAAAAAATTTAGAACTTTTTATCGGCCACAAATGCAGATTTTTTTTTAGGTTATTTAGTCAGGACTTAGATGAAGCAAAGTGGTAAGACTAATTACATGCAGGATAAGGAAATCCAGGCCGGTATGAACTGGGTAACATGGAAACAGATAGAAATGCAGTTATATTTGCGCCAGTGGCGGCTGCTGCTTTTAAAAAAATTCTGGGGGGGGGCACAATTTACCTTGGTGCAGTACACCTGACAGCTGCTTTAATGTCCACACAGTCACAGAGTTATTAAAAAGGACAATGTAGCCTATAGATTTTATCAGGGTTCGTAGACAGTCGTTGACAGTCGAGACGGGGTGTCATGGTGGGTGTGAACATGATTGACAGCCACGAGAATTGTCCAGTCACATTAGATAAAAAAAACAACAACATTAAAACAATACCAATTCGCTGCCAATAAAAGTGGGAGCGTCTGGGGTACACAGAACTGCACCCCCTGGAAAAAATGAAGAAAGCAATTAGACAGCAACCTCAGGTCACCTACTCACCAAAAGTTGGAGGGCTTACATAAGGTATCGTTTGGCCGGCGCCCCTCACCCAGGAAGTATGTGTATCAGACAGAAATCAACCAAATACCATTTGAATCAATATTTAATGCTGCTGACAGGTGCTCACAGACTGAAAACACTTTTATTTCATAATTATTTGCATTATGCAACTAAATTATATTTAACATGTTTAAGTAGATTTTCATCTCTTGATGTCTACTGGCCAGCCGCCACTGATTTGCGTTATGAGTGAGCTTGACAATGAGCTCAGCTTTTGGAGGCAGTGAAAGCCAGGTTTTAATGGGAAGACATGTTTTGTATGAGAAGATGCACCTTTGTTTTCTGACATGCACTCATGATCTCGGTACTTGTTTGCTCTCTTTTCTTTTTTTTGTTGTTGTAGTTTTTCAGTGGCTTCTTAAGACATTCCATTCCTATTTGTTTGGGCATTGTTTTTTTAAATCCTTTTAAAAATGTTTTAAAATTTTCTAGTAACGTTATACTTGGAAAGAATTTTCTCTTGCACTAAAATGCATGTAACCTGGAAAGAACATGTTGGAGTAAACCTGCAACTAGACAACACGAAGGCCCGCAGCATCAAGTCCTGACTGTAACCTGGATGGGATTGGAAACAAATAAAAATAAAATTGTGGTTCTTACAAACGGTGACTGTCTTTTGTGAACAACTTATGAGGCATTCAGTGTACTTTGTGTGAATGTTCACTGCTGTTAATGATCAGTTTATGGAGGCTATAGGATGGGTGTAATGTGATCACACTTTCTTAGTTTTAGTCTAGATTTTAGCAGTGCTATTCTGTCGGTTTATTGGTGTTGGCCTGAATCGGTTACAGTCATGGTGGGCTTCACATTTACATAGCGAGAAACGGGTAGACGGACAACCATTTTTGACATCCTCCAACCTTAGGCCTTCGTTTTGTACCGTCTTCTGGAGGACCCTAGATGTTCGTACACGGCAAAACTACGATTCCTTCATGTTGTCAGTCGCTCACCGATACAATACACCGGAGTACAAAAACATTTCCCCACCTCTACCTCTGACACGCGGAGGGATAGGCCAAAGTCAAGTGAGTTTGACCCTCGGAGGCCTCCGTATGTGATCCACCACCACCATGTTTAGAGGTTTCAAATCACCATGGATGATTCCCATGCCCTTCAGGTGCTGAAACGCTGGGGCCAACTGAAAAGACAGGAAACATTCACATTCAGTTTCTATTTCAGAGTCATTTAGTATTTAGTAGTCCTATGTATTTACCAATAATCACATCATTGATAAGGCTGCAGACATTTATTTATTTGACTTTTCTCCCTTTCTCTCCCCAATTGTATCTGGCCGATTACTCCACTCTTCCGAGCCGTCCCGGTCACTGCTCCACCTCCTCTGCCGATCCGGGGAGGGCTGCGGACTACCACGTGTCTCCGACACATGTGCCAGCTACTTCTTTTCACCTGACAGTGAGGAGTTTCACCGGGCGGATGTAGTGCGTGGGAGGATCACGCTATGCGAGCCCCGGGGTTGTCCAACCTTGGGGGTCGTCCCTGGTTGTCTTCTGTGTGGAGTTTGCATGTTCCTCCCGTGTCTGCGTGGGTTTCCTCCGGGGGCTCCGGTTTCCTCCCACAGTCCGAAGACATGTAGGTCAGGTGAATCGGCCGTACTAAATTGCCCCTAGGTGTGTGTGTGTGTGTGTGTGTGTATGTCGGCCCTGTGTGATGGCCTGGTGGCCTGTCCAGGGTGTCCCCCCACCTGCCGCCCAATGACTGCTGGGATAGGCTCCAGCATCCCCACAACCCTGAGAGCAGGATAAGCGGTTCGGATAATGGATGAATATATCCGGACAGCAAAAACACAGCTTTTAAGAGCAAGTTAGAAATATAGCTCGATAAAGAAACTTGGACGAACAGTTTCCTGCTTTAACTCGTGCTCTGCCAGGCTGATCATATTGGGGGCTTTCTTTGTAATTTTTACAGCCACGGCTTTGTTGTCGTGCGACTACGCATACTTGGTGACCTTGCTAAAGCCACTTTCCCCAAGAAAGTCCTGCTCCAGATAGTTGGTGGAGGTGTCACACAGCACATCGCCTATCTGAATCTGGAAGGACTCTGTGGGTGGGGAGGAAGACTCCTTGACAACGGGAGGACGGTCCTCTTTCTTTAGAGTGCCCATCTGAACACAGGAAAGGATGGATATATGCACAACATAGATAGTTAAGACACCTTGTGTCATAAAACATGAGAACACCAACAACATACACCTTTGAACATCTCTATTTGGGTTGGAACCCTTAACTGTGCCAAACCTTGTGTTGTGTTTTTAACACATCCCTTATTCTGTCATGATCACCATGATCAAGCAGGTGGGTTCACCCAGGGCGAGGCTTGACCGCTGCACTCGGGTTGCGCTGACCCCTGCGAATTCCCCAAGTGTGGGAATCTCGACTGCATAATTTCTGGTAGTGGGGGACTGCGTTCGCGCTCTCCCCTGTTTTCATGTCAAGATTCAAGAGATTCAAGATCCTTTACATCTTTAAGTGCAAGAGAGTTAAAATTCTTGTGTTTTGGCTCCTCAACCTAAGAGCATTTGTTTATGAAAAGTTGAAAGTTTCAGTGGAATCTTGGAAATATCATAGTTGCATCTTAACAAGAAGGGTAGACCACCAACAGAATTAAAAACATAGGAGGGTATAAAATTCCAGACTGAGGATGGATTCTTGAGATGGGCTTTGATCCAGTTTATCTTAAAGGTCACATTTAGAGTAGAGAAATCTAATGCATTGAAACCACCAGAGCCTGGTTTATTCATCAACACACACTTTTTTAATTAGGCGAGGTTTCTTCTTCCAAATAAAATTAAATAAAATTTTGGCTATTTTACTACAGTAATCCTTGGGTACATCCATTGCTTGGGCATTATAAATAAGTCTAGACAAACCCTTTACCTCTGTTAGCAAAGATCCTCCAGAAATGGATAAATCCATCTGAAGCCAGAGATTGAGACTCTGCTCTATTGTCTTGATCAAAGGATTAAAATGTCCTTGTGCTCTGAGGTTCTGGTCTCTCTTTATGATTACACCTAGATATTTGCCTGTGTTTTTCACCGGTATGTTTTGTATTCTTTCATCAGCGCATGTCTTAATGGGAAGTTGTGGGAGTGCAGGGATGAGGAGAGATCTAAGCGGTGCCTACGTGAGGCTCTCCGAACGTCTGCCTTAAAGGAGCAGCAGCAGCCCCTGGTGAATCTACCCTCAACTGTATATCACCACAGGCCCCCCCCCCCAGAATTCACCATATGCAAAACAGTAATGCAACACAAAAGAACTCAGTGAAACAGTCAACATCTCGGGGGGCGGACCAGGCGGCCAAAACGGCTGCGCTGAATGGGTATGGGGTTGGGGGCAGGACTGGAGCCCGGGGGGCAGGTGCCAAGGCTAGGCCAGGGGGCCTGAGTATGGCGACAGAATAGTGCCAAAAGAACTCGCGCGATAAAACCATGCATTCGGGCGCTATTCTTTTTGGCGCTATTCTGTCGCCACATGTATGGTTTAATGGACGACTTCGCACAGCGGAGAAGCCGGGAGAGTGCGCCGATGACGCAAGTAGAACTTGTTCTTTATTTATGTGACTTGTCAATATGCGGCGCTTATATACGTGTTGGTGCGCTGGCGTGACCCAGGTGAAGATAAACCAGGTTAAAATACCCTACATATAATTACAGTTGAATCACGATAAATAAATAAATAAACAAACAATCATAATTATAAATTTTGCAAATAAATAGTAAACCGTGGATGAGTAATTCATGGTACCAATAAATTCATATTCATGTTGTTGGGTTCAGATAGCTCTTTCTTATAAAACGCGGCGCGTGCAGTGCTGATTAGCCAATCAGCTGCCTTGTTCGAGAGCGAGGACGTCCCAGAAGCAGCGAAGTTCCAGAACGCCACGCAGGCGCTTGAGAGGAGCCGCCGGGACGAGAGACGAAGGATTCTGCTTCGACGTAGCAGCGAGTCACAGTTGTTTCTTTCGTCGTCCAAGTTGAGTATTTCGTTGGTCCGGTCGTCCTGGTTTTTGTGTTGTGTCCGGGTGTCGTGCAGGACTTGGTGAGTCCGTTGCTAACTAGCCGAACTTTTCCGTTTTCAATGTCTGTGTGCATAGGCTAGGTAAAGCTACAAGTAGCTCAGTTTTATGTTGCAGATCATATTTTGTGTAAAGATTGTTGAGGAGCTACGCTGGTGTATTAGCGCAGAAACGGACCTGCGTCACAGCCTGGCTGCATCGTGCACTAGCATAGCAGATTAAACTGCGTCACGTTTCAGCGGTGGGTAGATTGACTATGTCAATCGGCACTTCCGTTGTTTCCTTTTGATTATTTTATTGAGAGACATGTAAACTAATGTCTTTGCATGTGTGATGTGCCTGTTATAACGCAGGCCAGGTTTTTTCTTTTTGGATTGGGAAGCTCGCGCTTGGTGTTTCCTACCCCAAGCTGGAAACAAGATGGCGAGCCACCCATAGGAGACCTGCTGGGTCCACGTGGTCTGTCTGCGGCTGCAGACAGCTCATTCTCAGGATAGCACCCTACAGCAGTGTTTCTCAACCGGGGTTCCGCGGACCCCTAGTGGTCCGTGGTGTAATTGCAAGGGGTCCGTGAAAATAAAATATCTAAAAAAAATATCCTATGACATTTATAGAAACAGGATTATTTTACTCAAATGTGACTGAGACCTTTATCTACCTAAACTATAAAGGGTAACATGACTTTTTTCTCTAATTACATCTGTTTCACAAGTGTAATTTATTGTATTTTAATAAGAGATCTCGCTCCCGTTTGCATTGTTAAAAGTTACTGAATACATATTCTGTTTTGTTACATATATCTGAAAGTTACTGCATACATATTCTGTTTTGTTACATATATCTGAAAGTTACTGCATAAGAATTCTGTTTTGTTAACTATATCTAAGTTACAACTGAAAGCTCTTATTTTTGCCCCAAAGAGTGAATAAATGCTATAATGCAATTTACAATGCAGTTTCTACTGTTTCTATCAAATTGCAACCCTCCTCCCCCAAGATCAGGTGGAGGGGTCCTCAGGGTAGATCAAAAATACGCAGGGGGTCCAGGACCCCAAAAAGGTTGAGAACCACTGCCCTACAGAGTCGAGCACCTGGATTGTGGTAGGACTGATATTTCCAGTTTGTTACTGTAAAACGCAGTTGGACTCAGTGGACCAACAACGGCCTTTCCAAGAAGGACGGATTATAGCCTACATTGATTATTGATTTTGATTGTTGATCTGATATTGTATTGTTAATAGCAGTATCGGCTGAGTTTATTACACATTTATATGGGGTAATGCAATTGTGTGTTACTTTTGGCATTCTGATTTACTGGTTAAGTAACTTGGGTTAATGGAAATTAGAACTGAAACTGAAAGTCCTAATGGAACAAAATAGAACAAATAAACATAATTTGTCATCTCAAACAAGAGATAACTTCAAATTAGAATTAAAAGGATCCTACATTAGAACTAAAATATCTATCTAAAATATCTGAAACTCAAAATAGTGGTTTAATAAGGGTTAAATCATAAAACAAGAGGTTTCAAGGAATTTATCCATTCTCACTGTGTTATTGTGTAGTTGTGTATGTTTCTCTGTCTATGTTTACAGTTCTTCATATAAAAACAAGCCGGCAGTTCAAACTTTATTCCCTGGTCTGTGGTCTGCAAGCATTTGATGCTAGTGTAACCCACTCTTGGGATGCGCAATGCTTTAGGTTCGGGAGGAGCTAAGGGCAGAGTGTAATAACCACACACACACAAATTAATCTGAACTGCACCTTTAGTGTGCTGGAAAATACAAATACAATTTACAATTCAATGAAAATGATAAACTGGGCGCTTAAAATAAAGAAATAGCCCTGAAGTATGATTTTCTACACTTCAATGAGTCAATGACTAGTCAGAGTTAATTGTCAGAGTGCACTCTGGGGTTTTCTTCAAAGGATAGACCACTGCACTTCCGCGTTCGACCGTTAGAGCGGGGGGAGCTAGAGGGGGATAGAAGCCGGCAAGTTTGAACACGGTTTAAATGGCTAACTGTGTCGCTACGTTGGCTGCTGCGGACAAGAACCGATATATATTTACATTTTCAACAAATGTTTGCATTTTATTCAGTTATTACTTTTAACTGGATTACACATGACTGCATACAATGATGCATGATATACTACTCAATAAGGATGACAATAATAATGTGATAACAATGTTTGCATTTTAACTGGGTAAGGGAGACTGTGGTAGTTACCCCTTGTTTCTAGGAAATATAAACAAAATTGAGCATGTGACCAAATATTCAGGGGGGAGGGACCATTTTATGATTTTTAATGGATAAAATTACATATGGGTTTGAAGAATGTGATCCCATTCAGACAGGTTTAGCTAACTGGAATTCCATATAGCCACTGGCTCAACCTGCGCCAGACCAAACTGTTCCAGGGAGGGAGAGAGAGGGGAAGGGGAGGAGGTGAGGGAGGGGCCAGAGCGGGTCTTAGAAAATATGAGTGGAGGAGGGAAGGCAAGGGAGGAGGGAAGGCAAGGGACGGGGGAAGAGGGAGATGAATCAACCTACCCCGCAACTGAGTTTCACATCTAGCTGCTACAGTGTAGCTGAAGGGAATCTGGCGAGGGAGACTGCAGTGTAGCTAACATTATGCGGGTTGTAGCCTAGCTAACTCGGCTACACCTCGTTCAATGTAGCTAGCCTATTACACTGACTAAATTCGTTTTCCCATCTGGGCCCACTGATCTATTGGCATTCTAACTTGACATGTTGGTGATTATAAAATGTAGAATAGACGTAACCTATTATTAGCTACTAGTTAAACTAGCTAACATTACCAGTGATGAAGAGCAGACCGCAGACGTAAACATGTCTGCTGTCAGGATCCCAAAGTTGTCCATCCTTGTCTTTCCTTCTGATCGCCTGGAGCCATTTCAATCGTTTTTCTCCCTCCTTCTGCCTTTTAGGCAATACAAAAAAAACGAATATTTGGGTTGTTTTTCTTGTTAACAGTACAGTCCACCACACAGCAACTTTTGGGCATCGTAGCTACGGCTAGGCTGCGTATCTAATACAGTGCGGCTTGGCGGCTTGGGTTTTCTACCCCCCTCTCCTGGCGTCCTGTTGTCAAGGTACCCGGAAGTGTTCCGGTGGTCTATACCAGTCTGGGTGACTGGCACAACTTGCCACACTGGATGGTAAGTAGAGTTGTCCTGCAGAGGTTCAGATCCGCTGCTACTCTGGTGGCTCGCCATCTATCAGCTCTCAAATGGCTTCTCAGGATTCCGATCATAACAACAAAACCTGACCTGTACATGTAACACAGGTTCAGTTTCTTAAATTTATCTTATCTATGCTGTACAACATTCAACGATCAACATTCAAAATAATGCTGAGTGTATTACATTGGTGAAATAATAGATTCTAACATATATTCTTTTTTTTTAAAAATAAATTTATTTCTGATTTTTCCCTTTTTTCTCCCAATTTAGTGGCCAATCGATCCCTATTTTAATTCAAACACCCACCCTCGCACTGTATGCGTTCGCCAACTGCATCTCTCCGGCCGGCAGTCTCGAAGGAGACCGCCTCGCCACTTTCGTGACAAGGCGACTCCAAGCCGAACCACTGTTTTTCCGACACACACAGAGACGCATTCACGTGACGAACACAAGCCGACTCCGCCCCCCTCCCGAAGACAGCGTTGCCAATGATCGCTGCTTCGTCGAGTCCGGCCATAGCCGGATCTGACGAGACCGGGGCGCGAACCCCAGTCCCCAGTGGGCAACTGCATCGACACAGAGCCGATGCTTAGACCGCTACACCACCGCGGACCTAACATATATTCTAAATTAATCCCAAATACTGGAATTATTTAGTTCTACAGCATATATTTAATATACATGAACAATTTAAAAACATTTCACATCAGGATGTATAACATTAGCATGCTAACAACACAATGCTACATTAACAGCCTTATTGCTAGCGTACGGCGATTAGCCTAATAGCCCGATTGCTAGGCTAGCTTACCAAGACACGTGGGATGCGATAACCTCGTTAAAACGGCACTCTTCACAGCCCGTGGCTCGTGCTGTAAAACCGATTCAGTCAATTAGCCACTTGAAAAGTGTTATTATGTTTTTATCGCTCAATGTTTCTTTTTATTCTCTTACCAAGCTCACGCACGTTGCGAAGCAACTATGGCTTGATAAGCTGCTCGCAGCGTCCACGCTCTCGTCTCGTGTGTCACTGCCCCTCCCTTCTCTATTCCCACAGACACGCCCTCTATCCTAGACTCGATCAATCGAGGCAGGTAAGAATGGAGCCGATAGAGGTAACCGATTTTAACCAAGTAATAAATCATAACTATAATATGAAATAAAATAAAACATGAACTTCAAACAAATTAATATTTATAACTTATATAGTTTTAAATAAGTTTCTTTTTCTTTAACCCATTATTTCTGGCTGGGTTACACCAGTTATAAACTGCTCCTACGAACCTGGAACTGGTCCTAGTCAACTGTCAACATCTACAGTGCTACACTGTCACCGTTATGTTTTCATCTGTGCTTAGAGGTGCGCCGTCACCGTTATGTTTTCATCTGTGTTTAGAGGCGTGCTGTCACCATTGCTTTCATCTGTGTTTAGAGGCGTGCTGTCATCGTTATGTTTTCATCTGTGTTTAGCGGCGCGCTGTCATCGTTGTTTTCATCTGTGTTTAGAGGCGCGCTGTCATCGTTATGTTTTCATCTGTGTTTAGAGGCGCGCTGTCATCGTTATGTTTTCATCTGTGTTTAGAGGCGCGCTGTCATCGTTATGTTTTCATCTGTGTTTAGAGGCGTGCTGTCATCGTTATGTTTTCATCTGTTTTCAGAGGTGCGCCGTCACCGTTATGTTTTCATCTGTGTTTAGCGGTGCGCAGTCACCGTTATGTTTTCATCTGTGTTTAGCGGTGCGCAGTCACCGTTATGTTTTCATCTGTGTTTAGAGGCGCGCTGTCACTTGTTTTCATCTGTGTTTAGCGGTGCGCAGTCACCGTTATGTTTTCATCTGTGTTTAGCGGTGCGCAGTCACCGTTATGTTTTCATCTGTGTTTTCAGAGGTGCGCAGTCACCGTTATGTTTTCATCTGTGTTTAGCGGCACGCAGTCACCGTTATGTTTTCATCTGTGTTTAGAGGCTCGCAGTCACCGTTATGTTTTCATCTGTGTTTTCAGAGGTGCGCCGTCACCGTTATGTTTTCATCTGTGTTTTCAGAGGTGCGCCATCACCGTTATGTTTTCATCTGTGTTTAGCGGCGCGCGTTATGGTGATCCGACCTATTAATATAGAGCCCGCTTTGACCGTCTTGCATCAGGGCCCGGTGCCGATTCGTTACGCCCCTGGTGGTATTTGTCTGTCTTGCTCGGATATCAGTGTGTTTTGCGGCAAAACCAGTGGCTTGGATAGTAACGCTTTGATTATGGGGGTCGAACTCGCAGATATCAAAACATATAAATTTGCAGTTCTTCTTGTCATCTGTGTTCTTAAACCATTCTAATACTTGGTCCGTGTTTTTCCATTGGTCTACGGGGACATTTTTCAAGATTCGATCGTTCGTGTTTTCGGTGATTTTTTTTTTTACTTTCCGATTTCCGGTTTGGTGGGGTTGCTCAGTCTACACGTTGGCTTGTTTAAAAAGTTGGGTTTGTGGTCCTTCAGGGCGATAAGGGCTTGCTTCCGGACAGTGACATCAATGCGGTGTCTAATTTGGGGTCCGAGGCGATTTTTTTTTCTTTTCTGTCTGTCATCATTACTTCTCTTTCGACGACCTCTGCGTTCCTCTTGTATGATTTTGTAAGGTTATTTTCAGGAGGTCGGGTTTTATGATCATATGATCATATGATCATATGATATTCTTTTATCTTTTTTGAATCATTGTGCAATTTCTTCTTAAAATTAAAAAAAAAAGAAGAAATATTTACCTTTTTTTTCAATTGTCTCAATTTGGTCTTGGATCTACAGGCTTCACAGGCAGACTGAACCTCATCCCAGACTGCTGCAATACTTTCACGGGCGATGCTAAATGTGGGCGGATCAGGGTTTACTTGACGAGGACAGAACCCCTTAAGCGACACCAAGCTTGATGATATGAAATGACGTGATGTTACACACTCTTGTACAGTACGTGGCGGTATGCACCATAAAGTTGTTTGTGATCCGCCAGTAAACCGAGAAAAGAAGAAGAACTGTGGGCGGAGCAGGGTTTACATGACGCAGACAGAACCGCCCACTGCTTTTCTGGGCACTCTGCCTCTGATTGGCCAGGACTCGTTGCCTGCGTTGGTTGGGTTGGTTAGGGTTAGGGCGGAGTTAGGTGTAAGGTTAGCTAATCAGAGGCAGAGTAGGGGCGGGTCTTCCTGGAATCCTAGCGCCTGGACGCTACACAGGGCGTGTCTTGCCCAGAAAAGCCGTGCGGCCGTGCCGTTCAATACAGCGTTGCACGATGGGAAATGTAAAGAAATACAAGGAAGCAAATAATTCTGACATTGTCTATAAAGCGAACTTGTTAACAGGACGTATTAATGTGAGGATAACTGGGATCGTGCGTCGGCAGTAATACGGAGTCGCCGTTGACGTGGTGGCACCGTGATCCAGATAGATGTGTGTGAGAATAGGGTGGTGTGTGTGAGGGCTGGAATTCATACTTACCTGGCAGGGGAGATACCATGATCAAGAAGGTGGTTCACCCAGGGCGAGGCTTGACCATTGCACTCCGGTTGTGCTGACCCCTGCGAATTCCCCAAATGTGGGAATCTCGACTGCATAATTTCTGGTAGTGGGGGACTGCGTTCGCGCTCTCCCCTGATCACATGTTTAATGATAAATGTGTCTCATAAAATGCATTAGGGTTGTCTTTGATGTCGAGGTGTCATTGATCCTTCACATTACTTTAGCTGAAATACTTTGTATGTTCGTGTATTAATCGTTTAACAGAAATTTTTGAGACCCCAGCTGCTCTGATGAATTCAACTGTTAATCAGTTAGTGTTGATTTTTTTATCCGCTGGATGGTTGCTAAACAATTAGTGTAGCGATATTTTCACACCACTTACATTGAGGCTTATTTACAGAATACTATAATGAGAAACAATATAAAAATGCTCAGCCGTAATGGTTTGGGTAAAGGGTTAATTCAATTCCATCTTCACCTTATTACATACCACAAGTTTATTATCAGACAATTTAAAATCAGGAAATTTTAGATGATTGACATAAAAATTCTCATCGGCCTTAAAAAGTCGAGATAGCAACACCAGTATTTCCGTCAAAAATGTAAAGCATCTACGCTACAAAAAAAAAGAAAAAACCTTTTAGTCAACGATTTACTGCTCCAGTGATTGATTTTATATTAATCATAATTTACGTACTTGCATTATCTGACCACTTGGAGGCGCCAATTTACTACATCGTGTCTGTCCTGTCGGCCCGCAATTTTAACTTGTTTCTCTGCTCGCACTCATTGTGTATTGTTTGGAATCATCAAGGCTGGACTACGTACTGGGTAGAGTGGGAACCTGCCCGGGCTCACTCTGCATCAGTTGGCTTCTGGTAATGTCATTAAATGCACATTTGTTTGGGGATATCCACCATTTATATACATTGTCAACTGAAATGATAGCTAACGTTAGCCGTTAGGGTCTCACTCTCTCTCTCTCACACACACACACACAGAAGAGACGGAGGGTCTCTTCGGTATGACGACAGTATTCACACTCAACCAATCATAGCACAGACAGACGAATATTAATTAGATCTTTCAAGGGGGGTTAACGATAACAGGACCTATCGTCTCATTGAATACAGCATTGCATGATGAGAAATTAAATAAATAGAAGAAAGCAAATAATTGCTAAACTGTATAAAAAGCGAACTTGTAAACAGGACGTATAACTGTGAGTATAATTGGGATCGTGCGTCGGCAGTGATACGGAGTCGCCGTTGACGTGGTGGCACCGTGATCCAGATAGATGGGTGTGAGAATAGGGTGGTGTGTGTGAGGGCTGGAATTCATACTTACCTGGCAGGGGAGATACCATGATCAAGAAGGTGGTTCACCCAGGGCGAGGCTCAGCCATTGCACTCCGGTTGTGCTGACCCCTGCGAATTCCCCAAATGTGGGAATCTCGACTGCATAATTTCTGGTAGTGGGGGACTGCGTTCGCGCTCTCCCCTGATATTCATTTTGAAGAGTAAACTGGTCATATTACCCGTAGAGAGCGCTACGATGGGAAGTTGGAGTTTTCAATGGTGTTTCATTAATCTGAAGTTGAAGCCTTTTACATTTGTTACGTCCGTGTATTATCCGTGTTATAGAATGTATTGAAATTCTAACTACTCGGTTGAGTACAGTCTTTGTTAATTATTCAATTTGTATTGATTTTAATCCCCGCGACCTGGTTATAAACAACTAGTATAACGAGATTTACACACCTCTTTCATTGAGGCTACTACTACTACTACTACTTTCGGCTGCTCCCGTTAGGGGGCGCCACAGCGGATCATCCGTTTCCATTTCTTCCTGTCTTCTGCGTCTTCCTCTGTCACACCAGCCACCTGCGTGTCTTCCCTCACCACATCCATAAACCTCCTCTTTGGCCTTCCTCTTCTCCTCTTCCCTGGCAGCTCCATATTCAGCATCCTTCTTCCTGTCTTTTCGTCAGTGCCACTGTCTCCAAACCATATAACATAGCTGGTCTCACAACCATCTTGTAAACTTTCCCTTTAACTCTTGCTGGTACCCTTCTGTCGCAAATCACTCCTGACACACTTCTCCACCCACTCCAACCTGCCTGCACTCTCTTTTTCACCTCTCTACTGCACTCCCCGTTACTTTGGACAGTTGACCCCAAGTATTTAAACTCAAATGCCTTTGTCACCTCCACTCCTTGCATCCTGACCATTCCACTGTCCTCTCTCTCATTCACGCATAGGTATTCCGTCTTGCTCCTACTGACTTTCATTCCTCTTCTCTCCAGTGCATACCTCCACCTCTCCAGGCTCTCCTCAACCTGCACCCTACTCTCGCTACAGATCACAATGTCATCCGCGAACATCATCGTCCATGGAGACTCCTCCATGGACGATGCGAATCCCTGCGAATTCCTCAAATGTGGGAATCTCGACTGCATAATTTCTGGTAGTGGGGACTGCGTTCGCGCTCTCCCCTGATCACATGTTAATGATAAAAAGTATATTTTAGAGATTATTGATCGATCACTAGAATGTAAGTCTATATGCAGATTATGCTGGAATTGGGTGCTTCAAGCACGTGGTACAATGGCGCAAGTAAAAATTAAGAAAGTAGATGACTGTGTAAAAAACAAGGGAGTATTCTGAGCAAATCAAACATGTTTCGTGAATTGGATGTATTGCAAGAGACTACTATAAAGTAAGCCAAGAACAGGAAAGAACTTTCACAGACTTTCACAGGCGATGCTAAATGTGGGCGGATCCGGGTTTACTTGACGCAGACAGAACCCCTTAAGTGACACAAGGTTGATGATTTAAGAAATAGGGTGAAATGAACAGTCCGATTTCCGATGGCCTTTGTCACCGCATCGCCAGCACACCGTTTGTTCATCATCTCCCTCACAGCGTTTCACTGGCTTTTTCTTAGGCGCTGCGTGGGCCTTCAGCACCCTCTCGGACGTCTCGTCCGATGCTGTAGCATTAGCTACATCTTCTGCCGCCTCAAAGTTTCTCAATTTGGCCTTAAATTGTCCCAATGTCAACTCACTGTCGCCATGTGTCACCATTAGAGTGAATGGCTTATATCTCTCGGGTAACCCCCTCATCACCATGGCCATCATTAGTCCCTCACTCGGTGCTTCTCCCGCCCCTTTGAGAGCCGTAATGATTTGTTCAGCTCGGATAATGTATTCGGTTATCGTCTCATTATCAGCTTTCTTTAGCCCAGTCAATGTTACATACAGAGTGACAATCCGGGGTCTGCCCTTACCAATGTAATGTTCCCGCAACACCCGTAGACTCTCTCTACCGTTGTTCTTCGTTTCTCTGAAGATCAGTCCCAAGCTTGTGTTGTCCAATAAAGGCGCCAATGCGCAGTAGGCGTCCGTGTTCCACTCCTCGTCTAGGGCCTGCTCTTCCACTGTCAAAGGTCCCGCGGGCTCGGTAAGAATGGTGGTTTTCAGCCCCACACCATGCATGCAACAGAGCATTCGCTCTTCCCACAGTTCATACTCATCGGCCTGTCCGTTGAATGTGGGCCACCTGCTCTTCTTTCGCTCCATCTCCCTAGGTAGCGTTAGCTTAGCTTAGCGTTCCGTTAGCTTCCCGATAGCCTCTCTCGATGCTAACTAGCTTCACACTTGCTAACTTGCTACTCCGTGCTAACCTGCGCGCATCCCGCCATCCGAGGTTATCACACTTCGTGTACTTCTTTTATCAAACCACTAAATAATCCAACGTTATCTGGGCATGCAGCCTCCGTTTATTCGGTAGTTTGGGGAGAAGAAGAAAATGAACGGCGTCTCAGTGACGTAATCAATCCGCGCATGCAAGCGCAACACCGCCCACTTGTGGACAAACAAAGTCGTAAACAAAATAATAGTACACAGTAACACATAGTCATACAAATACGCTGGTGTCATATCTCAACAATTTCGTTGGTCCGGTCGTCCTCCGGGCCCTGGGTTTTGTGTTGTGTCCGGGTGTCGTGCAGGACTTGGTGAGTCCGTTGCTTACTAGCCGAACTTTTCCGTTTTCAATGTCTGTGTGCATAGGCTAGTTAAAGCTATAAGTAGCTCAGTTTTATGTTGCGGATCATAATTTGTGTAAAGATTGTTGAGGAGCTACGTTTTTCTTTCGTGCAAACCGAGTTGATAAGCTAGCTACTTCCAGTCAGGCCGCAGCAACCTGGTGTATTAGCACAGAAACGGACCTGCGTCACAGCCTGGCTACATCGTGCACTAGGATAGCAGATTAAACTGCGTCACGTTTTAGCGGTGGGCAGATTGACAATGTCAATCGGTACTTCCGTTGTTTCCTTTTGATTATTTTATTGAGAGACATGTAAACTAATGTCTTTGCATGTGTGATGTGCCTGTTATAATGCAGGCCAGGTTTTTTTGGTGGATTGGGAAGATCGCGCTTGGTGTTTCATACCCCAAGCTGGAAACAAGATGGCGAGCCACCCATAGGAGACCTGCTGGGTCCACGTGGTCTGTCTGCGGCTGCAGACAGCTCATTCTCAGGACAGCAGCCTACAGCAGTGTTTCTCAACCGGGGGTCCGCGGACCCCTAGTGGTCCGTGGTGTAATTGCAAGGGGTCAGTGAAAATAAAATATCTAAAAAAAAATATCCTATGACATTTATAGAAACAGGATTATTTTACTCAAATGTGACTGAGACCTTTATCTACCTAAACTATAAAGGGTAACAGGACTTTTTTCTCTAATTACATCTGTTTCACAAGTGTAATTTATTGTATTTTAATAAGAGATCTCGCTCCCGTTTGCATTGTTAAGAGTTACTGAATACATATTCTGTTTTGTTACATATATCTGAAAGTTACTGCATAAGAATTCTGTTTTGTTAACTATATCTAAGTTACAACTGAAAGCTCTTATTTTTGCCCCAAAGAGTGAATAAATGCTATAATGCAATTTAAAATGCAGTTTCTACTGTTTCTATCAAATTGCAACCCCCCTCCCCCAAGATCAGGTGGAGGGGTCCTCAGGGTAGATCAAAAATACGCAGGGGGTCCAGGACCCCAAAAAGGTTGAGAACCACTGCCCTACAGAGTCGAGCACCTGGATTGTGGTAGGACTGATATTTCCAGTTTGTTACTGTAAAACGCAGTTGGACTCAGTGGAGCAACAACGGCCTTTCCAAGAAGGACGGATTATAGCCTACATTGATTATTGATTTTGATTGTTGATCTGATATTGTATTGTTAATTGCAGTATCGGCTGAGTTTATTACTCATTTATACTGTTCATGGGGTAATGCAATTGTGTGTTACTTTTGGCATTCTGATTTACTGGTTAAGTAACTTGGGTTAATGGAAATTAGAACTGAAACTTAAAGTCCTAATGGAACAAAATAGAACAAATAAACATAATTTGTCATCTCAAACAAGAGATAACTTCAAATTAGAATGAAAAGGATCCTACATCAGAACTAAAATATCTATCTAAAATATCTGAAACTCAAAATAGTGGTTTAATAAGGGTTAAATCATAAAACAAGAGGTTTCAAGGAATTTATCCATTCTCACTGTGTTATTGTGTAGTTGTGTATGTTTCTCTGTCTATGTTTACAATTCTTCATATAAAAACAAGCCGGCAATTCAAACTTTATTCCCTGGTCTGTGATCTGCAAGCATTTGATGCTAGTGTAACCCACTCTTGGGATGCGCAATGCTTTAGGTTCGGGAGGAGCTAAGGGCAGAGTGTAATAACCACACACACACAAATTAATCTGAACTGCACCTTTAGTGTGCTGGAAAATACAAATACAATTTACAATTCAATGAAAATAATAAACTGGGCGCTTAAAATAAAGAAATAGCCCTGAAGTGTGATTTTCTACACTTCAATGAGTCAATGACTAGTCAGAGTTAATTGTCAGAGTGCACTCTGGGGCTTTGTTCAAAGGATAGACCACTGCACTTCCGCGTTCGACCGTTAGAGCGGGGGGAGCTAGAGGGGGATAGAAGCCGGCAAGTTTGAACACGGTTTAAATGGCTAACTGTGTCGCTACGTTGGCTGCTGCAGACAAGAACCGATATATATTTACATTTTCAACAAATGTTTGCATTTTATTCAGTTATTACTTTTTACTGTATTACACATGACTGCATAAAATGATGCATGATATACTACTCAATAAGGATGACAATAATAATGTGATAACAATGTTTGCATTTTAACTGGGTAAGGGAGACCGGGGTAGTTACCCCTTGTTTCTAGGAAATATAAACAAAATTGAGCATGTGACCAAATATTCAGGGGGGAGGGACCATTTTATGATTTTTAATGGATAAAATTACATATGGGTTTGAAGAATGTGATCCCATTCAGACAGGTTTAGCTAACTGTGGAATTCCATATAGCCACTGGCTCAATCTGCGCCAGACCAAACTGTTCCAGGGAGGGAGAGAGAGGGGGCGGGGAGGAGGTGAGGGAGGGGCCAGGGGCCAGAGCGGGTCTTAGAAAATATGAGTGGAGGAGGGAAGGCAAGGGAAGGGGGAAGAGGGAGATGAATCAACCTACCCCGCAACTGAGTTTCACATCTAGCTGCTACAGTGTAGCTGAAGGGAGTCTGGCGAGGGAGACTACAGTGTAGCCAACATTATGCGGGTTGTAGCCTAGCTAACTCGGCTACATCTCGTTCAATGTAGCTAGCCTATTACACTGACTAAATTCGTTTTCCCATCTGGGCCCACTGATCTATTGGCATTCTAACTTGACATGTTGGTGATTATAAAATGTAGAATAGACGTAACCTATTATTAGCTACTAGTTAAACTAGCTAACATTACCAGTGATGAAGAGCAGACCGCAGACGTAAACATGTCTGCTGTCAGGATCCCAAAGTTGTCCATCCTCGTCTTTCCTTCTGATCGCCTGGAGCCATTTCAATCGTTTTTCTCCCTCCTTCTGCCTTTTAGGCAATACAAAAAAAACGAATATTTGGGTTGTTTTTCTTGTTAACAGTACAGTCCACCACACAGCAACTTCTGGGCATCGTAGCTACGGCTAGGCTGCGTATCTAATACAGTGCGGCTTGGCGGCTTGGGTTTTCTATCCCCCTCTCCTGGCGTCCTGTTGTCAAGGTACCCGGAAGTGTTCCGGTGGTCTATACCAGTCTGGGTGACTGGCACAACTTGCCACACTGGATGGTAAGTAGAGTTGTCCTGCAGAGGTTCAGACCCGCTTCTTACTGCTACTCTGGTGGCTCGCCATCTATCAGCTCTCAAATGACTTCTCAGGATTCCGATCATAACAACAAAACCTGACCTGTACATATAACACAGGTTCAGTTTCTTACCTTTATCTTATCAATGCTGTACAACATTCAACGATCAACATTCAAAATAATGCTGAGTGTATTACATTGGTGAAATATTAGATTCTAAAATATATTCTAAATTAATCCCAAATACTGGAATTATTTAGTTCTACAGCATATATTTAATATACATGAACAATTTACAAACATTTCACGTCAGGATGTATAACATTAGCACGCTAGCAACACAATGCTACATTAACAGCCTTATTGCTAGCGTACGGCGATTAGCCTAATAGCCGATTGCTAGGCTAACTTACCAAGACACGTGGGATGCGATAACCTCGTTAAAACGGCACTCTTCACAGCCCGTGGCTCGTGCTGTAAAACCGATTCAGTCAATTAGCCACTTGAAAAGTGTTATTATGTTTTTATCTCTCAATTTTTATTTTTATTCTCTTACCAAGCTCACGCGGCTTGATAAGCTGCTCACAGCGTCCACGCTCTCGTCTCGTGTGTCACTGCCCCGCCCTTCTCTATTCCCACAGACACGCCCTCTATCCTAGACTCGATCAATCGAGGCAGGTAAGAATGGAGCCGATAGAGGTAACCGATTTTAACGAAGTATTAAATCATAACTATAATATGAAATAGAATAAAACATGAACTTCAAACAAATTAATATTTATAACTTATATAGTTTTTAAATAAGTTTATTTTTCTTTAACCCATTATTTCTGGCTGGGTTAGACCAGTTATAAACTGCTCCTACGAACCTAGAACTGGTCCTAGTCAACTGTCAACATCTACAGTGCTACACTGTCACCGTTATGTTTTCATCTGTGTTTAGAGGTGTGCCGTCACCGTTATGTTTTCATCTGTGTTTAGAGGTGCGCGCCACTGTTATGTTTTCCTCTGTGTTTAGAGGTGCGCGTCACTGTTATGTTTTCATTTGCGTTTAGAGGCGCTCCATCACCGTTATGTTTTCATCTGTGTTTAGAGGTGCGCCGTCATCGTTATGTTTTCATCTGTGTTTAGAGGCGCGCTGTCACCATTGTTTTCATCTGTGTTTAGAGGTGCGCTGTCACCTTTGTTTTCATCTGTGTTTAGAGGTGCGCCGTCACCGTTATGTTTTCATCTGTGTTTAGAGGCGCGCCGTCACCGTTATGTTTTCATCTGTGTTTAGAGGCTCGCAGTCACCGTTATGTTTTCATCTGTGTTTTCAGAGGTGCGCCGTCACCGTTATGTTTTCATCTGTGTTTTCAGAGGTGCGCCATCACCGTTATGTTTTCATCTGTGTTTAGCGGCGCGCGTTATGGTGATCCGACCTATTAATATAGAGCCCGCTTTGACCGTCTTGCATCAGGGCCCGGTGCCGATTCGTTACGCCCCTGGTGGTATTTGTCTGTCTTGCTCGGATATCAGTGTGTTTTGCGGCAAAACCAGTGGCTTGGATAGTAACGCTTTGTTTATGGGGGTCGAACTCGCAGATATCAAAACATATAAATTTGCAGTTCTTCTTGTCATCTGTGTTCTTAAACCATTCTAATACTTGGTCCGTGTTTTTCCATTGGCCTACGGGGACATTTTTCAAGATTCGATCGTTCGTGTTTTCGGTGATTTTTTTTTTTACTTTCCGATTTCCGGTTTGGTGGGGTTGCTCAGTCGACACGTTGGCTTGTTTAAAAAGTTGGGTTTGTGGTCCTTCAGGGCGATAAGGGCTTGCTTCCGGACAGTGACATCAATGCGGTGTCTAATTTGGGGTCCGAGGCGATTTTTTTTTCTTTTCTGTCTGTCATCATTACTTCTCTTTCGACGACCTCTGCGTTCCTCTTGTATGATTTTGTAAGGTTATTTTCTAGGAGGTCGGGTTTTATGATCATATGATCATATGATATTCTTTTATCTTTTTTGAATCATTGTGCAATTTCTTCTTAAAATAAAAAAAAATATATTTACTTTTTTTTTTCAATTGTCTCAATTTGGTCTTGGATCTACAGGCTTCACAGGCAGACTGAACCTCATCCCGGACTGCTGCAGTACTTTCACGGGCGATGCTAAATGCGGGCGGATCAGGGTTTACTTGACGAGGACAGAACCCCTTAAGCGACACAAGCTTGATGATATGAAATGACGTGATGTTACACACTCTTGTACAGTACGTGGCGGTATGCACCATAAAGTTGTTTGTGATCCGCCAGTAAACCGAGAAAAGAAGAAGAACTGTGGGCGGAGCAGTGTTTACATGACGCAGACAGAACCGCCCACTGCTTTTCTGGGCACTCTGCCTCTGATTGGCCAGGACTCGTTGCCTGCGTTGGTTGGGTTGGTTAGGGTTAGGGCGGAGTTAGGTGTAAGGTTAGCTAATCAGAGGCAGAGTAGGGGCGGGTCTTCCTGGAATCCTAGCGCCTGGACGCTACACAGGGCGTGCCCAGAAAAGCAGTGCGGCCGTGCCGTTCAATACAGCGTTGCACGATGGGAAATGTAAAGAAGTACAAGGAAGCAAATAATTCTGACATTGTCTATAAAGCGAACTTGTAAACAGGACGTATAACTGTGAGGATAACTGGGATCGTGCGTCGGCAGTAATACGGAGTCGCCGTTGACGTGGTGGCACCGTGATCCAGATAGATGTGTGTGAGAATAGGGTGGTGTGTGTGAGGGCTAGAATTCATACTTACCTGGCAGGGGAGATACCATGATCAAGAAGGTGGTTCACCCAGGGCGAGGCTTGACCATTGCACTCCGGTTGTGCTGACCCCTGCGAATTCCCCAAATGTGGGAATCTCGACTGCATAATTTCTGGTAGTGGGGGACTGCGTTCGCGCTCTCCCCTGATCACGTGTTGAATGATAAATACGTCTCATAAAAATGATATAGCGCTGTCTGTGGTACTGCAAGATGTCGTTGATTCTTCACATCATCATAGTTGAAATATTTTGTACGTTCGTGTATTAATTGTTTAACATAAATTATTGAGACCCCGGAGCTGCTCTGATGAATTCAGCCGTTAATCAGTTAATTGCTCTTGATTTTTGTATCCGCTGGCTGGTTGCAAAACAATTAGTTTAGCGAGATTTTCGCACCACTTACATTGAGGCTTATTTACAGAATACTATAATGAGAAACAATACTATCTAAATGCTCATCCGTAATGGTTTGGCAAAAGAGTTAATTCAATTCAGTTCCATCTTCACCTTATTACATACCACAACATTATTATCAGACAATTTAAAATCAGGAAATTTTAGATGACTGACATAAAAATTCTTATCGGCCTTAAAAAGTCGAGATAGCAACACCAATATATCCGTCAAAAATGTAAAGCATCTACGCTACAAAAAAAAAACAAAAAACCTTTTAGTCAACGATTTACTGCTGTAGTGATTGATTTTATATTAATCATAATTTACGTACTTGCATTATCTGACCACTTGGAGGCGCCAATTTACTACATCGTGTCTGTCCTGTTAGCCCGCAATTTTAACTTGTTTCTCTACTCGCACTCATTGTGTATTGTTTGTAATCATCAAGGCTGGACTACGTACTGGGTAGAGTGGGAACCTGCCCGGGCTCACTCTGCATCAGTCGGCTTCTGGTAATGTCATTAAATGCACATTTGTTTGGGGATATGCACCATTTATATACATTGTCAACTGAAATGATAGCTAACGTTAGCGTCTCTCTCTCTCTCTCTCTCTCTCTCTCTCTCTCTCTCTCTCACACACTCACACACACACACACACACACACACTTGCTGGTTGTCCATCGTGCCCGATGATGACCATCTTCTTCTATTTGTGGGTCCTTTGAGGACTCAGATAGCAGAAGATACCTGCGCAGAGATGGTTTTTAAAGTGGCATGGGGGGTGCGCTTCTCCCAACGCCACATGACTTGATTGTAGAGGAGATGGTTCCGATGGCAAGGGGGATCCCTAGACGACCGGCACCTCCACACAACTGCAGGGGGCTGCCGGAAATCCAGTTTTTCGGAAACCGCCTTGAAGTGTGCCGCCACAGCTTGCTTTTCTGTTGGGGTAAGCTCCCTTAGCCTTATGTCTTCCAGACTCACCCACAAGGCAGTGGGACAGTGGTTGATAGGTGCCAGGGTGTGTCCACCAGGGTGGGCCTGCACACCATATCTCTGGGGCCCACTGCTGCTCCGAGATCCCCTGCCAAGTTAGCCTGGGGCCGCAAGACCCCAGTTACCACGTGTGGCCACGGGGAGGCCTGGCAGGAGTCTTGGTGAAGGAGAGGCTATGTACTGGCAAGGGAAGGGTTACACGCTAGGATGCTGCCCTATTCGCCACAAAGGCTAGCCAGCGGCAGCAAGCTAAGGGCAGGAAGGACACAAGCGGGTTGGAAGAACACATGCACCTTCCCTCCAACTACACACTGCTGCACTAGACGCATCACAACACTCTGTGTGTATGTACACACACACACACACACACACACACACACACACACAGAAGAGACGGAGGGTCTCTTCGGTATGACGACAGTATTCACGCTCAACCAATCATAGCACAGACAGACGAATATTAATTAGATCTTTCAAGGGGGGTTAACGATAACAGCACCTATCGTCTCATTGAATACAGCATTGCATGATGAGAAATTAAAGAAATAGAAGAAAGCAAATAATTGCTAAACTGTCTATAAAGCGAACTTGTAAACAGGACGTATAACTGTGAGGATAACTGGGATCGTGCGTCGGCAGTAATACGGAGTCGCCGTTGACGTGGTGGCACCGTGATCCAGATAGATGTGTGTGAGAATAGGGTGGTGTGTGTGAGGGCTAGAATTCATACTTACCTGGCAGGGGAGATACCATGATCAAGAAGGTGGTTCACCCAGGGCGAGGCTTGACCATTGCACTCCGGTTGTGCTGACCCCTGCGAATTCCCCAAATGTGGGAATCTCGACTGCATAATTTCTGGTAGTGGGGGACTGCGTTCGCGCTCTCCCCTGATCACATGTTGAACAATAAACTGGTCATAGATAGCGCTGAGTTGGGTAGTTTGGCTTTTCGTTGATGTTTAATAAATCTGAAGTTGAAATCTTTGACATTTGTTACGCCCGTGTATTATCCTTGTTATAGAATGTATTGAAACTCAAACTACTCGGTTGAGTACAGTCTTTGTTAATTATTCAATTTGTACTGGTTTTAATCCCCGCGACCTGGTTATAAACAACTAGTATAACGAGATTTACACACCTCTTACATTGAGGCTACTACTACCACTTTCGGCTGCTCCCGTTAGGGGTCGCCACAGTGGATCATCCGTTTCCATTTCTTCCTGTCTTCTGCGTCTTCCTCTGTCACACCAGCCACCTGCGTGTCTTCCCTCACCACATCCATAAACCTCCTCTTTGGCCTTCCTCTTCTCCTCTTCCCTGGCAGCTCCATATTCAGCATCCTTCTCCCAGTATACCCAGCATCTCTCCTCCACACATGTCCAAGCCATCTCAATCTTGCCTCTCTTGCTTTGTCTCCAAACCGCCCAACCTGAGCTGTCCCTCTAATATAATCGTTCCTAATCCTGTCCTTCTTCGTTACTCCCAGTGAAAATCTTAGCATCTTCGTTAATTATTCAATTTGTATTGATTTTAATCCCCGCGACTTGGTTATAAACAATTAGTATGACGAGATTTACACACCACTTACATTGAGGCTGATTTACAGAATTCTATAACAAGAAACAATACTATCAAAATGCTCAGCCGTAATGGTTTGGGTAAAGAGTTACTTCAATTCAGTTCCATAACAAACAAAGACAAATTGGTTAAAGAAAAACCCTAGACAATACACAGAGTAAACACAATAAATAACAGAAATGGAACAAATCGGTGTCTTATAAAAAGGCAGCTATACTAGTCGTCCCACTGCCGGCACTGGGAGCGTGTGGCACTGAATCTTAGATTAGTTAAACTCTTGATTATTACATTATCAGAGTCACTGAGCCGGCATATAAACGTATACAAGAGTGTGCTGCCAACTCTCAAATAAGCCCCGCAGCTGAGGCGAGGATGAACAGGGCGTCGAACATTTCTTTATGTTAACCAACAGGTTACCAACCTTGAAAAGAAAAACACACAAAATACAAACATACATCATTCAAATACCCCTCAACTCAAAGCTAGCACACAATATAACTCACTCACTCTCGCAATCACTCACCAGGCCGTCCTCTCGTCCAGTCATACTAAAGAATCCCCGCTCTGAAGCTGTATTAACTTTCTTAAGTAGAGGTCTAACTGTGGTTAAACCTCTACTTAAGAAACCACACCTTGATCCAGGGTCTCTTAATAACTATCGGCCAGTCTCTAATCTTCCATTCTTCTCTAAAGTACTAGAGAGAGTTGTGTATCAACAACTTTTGACCCATATAAAAGAAAACCATCTATATGAACCTTTTCAGTCGGCTTTCAGGCCCTGTCACTCCACTGAAACTGCTCTGACCAGAGTGGTAAATGATCTTCTACTGGCGATCGACTCTGATTCCACTTCTGCGCTTCTACTACTGGACCTCAGTGCAGCCTTTGACACTATTGATCACTGTATACTTTTGGATAGATTAAGTTGTAATTTTGGTGTCTCTGGCTTAGCTCTCTCTTGGCTTAAGTCCCACTTATCTGGAAGAACACTTGTGTCTGCTATAATAATATTATATCAACATTTTCTGACATTAAACGTGGTTTGCCACAGGGCTCAGTACTTGGCCCTCTACTTTTCTCTCTTTACATTACGCCTCTTTGCCAAATTATACGCAGTTATGGACTAAATTTCCATTGCTATGCTGATGATACTCAGCTGTATGTGCCTATAAGGGCTGATGATCATACTCAAATCACTAACTTAGAGGCCTGCTTGGCTACTGTGAAAAACTGGATGTCACTTAACTTTCTGCTTTTAAATCCAGATAAAACCGAGATGCTAGTCATTGGCCCTGCTAGACACAGACACCAATTTGATCAAGTAACGATAACAATCGACAACTCTGTGGTTTCACAAAGTGTGGCAGCCAAAAATCTTGGTGTTACGTTTGATCCCAGCCTTTCCTTTGATAAGCACATTAAAGAAATCTCCAAGACTGCCTTTTTTCTTTTACGTAACGTATCTAAAATTCGGTCTTTTCTCTCCATGGCTAACACAGAGATTCTAATACATGCATTTGTTTCATCCGTACTTGCGTTATCTGACCACTTGGAGGCGCCAATTTACTACATCGTGTCTGTCCTGTCGGCCCGCAATTTTAACTTGTTTCTCTGCTCGCACTCATTGTGTATTGTTTGTAATCATCAAGGCTGGACTACGTACTGGGTAGAGTGGGAACCTGCCCGGGCTCACTCTGCATCAGTTGGTTTCTGGTAATGTCATTAAATGCACATTTGTTTGGGGATATCCACCATTTATATACATTGTCAACTGAAACGATAGCTAACGTTAGCCGTTAGGGTCTCTCTGTCACACACACACACACACACACACACACAGAAGAGACGGAGGGTCTCTTCGGTATGACGACAGTATTCACGCTCAACCAATCATAGCACAGACAGACGAATATTAATTAGATCTTTCAAGGGGGGTTAACGATAACAGCACCTATCGTCTCATTGAATACAGCATTGCATGATGAGAAATTAAAGAAATAGAAGAAAGCAAATAATTGCTAAACTGTATAAAAAGCGAACTCGTAAACAGGACGTATAACTGTGAGGATAACTGGGATCGTGCGTCGGCAGTAATACGGAGTCGCCGTTGACGTGGTGGCACCGTGATCCAGATAGATGTGTGTGAGAATAGGGTGGTGTGTGTGAGGGCTAGAATTCATACTTACCTGGCAGGGGAGATACCATGATCAAGAAGGTGGTTCACCCAGGGCGAGGCTTGACCATTGCACTCCGGTTGTGCTGACCCCTGCGAATTCCCCAAATGTGGGAATCTCGACTGCATAATTTCTGGTAGTGGGGGACTGCGTTCGCGCTCTCCCCTGATCACATGTTGAAGAGTAAACTGGTCATATTAGCCGTAGAGAGCGCTACGATTGGAAGTTCGAGTTTTCACAGGTGTTTCATTAATCTGAAGTTGAAGCCTTATACATTTGTTACGTCCGTGTATTATCCGTGTTATAGAATGTATTGAAATTCTAACCACTCGGTTGAGTACAGTCTTTGTTAATTATTCAATTTGTATTGATTTTAATCCCCCGCGACCTGGTTATAAACAGCTAGTATAACGAGATTTACACCTCTTTCATTGAGGCTACTACTACTACTACTATTTTCGGCTGCTCCCGTTAGGGGGCGCCACAGCGGATCATCCGTTTCCATTTCTTCCTGTCTTCTGCGTCTTCCTCTGTCACACCAGCCACCTGCGTGTCTTCCCTCACCACATCCATAAACCTCCTCTTTGGCCTTCCTCTTCCCTGGCAGCTCCATATTCAGCATCCTTCTTCCTGTCTTTTCGTCAGTGCCACTGTCTCCAAACCATATAACATAGCTGGTCTCACAACCATCTTGTAAACTTTCCCTTTAACTCTTGCTGGTACCCTTCATTTGCAAATCACTCCTGACACACTTCTCCACCCACTCCAACCTGCCTGCACTCTCTTTTTCACCTCTCTACTGCACTCCCCGTTACTTTGGACAGTTGACCCCAAGTATTTAAACTCAAATGCCTTTGTCACCTCCAGTCCTTGCATCCTGACCATTCCACTGTCCTCTCTCTCATTCACGCATAGGTATTCCGTCTTGCTCCTACTGACTTTCATTCCTCTCCTCTCCAGTGCATACCTCCACCTCTCCAGGCTCTCCTCAACCTGCACCCTACTCTCGCTACAGATCACAATGTCATCCGCGAACATCATCGTCCATGGAGACTCCTCCATGGACGATGCGAATCCCTGCGAATTCCTCAAATGTGGGAATCTCGACTGCATAATTTCTGGTAGTGGGGACTGCGTTCGCGCTCTCCCCTGATCACATGTTAATGATAAAAAGTATATTTTAGAGATTATTGATCGATCACTAGAATGTAAATCTATATGCAGATTATGCTGGAATTTGGTGCTTCAAGCACGTGGTACAATGGCGCAAGTAAAAATTAAGAAAGTAGATGACTGTGTACAAAACAAGGGAGTATTCTGAGCAAATCAAACATGTTTCGTGAATTGGATGTATTGCAAGAGACTACGATACAGTAAGCCAAGAACAGGAAAGAACTTTCACAGACTTTCACAGGCGATGCTAAATGTGGGCGGATCCGGGTTTACTTGACGCAGACAGAACCCCTTAAGTGACACAAGGTTGATGATTTAAGAAATAGGGTGAAATGAACAGTCCGATTTCCGATGGCCTTTGTCACCGCATCGCCAGCACACCGTTTGTTCATCATCTCCCTCACAGCGTTTCACTGGCTTTTTCTTAGGCGCTGCGTGGGCCTTCATCACCCTCTCGGACGTCTCGTCCGATGCTGTAGCATTAGCTACATCTTCTGCCGCCTCAGAGTTTCTCAATTTGGCCTTAAATTGTCCCAATGTCAACTCACTGTCGCCATGTGTCACCATTAGAGTGAATGGCTTATATCTCTCGGGTAACCCCCTCATCACCATGGCCATCATTAGTCCCTCACTCGGTGCTTCTCCCGCCCCTTTGAGAGCCGTAATGATTTGTTCAGCTCGGATAATGTATTCGGTTATCGTCTCATTATCAGCTTTCTTTAGCCCAGTCAATGGTACATACAGAGTGACAATCCGGGGTCTGCCCTTACCAATGTAATGTTCCCGCAACACCCGTAGACTCTCTCTACCGTTGTTCTTCGTTTCTCTGAAGATCAGTCCCAAGCTTGTGTTGTCCAATAAAGGCGCCAATGCGCAGTAGGCGTCCGCGTTCCGCTCCTCGTCTAGGGCCTGCTCTTCCACTGTCAAAGGTCCCGCGGGCTCGGTAAGAATGGTGGTTTTCAGCCCCACACCATGCATGCAACAGAGCATTCGCTCTTCCCACAGTTCATACTCATCGGCCTGTCCGTTGAATGTGGGCCACCTGCTCTTCTTCCGCTCCATCTCCCTAGGTAGCGTTAGCTTAGCTTAGCGTTCCGTTAGCTTCCCGATAGCCTCTCTCGATGCTAACTAGCTTCACACTTGCTAACTTGCTACTCCGTGCTAACCTGCGCGCATCCCGCCATCCGAGGTTATCACACTTCGTGTACTTCTTTTATCAAACCACTAAATAATCCAACGTTATCTGGGCATGCAGCCTCCGTTTATTCGGTAGTTTGGGGAGAAGAAGAAAATGAACGGCGTCTCAGTGACGTAATCAATCCGCGCATGCAAGCGCAACACCGCCCACTTGTGGACAAACAAAGTCGTAAACAAAATAATAGTACACAGTAACACATAGTCATACAAATACGCTGGTGTCATATCTCAACAATTTCGTTGGTCCGGTCGTCCTCCGGGCCCTGGGTTTTGTGTTGTGTCCGGGTGTCGTGCAGGACTTGGTGAGTCCGTTGCTTACTAGCCGAACTTTTCCGTTTTCAATGTCTGTGTGCATAGGCTAGTTAAAGCTATAAGTAGCTCAGTTTTATGTTACGGATCATAATTTGTGTAAAGATTGTTGAGGAGCTACGTTTTTCTTTCGTGCAAACCGAGTTGATAAGCTAGCTACTTCCAGCCAGGCCGCAGCAACCTGGTGTATTAGCACAGAAACGGACCTGCGTCACAGCCTGGCTACATCGTGCACTAGGATAGCAGATTAAACTGCGTCACGTTTTAGCGGTGGGCAGATTGACTATGTCAATCGGTACTTCCGTTGTTTCCTTTTGATTATTTTATTGAGAGACATGTAAACTAATATCTTTGCATGTGTGATGTGCCTGTTATAATGCAGGCCAGGTTTTTTTGGTGGATTGGGAAGATCGCGCTTGGTGTTTCACACCCCAAGCTGGAAACAAGATGGCGAGCCACCCATAGGAGACCTGCTGGGTCCACGTGGTCTGTCTGCGGCTGCAGACAGCTCATTCTCAGGACAGCAGCCTACAGAGTCGAGCACCTGGATTGTGGTAGGACTGAAATTTCCAGTTTGTTACTGTAAAACGCAGTTGGACTCAGTGGACCAACAACGGCCTTTCCAAGAAGGACTGATTATAGCCTACATTGATTATTGATTTTGATTGTTGATCTGATATTGTATTGTTAATTGCAGTATCGGCTGAGTTTATTACACATTTATATGGGGTAATGCAATTGTGTGTTAATTTTGGCATTCTGATTTACTGGTTAAGTACTTGGGTTTATGGAAATTAGAACTGAAACTTAAAGTCCTAATGGAACAAAATAAAACAAATTAACATAATTTGTCAACTCAAACAAGAGATAACTTCAAACTAGAATTAAAAGGATCCTAAATTAGAACTAAAATATCTATCTAAAATATCTGAAACTCAAAATAGTGATTTAATAAGGGTTAAATCATAAAGCAAGAGGTTTCAATGAATTTATCCATTCTCATTGTGTTATTGTGTAATTGTGTATGTTTCTCTGTCTATGTTTACAATTCTTTATATAAAAACAAGCCGGTAGTTCAAACTTTATCCCCTGGTCTGTGGTCTGCAAGCATTTGATGCTAGTGTAACCCACTCTTGGGATGCGCAATGCTTTAGGTTCGGGAGGAGCTAAGGGCAGAGTGTAATAACCACACACACACAAATTAATGTGAACTGCACCTTTAGTGTGCTGGAAAATACAAATACAATTTACAATTCAATGAAAATAATAAACTGGGCCCTTAAAATAAAGAAATAGCCCTGAAGTGTGATTTTCTACACTTCAATGAGTCAATGACTAGTCAGAGTTAATTGTCAGAGTGCACTCTGGGGTTTTGTTCAAAGGATAGACCACTGCACTTCCGCGTTCGACCGTTAGAGCGGGGGGAGCTAGAGGGGGATAGAAGCCGGCAAGTTTGAACACGGTTTAAATGGCTAACTGTGTCGCTACGTTGGCTGCTGCAGACAAGAACCGATATATATTTACATTTTCAACAAATGTTTGCATTTTATTCAGTTATTACTTTTTACTGTATTACACATGACTGCATAAAATGATGCATGATATACTACTCAATAAGGATGTCAATAATAATGTGATAACAATGTTTGCATTTTAACTGGGTAAGGGAGACTGTGGTAGTTACCCCTTGTTTCTAGGAAATATAAACAAAATTGAGCATGTGACCAAATATTCAGGGGGAGGGACCATTAATGGATAAAAATATATATGGGTTTGAAGAATGTGATCCCATTCAGACAGGTGTAGCTAACTGTGGAATTCCATATAGCCACTGGCTCAACCTGCGCCAGACCAAACTGTTCCAGGGAGGGAGAGAGAGGGGGAGGGGAGGGGAGGAGGTGAGGGAGGGGCCAGAGCGGGTCTTACAAAATATGAGTGGAGGAGGGAAGGCAAGGGAAGGGGGGAGATGAATCAACCTACCCCGCAACTGAGTTTCACATCTAGCTGCTACAGTGTAGCTGAAGGGAGTCTGGCGAGGGAGACTACAGTGTAGCTAACATTATGCGGGTTGTAGCCTAGCTAACTCGGCTACATCTCGTTCAATGTAGCTAGCCTATTACACTGACTAAATTCGTTTTCCCATCTGGGCCCACTGATCTATTGGCATTCTAACTTGACATGTTGGTGATTATAAAATGGAGAATAGACATAACCTATTATTAGCTACTAGTTAAACTAGCTAACATTACCAGTGATGAAGAGCAGACCGCAGACGTAAACATGTCTGCTGTCAGGATCCCAAAGTTGTCCATCCTCGTCTTTCCTTCTGATCGCCTGGAGCCATTTCAATCGTTTTTCTCCCTCCTTCTGCCTTTTAGGCAATACAAAAAAACGAATATTTGGGTTGTTTTTCTTGTTAACAGTACAGTCCACCACACAGCAACTTTTGGGCATCGTAGCTACGGCTAGGCTGCGTATCTAATACAGTGCGGCTTGGCGGCTTGGGTTTTCTATCCCCCTCTCCTGGCGTCCTGTTGTCAAGGTACCCGGAAGTGTTCCGGTGGTCTATACCAGTCTGGGTGACTGGCACAACTTGCCACACTCGATGGTAAGTAGAGTTGTCCTGCAGAGGTTCAGACCCGCTTCTTACTGCTACTCTGGTGGCTCGCCATCTATCAGCTCTCAAATGACTTCTCAGGATTCCGATCATAACAACAAAACCTGACCTGTACATATAACACAGGTTCAGTTTCTTAACTTTATCTTATCTATGCTGTACAACATTCAACGATCAACATTCAAAATAATGCTGAGTGTATTACATTGGTGAAATAATAGATTCTAAAATATATTCTAAATTAATCCCAAATACTGGAATTATTTAGTTCTACAATATATGTTTAATATACATGAACAATTTACAAACATTTCACGTCAGGATGTATAACATTAGCATGCTAGCAACACAATGCTACATTAACAGCCTTATTGCTAGCGTACGGCGATTAGCCTAATAGCCGATTGCTAGGCTAGCTTACCAAGACACGTGGGATGCGATAACCTCGTTAAAACGGCACTCTTCACAGCCCGTGGCTCGTGCTGTAAAACCGATTCAGTCAATTAGCCACTTGAAAAGTGTTATGTTTTTATCGCTCAATGTTTCTTTTTATTCTCTTACCAAGCTCACGCACGTTGCGAAGCAACTATGGCTTGATAAGCTGCTCGCAGCGTCCACGCTCTCGTCTCGCGTGTCACTGCCCCGCCCTTCTCTATTCCCACAGACACGCCCTCTATCCTAGACTCGATCAATCGAGGCAGGTAAGAATGGAGCCGATAGAGGTAACCGATTTTAACGAAGTAGTAAATCATAACTATAATATGAAATAAAATAAAACATGAACTTCAAACAAATTAATATTTATAACTTATATAGTTTTTAAATAAGTTTCTTTTTCTTTAACCCATTATTTCTGGCTGGGTTAGACCAGTTATAAACTGCTCCTACGAACCTAGAACTGGTCCTAGTCAACTGTCAACATCTACAGTGCTACACTGTCACCGTTATGTTTTCACCTGTGTTTAGAGGTGTGCCGTCACCGTTATGTTTTCATCTGTGTTTAGAGGTGCGCGCCACTGTTATGTTTTCCTCTGTGTTTAGAGGTGCGCGTCACTGTTATGTTTTCATCTGCGTTTAGAGGCGCTCCATCACCGTTATGTTTTCACCTGTGTTTAGAGGTGTGCCGTCACCGTTATGTTTTCATCTGTGTTTAGAGGTGTGCCGTCACCGTTATGTTTTCATCTGTGTTTAGAGGTGCGCCGTCACCGTTATGTTTTCATCTGTGTTTAGAGGTGCGCCGTCACCATTGTTTTCATCTGTGTTTTGTGGAGCGCTGACATCGTTATGTTTTCATCTGTGTTTAGAGACGAGCTGTCATTGTTATGTTTTAATCTGTGTTTTCAGAGGTGCGCAGTCATCGTTATGTTTTCATCTGTGTTTAAAGGCGCGCGGTCACTGTTATGTTTTCATCTGGGTTTAGAGGTGCGCCGTCACCATTGTTTTCATCTGTGTTTAAAGGCGCGCTGTCATCGTTATGTTTTCATCTGTGTTTAGAGACGCGCTGTCATTGTTATGTTTTAATCTGTGTTTTCAGAGGTGCGCAGTCATCGTTATGTTTTCATCTGTGTTTAGAGGTGCGCCGTCACCGTTATGTTTTCATCTGTGTTTAGAGATGCGCCGTCATCGTTATGTTTTCATCTTTGTTTAGAGGCGCGCTGTCACCATTGTTTTCATCTGTGTTTAGAGGTGCGCCGTCACCGTTATGTTTTCATCTGTGTTTAGAGGTGCGCCGTCACCATTGTTTTCATCTGTGTTTAGCGGTGCGTAATCACCGTTATGTTTTCATCTGTGTTTTTAGAGGTGCGCCGTCATCGTTATGTTTTCATCTGTGTTTAGAGGCGCGCTGTCATTGTTATGTTTTCATCTGTGTTTAGAGGCGCGCCATCACCGTTATGTTTTCATCTGTGTTTAGAGGCGCGCCGTCACCGTTATGTTTTCATCTGTGTTTAGAGGCTCGCCGTCACCGTTATGTTTTCATCTGTGTTTAGAGGTGCGCCGTCACCGTTATGTTTTCATCTGTGTTTAGAGGTGCGCGTCACTGTTATGTTTTCATCTGTGTTTAGAGGTGCGCGTCACTGTTATGTTTTCATCTGTGTTTAGAGGCTCGCAGTCACCGTTATGTTTTCATCTGTGTTTAGAGGTGCGCCGTCACCGTTGTTTTCATCTGTGTCTGTCTGTCATCATTACTTCTCTTTCGGCGACCTCTGCGGCCCTCTTATATGATTTTGTAAGGTTATTTTCTAGGAGGTCGGGTTTTATGATCATATGAGCATATGATATTCTTTTATCTTTCTTGAATCATTGTGCAATTTCTTCTTAAAATTAAAAAAAAAAACATATTTACTTTTTTTTTCAATTGTCTCAATTTGGTCTTGGATCTACAGGCTTCACAGGCAGACTGAACCTCATCCCAGACTGCTGCAATACTTTCACGGGCGATGCTAAATGTGGGCGGATCAGGGTTTACTTGACGAGGACAGAACCCCTTAAGCGACACAAGCTTGATGATATAAGAAATAGGGTAAAATGACGTGACGTTACACACTCTTGTACAGTACGTGGCGGTATGCACCATAAAGTTGTTCGTGATCCGCCAGTAAACCGAGAAAAGAAGAAGAACTGTGGGCGGAGCAGGGTTTACATGACGCACACAGAACCGCCCACTGCTTTTCTGGGCACTCTGCCTCTGATTGGCCAGGACTCGTTGCCTCCGTTGGTTGGGTTGGTTAGAGTTAGGGTTAGGGCGGAGTTAGGTTTAAGGTTAGCTAATCAGAGGCAGAGTAGGGGCGGGTCTTCCTGGAATCCTAGCGCCTGGACGCTACACAGGGCGTGTCTTGCCCAGAAAAGCTGTGGGTTTCATAATGACGCCTCCGGCGGCCGTGCCATTCAATACAGCGTTGCACGATGGGAAATGTAAAGAAATACAAGGAAGAAATTAATTCTGCCATTGTCTATAAAGCGAACTTGTAAACAGGACGTATTAATGTGAGGATAACTGGGATCGTGCGTCGGCAGTAATACGGAGTCGCCGTTGACGTGGTGGCACCGTGATCCAGATAGATGTGTGTGAGAATAGGGTGGTGTGTGTGAGGGCTCGAATTCATACTTACCTGGCAGGGGAGATACCATGATCAAGAAGGTGGTTCACCCAGGGCGAGGCTTGACCATTGCACTCCGGTTGTGCTGACCCCTGCGAATTCCCCAAATGTGGGAATCTCGACTGCATAATTTCTGGTAGTGGGGGACTGCGTTCGCGCTCTCCCCTGATCACATGTTGAATGATAAATGCATCTCTTAAAATGAATTTAGCGTTGTCTTTGGAACTTCGATTAGTTTTTGATTCTTCACATCTCTTTAGTTTGCTGGAATACTTTGTATGTTCGTGTATTAATCGTTTAACAGATATTTATTTTATTACTGAGACGCCAGCTGCTCTGATGAATTCAGCCGTTAATCAGTTACTGTTGATTTTTGTATCCGCTGTCTGGTTTCAAAACAATTAGTATAGCGAGATTATCGCACCACTTTACATTGAGGCTTATTTACAGAATACTATAATGAGAAACAATACTATCTAAATGCTCATCGGTAATGGTTTGGGTATAGAGTTAATTCACTTCAGTTCCAATTCAATTCCATCTTCACCTTATTACATACCACAAGATTATTATCAGACAATTTAAAATCAGGAAATTTTAGATGATTGACATAAAATCAATCAGACGCTGCGTGTTACTTACCAACTCATCATTAGTGAGATGGATGGCACGCTCGTGCCGAAAGCGAACCGTACTGTGACTTTTCTGTGCAATGCTGCATTAGCATGCTAACAGTAACGTTACTTAACTTACCTATACAATCTCACTTGGTTCTAGTGATATGATATACCCGCCACACCACCCAACCCAACGGTTCTAGTGACGTGATATACCCGCCACACCACCGAACCCAACGGTTCTAGTGATATGATATACCCGCCACACCACCCAACCCAACGGTTCTAGTGACATGATATACCCGCCACACCACCTAACCCAACATCTTGGACCAGTGGTTGAGTTACTTCAGAGGCTATTGTTACCGTAGCTAGCTAGCTAGCTACCTAACGTTAACTGATCACCAACCATATCATCAACCGACTACATATCACTTACTTTTCTGGGTGCATCCTTGACAGATGTCTGTTGAAGTTTGAGGTTGTCCCGGTCTTCTCCTCAATAGTTCGTTTACATATCGAACATCTAGCAGTGATCTTGCTGGAATTTGTTGTAAAATCTGTGTAAGCAAAGAGCACAACTCGGGGCGTCTCTTTAGGCATCTTCGCGCTACTGAACATGACGGTATGCACGCCACGTGAATCCGCATGTAGGTGGAACACACGTGCCTGCTCTTACACGAAATTCAATAATGTCACAGTATTAATATAGCTATCAATATATTTTAATAGGGCCTATTATTTAAAAAAAATCTAACAAAAACAGCCTTTATCAATTAAAAAGTCAGAGTCCGGATCTCCAACTTCCGAGTCCGAATGCAGTAAATTCGCGAGTCCAAGTCCAAGTCCGAGTCATCAGTGCTCAAGTCCAAGTCGAGTCACGAGTCATGAAAATCAGGACTCGAGTCGGACTCGAGTCCGAGTCCTGGACTCGAGTACTACAACACTGACACACACACACACACACACAGAAGAGACGGAGGGTCTCTTCGGTATGACGACAGTATTCACGCTCAACCAATCATAGCACAGACAGACGAATATTAATTAGATCTTTCAAGGGGGGTTAACGATAACAGGACCTATCGTCTCATTGAATACAGCATTGCATGATGGGAAATGCAAAGAAATACAAGGAAGCAAATAATTCTGACATTGTCTATAAAGCGAACTTGTAAACAGGACGTATAACTGTGAGGATAACTGGGATCGTGCGTCGGCAGTAATACGGAGTCGCTGTTGACGTTGTGGCACCGTGATCCAGATAGATGTGTGTGAGAATAGGGTGGTGTGTGTGAGGGCTCGAATTCATACTTACCTGGCAGGGGAGATACCATGATCAAGAAGGTGGTTCACCCAGGGCGAGGCTTGACCATTGCACTCCGGTTGTGCTGACCCCTGCGAATTCCCCAAATGTGGGAATCTCGACTGCATAATTTCTGGTAGTGGGGGACTGCGTTCGCGCTCTCCCCTGATCACATGTTGAAGCATAATCTTGTCATAAATCGGACACAGCCTCGCGTTTGGAAGTTCGGACCTTTATTGGATTTTCAGAAACATGAGGTTGTGTTTAAATCCATTGCGCACGTGTATTACACGTGTTTTAGTAAGTAATAAGAGTCCAACTGCTAGGTTTACTAATTATTCAGTTTGTATTTAATTTAGTCCCCTCAACCTGGTTACAAACAATTAGTACAACGAGATTAACACGCCACTTACATTGAGGCTGATTTACAGAATACTATAAATAGAAACAATGCTATCAAAATGCTCAGCTGTAATGGTTTGGGTAAAGAGTTCATTCAATTCAGTTCCATAACAGATAAAGACAAATTGGTTAAAGACAAAAACCCTAGACAATACACAGAGTAAACACAATAAATAACATAAATGGAACAAATCGGTGTCTTATAAGAAGGCAGCTATACCAGTCGTCCCACTGCCGGCACTGGGAGCGTGTGGCACTGAATCTTACATTAGTTAAACTCTTGATGATTACATTATCAGAGTCACTGAGCCGGCAAATAAATTTATACATGAGCTTTCTTAGAAGAGCCTGAAAGCTGCTGACTCCTGCAGCCACAAACATTTCAACAGCACTACAACATCTAGGTCTTTTTAGTAGTGTTCTCATAGCTTCATTATAAGCTGCTCGAAGCCTCTGTAAGCTTGCTTACTTATCGTTTGACCACATGGGGCAGTATAGAGTGGTGTACAATATGCTCTGAACAGACATCTTCACACTAACTGAACACATACCAAACTTGCGTGACAGTGTTTGCTTGTGCATACATCATGCGGCGTTGCCTATAAATATCATTTTGCTAACCCAAAATGGGGCTGAAACACTATTACGCAGACAGAACCCCTTAAGTGACACAAGGTTGATTTTTAAGAAATAGGGTAAAATGACGTGGTGTTACACCCTGTTGTACAGCAGGTGGCGGTATGTAACGACGTTTTTTGCGATCCGCTAGTAAACGGAGAGCAGCAGCAGCAGCAGCAGCAGCAGCAGCCCTGTGGGCGGATCAGGGTTTACTTGGCACAGACAGAACCCCTCTCCGGATAACAGTCGTCTCATTCAATACAGCGTTGCGTTATGGGAAATGCAAAGAAATACAAGGAAGCAAATAATTCTGACATTGTCTATAAAGCGAACTTGTAAACAGGACGTATAACTGTGAGGATAACTGGGATCGTGCGTCGGCAGTAATACGGAGTCGCCGTTGACGTGGTGGCCCCGTGATCCAGATAGATGTGTGTGAGAATAGGGTGGTGTGTGTGAGGGCTAGAATTCATACTTACCTGGCAGGGGAGATACCATGATCAAGAAGGTGGTTCACCCAGGGCGAGGCTTGACCATTGCACTCCGGTTGTGCTGACCCCTGCGAATTCCCCAAATGTGGGAATCTCGACTGCATAATTTCTGGTAGTGGGGGACTGCGTTCGCGCTCTCCCCTGATCACATGTTGAATGATAAATGTATTTGCTAAAATGTATGTAGCGTTGTCGTTGGTATATCAAGACTTCGCTTGTTCTTTATCTCACCTTATCCGTCAAAAATGTAAAGTACCTACGCTACAAAAAAGGCAAAAGCCTTTTAGTCTACGATTTACTGCTCCAGTGATTGATTTTATATTAATCGTAATTTACGTACTTGCATTATCTGACCACTTGGAGGCGCCAATTTACTACATCGTGTCTGTCCTGTCGGCCCGCAATTTTAACTTGTTTCTCCGCTCGCACTCATTGTGTATTGTTTGTAATCATCAAGGCTGGACTACGTACTGGGTAGAGTGGGGACCTGCCCGGGCTCACTCTGCATCAGTTGGCTTCTGGTAATGTCATTAAATGCACATTTGTTTGGGGATATGCACCATTTATATACATTGTCAACTGAAATGATAGCTAACGTTAGCCGTTAGGGTCTCTCTCTCTCTCTCTCTCTCTCTCTCTCACACACACACCAGTGTTGTAGTCGAGTCACTAAACCTCGAGTCCGAGTTGAGTCTCGAGTCCGAGTCACCAAAGAAGAGTCGAGTCGAATCCGAGTCGAGTCCCCATTACCTGAGTCCGAGTCGAGTCCCTATTACCCGAGTCCGAGTCATCAAGGTTGAGTCTGAGTCGAGTTCCAAGATGGCTCCAGTGATCCACTCGGGCACAGTCAAAGATCTGACATACAAATAAAAAAGGTCTACATTAAACAAAACCAGTGGCGGCATCCACATTAGCTTTCTTCAATTAGTCCATTTAGCGAGTAATAGCCTACAATTATTTTTATTTGCATTGTAAAGTTGTGCACATTTTATCAACATTATGTGTGGATGCATATAGGCTAGACTTCTTCCTTCTCCGCACGTGGAGAATATTCATGGAAGAGACCTGCCATGTGCGGATTTGTTATTGCTAGTTAAGATTAATGCTAACACGGTAGTTCAGAGTGGTGTGTTTTTTCCGTTAAGTGCATGCTACTTGGTAATTAGCTAAATGATAAATAAGAAAAATCAGTTTTAATCTCCCAATAACACGAAGACGCTGCGTGTTACTTACCAACTCATCATTAGTGAGATGGATGGCACGCTCGTGCCGAAAGCGAACCGTACTGTGACTTTTCTGTGCAATGTTGCATTAGCATGCTAACAGTAACGTTACTGAACTTACCTATACAATCTCACTTGGTTCTAGTGATATGATATACCCGCCACACCACCGAACCCAACGGTTCTAGTGATATGATATACCCGCCACACGACCCAACCCAACGGTTCTAGTGATATGATATACCCGCCACACCACCGAACCCAACGGTTCTAGTGATATGATATACCCGCCACACCACCCAACCCAACGGTTCTAGTGATATGATATACCCGCCACACCACCTAACCCAACGGTTCTAGTGACATGATATACCCGCCACACCACCGAACCCAACGGTTCTAGTGATATGATATACCCGCCACACCACCTAACCAAACATCTTGGACCAGTGGTTGAGCTACTTCAGAGGCTATTGTTACCGTAGCTAGCTAGCTAGCTAGCTAACGTTAACTGATCACCAACCATATCATCAACCGACTACATATCACTTACTTTTCTGGGTGCATCCTTGACAGATGTCTGTTGAAGTTTGAGGTTGTCCCGGTCTTCTCCTCAATAGTTCGTTTACATATCGAACATCTAGCAGTGATCTTGCTGGAATTTGTTGTAAAATCCGTGTAAGCAAAGAGCACAATTCGGGGCGTCTCTTTAGGCATCTTCGCGCTACTGAACATGACGGCATGCACGCCACGTGAATCCGCATGTAGGTGGAACACACGTGCCTGCTCTTACACGAAATTCAATAATGTTACAGTATTAATATAGCTATCAATATATTTTAATAGGGCCTATTATTTAAAAAAAATCTAACAAAAACAGCCTTTATCAATTAAAAAGTCAGAGTCCGGATCTCCAACTTCCGAGTCCGAATGCAGTAAATTCGCGAGTCCAAGTCCAAGTCCGAGTCATCAGTGCTCAAGTCCAAGTCGAGTCACAAGTCATGAAAATCAGGACTCGAGTCGGACTCGAGTCCGAGTCCTGGACTCGAGTACTACAACACTGACACACACACACACACACACACACACACACACACACACACACACACACACACACACAGAAGAGACGGAGGGTCTCTTCGGTATGACGACAGTATTCACGCTCAACCAATCATAGCACAGACAGACGAATATTAATTAGATCTTTCAAGGGGGGTTAACGATAACAGGACCTATCGTCTCATTCAATACAGCATTGCATGATGAGAAATTAAATAAATAGAAGAAAGCAAATAATTGCTAAACTGTATAAAAAGCGAACTTGTAAACAGGACGTATAACTGTGAGGATAACTGGGATCGTGCGTCGGCAGTAATACGGAGTCGCCGTTGACGGGGTGGCACCGTGATCCAGATAGATGTGTGTGAGAATAGGGTGGTGTGTGTGAGGGCTCGAATTCATACTTACCTGGCAGGGGAGATACCATGATCAAGAAGGTGGTTCACCCAGGGCGAGGCTTGACCATTGCACTCCGGTTGTGCTGACCCCTGCGAATTCCCCAAATGTGGGAATCTCGACTGCATAATTTCTGGTAGTGGGGGACTGCGTTCGCGCTCTCCCCTGATCACATGTTGAAGTGTAAACTGGTCATATTAGCCGTACATAGCGCTACGATTGGAAGTTCGAAATTTCACAGGTGTTTCATTAATCTGAAGTTGAAGCCTTTTACATTTGTTACGTCCGTGTATTATCCGTCTTATAGAATGTATTGAAATTCTAACTACTCGGTTGAGTACAGTCTTTGTTAATTATTCAATTTGTATTGATTTTAATCCCCGCGACCTGGTTATAAACAACTAGTATAACGAGATTTACACCTCTTTCATTGAGGCTACTACTACTACTACTACTTTCGGCTGCTCCCGTTAGGGGGCGCCACAGCGGATCATCCGTTTCCATTTCTTCCTGTCTTCTGCGTCTTCCTCTGTCACACCAGCCACCTGCGTGTCTTCCCTTACCACATCCATAAACCTCCTCTTTGGCCTTCCTCTTCTCCTCTTCCCTGGCAGCTCCATATTCAGCATCCTTCTTCCTGTCTTTTCGTCAGTGCCACTGTCTCCAAACCATATAACATAGCTTACAACCATCTTGTAAACTTTCCCTTTAACTCTTGCTGGTACCCTTCTGTCGCAAATCACTCCTGACACACTTCTCCACCCACTCCAACCTGCCTGCACTCTCTTCTTCACCTCTCTACTTCACTCCCCGTTACTTTGGACAGTTGACCCCAAGTATTTAAACTCAAATGCCTTTGTCACCTCCACTCCTTGCATCCTGACCATTCCACTGTCCTCTCTCTCATTCACGCATAGGTATTCCGTCTTGCTCCTACTGACTTTCATTCCTCTTCTCTCCAGTGCATACCTCCACCTCTCCAGGCTCTCCTCCACCTGCACCCTACTCTCGCTACAGATCACAATGTCATCCGCGAACATCATCGTCCATGGAGGAGTCTCCATGGACGAGCCGATCCTTGATGTAATCCCACCTCCAGCTTGAACCCATCTGTCATTCCAACCGCACACCTCACCATTGTCACACTTCCCTCATATGTATCCTGCACCACTCCTACATACTTCTCTGCAACTCCTGACTTCCTCATACAATACCACACCTCCTCTCTCGGCACTCTGTCAGAAGCTTTCTCTAAATCTACAAAGACACAATGTAACTCTTTCTGGCCTTCTCTATACTTCTCAATCAACATTCTCAAAGCAAACATAGCATCTGTGGTGCTCTTTCGTGGCATGAACCCATACTGCTGCTCGCTGATCATCACCTCTCCTCTTAACCTAGCTTCTATTACTCTTTTCCAAATCTCCACTCCTCAGGCATCCTCTCACTTTCCAGGATTGTGTTAAACAATCTAGTTAAAAACTCCACTGCCATCTCTCCTAAACATCTCCATGCCTCCACAGGTATGTCATCAGGACCAACTGCCTTTCCACTCTTCATCCTCTTCATAGCTGCCCTCACTTCCTCCTTGCTAATCTGCTGAACTTCCTGATTCACTATCCCTACATCATCCAACCTTCTCTCTCTCTCTCATTTTCTTCATTCATCAGCCCCTCAAAGTATTCCTTCCACCTTCTTAGCACACTCTCCTCGCTTGTCAGCCCATTTCCATCTCTATCCTTGATCGCCCTAACTTGCTGCACATCCTTTGCAGCTTGGTCCCTCTGTCTAGCCAATCGGTACAAGTCCTTTTCTCCTTCCTTAGTGTCTAATCTGTCACACAACTCACCATACGCCTTTTCCTTTGCCTTTGCCACCTCTCTCTTTGCTTTACGCTGCATCTCCTTGTACTCCTGTCTACTTTCTTCATCTCTCTTACTATCCCACTTCTTCTTTGCCAACCTCTTCCTCTGTATACTTTGCTGTACTTCCTCATTCCACCACCAAGTCTCCTTGTCTTCCTTCCTCTGTCCTGATGACACACCAAGTACCTTCCTAGCTTTCTCCCTTACTATATGTGCAGTGGTTTTCCAGCCATCTGGCAACTCTTCACTACCACCCAGTGCCTGTCTTAACTCCTGCCTGAACTCCACACAACAGTCTTCCTTCTTCAACTTCCACCATTTGATCTTCGGCTGTGTCTTCACTCGCTTCCTCTTCTTGGTCTCCAAAGTCATCCTACAGACCACCATCCGATGCTGCCTAGCTACGTTCTCCCCTGTCACCACCTTGCAGTCTCCAATCCCTTTTAGATGGCGCCTTCTACATAAGATATAGTCCACCTGTGTGCACTTTCCTCCACTCTTGTACGTCACCCTGTGTTCCTCCCTCTTCTTGAAATATGTATTCACCACAGCCATTTCCATCCTTTTCGCAAAATCGACCACCATCTGTCCTTCCACATTTCTCTTCTTGACTCCATACCTTCCCATCACCTCTGTTCCCTCACCAACATGTCCATCGAAGTCCGCTCCAATCACCACTCGCTCCTCCTTGGGTACCCTCTCCACCATGTCGTCCAACTCACTCCAGAATTCTTCTTTTCATCCATCTCACACCCAACTTGCGGGGCATATGTGCTGATAACATTCAGCAATAAACCTTCAATTTCCAGCTTCATACTCATCACTCTGTCTGACACTCTCTTCACCTCCAGCACGCTCTTGACATACTCTTCCTTCAGAATGACCCCTAGCCCATTACTCCTCCCATTCACACCATGGTAGAAGAGTTTGAACCCACCTCCGATACTCCTGGCCTTACTCCCCTTCCACCTGGTCTCTTGCACACACAGTATGCCTACCTTTCTTCTTTCCATCATGTCAGCTAGTTCTCTCCCTTTACCAGTCATAGTGCCAACATTCAAAGTTCCAACTCTCACCTCCACATGCCTACCCTTCCTCCTCTCTAGCTGCCTCTGGACATGCTTTCCCCCTCTCCTTCTCCTTCGCCCAACAGTAGCATAGTTTCCACCGACACCCTGCTGGTTAACAGTACCGGTGGCGGTCGTTTTCATGTCATGTTTTCATTATGACAGTTTACTCTGTAAATGTTTTCCAATGCAAAAAAGTCAGATCTTGGTGACACTACCTGAAAATTCTCAAGACAGCACTATATACTATTTACACAGCCATTTGAAAACTACAGTAAAGTTACACATTACTGTATTTAGTGAGGTAACTGAGTACAAGATGCCGAATATGTATGTTTCACATTTTTACTACATATGCTCTTTGCAATTCTAATTTGTTCACAGCATTGTGCAAAAGAAAAAATACACCTTTATTTACAACAAACATAAACTCCCTTTGGGTAGAGCTGTGCACAACTGTAAACAATATTGCAGTACATATTGAAACTGAACATACAACATACACAGTACTGTAAATCATTCATGCACATCCAGACTTTCCTCTCTGTCTGGCCACATAGTTTCATCTATATCACAGCGAATATCATCTCTTGCAGTGCAGCGAGGAAAGTTTCTCCTCGAGTGGCGAATCCACCCTCTGCAGGACTCTGCTGTGATGTCATCACATGCTGCCTCCATGGCAGCATGTGATGTGATGTTGTGTGTTGTATAGACCAAGACGGGGGATATGGATGAGGGAGGACGCCGTTTTCTGAGATGGCTGCACGCATAGTAATATTCCCTCCTCGTTGGCCTGGGACATCAATGGTTGCTCTCTGACCAATGCGATTCCTTGCACGTCTTCTACCTTTTGCCAGATTGAAACCCGCTTCATCAATGTATATATGAATGTGTGCAGCGGTTCCCTGGCCTCCAGTACACGCTTTATCACAGAAGAGGGAGCGAGAAGAACTATAACAACTTTTCCTGTATAACATAATTCATTTTGGACAACATATTGTACAGTGTGCACTGTGAATACACAGAACTGTCGTTTAAGTGTAGTGCATGGCAGACTGAACCTCATCCCAGACTGCTGCCATACTTTCACAGACTTTCACAGGCGATGCTAAATGTGGGCGGATCAGGGTTTACTTGGCACAGACAGAACCCCTCTCCGGATAACAGTCGTCTCATTGAATACAGCGTTGCGTGATGGGAAATGCAAAGAAATACAAGGAAGCAAATAATTCTGACATTGTCTATAAAGCGAACTTGTAAACAGGACGTATAACTGTGAGGATAACTGGGATCGTGCGTCGGCAGTAATACGGAGTCGTCGTTGACATGGTGGCACCGTGATCCAGATAGATGAGTGTGAGAATAGGGTGGTGTGTGTGAGGGCTCGAATTCATACTTACCTGGCAGGGGAGATACCATGATCAAGAAGGTGGTTCACCCAGGGCGAGGCTTGACCATTGCACTCCGGTTGTGCTGACCCCTGCGAATTCCCCAAATGTGGGAATCTCGACTGCATAATTTCTGATAGTGGGGGACTGCGTTCGCGCTCTCCCCTGATCTCATGTTGAAGAGTAAATGTGTCATATGAGCTAGAGGAAGCACTGTGTTTGGTAGTTTGATATATCATCTGCGTTTCATTTCACTGAAGTTCGAATTTTTAAATTGTTTTAGGTTCATGTAATATTCGTGCTTTATAAAGTATTGAGACTCCAACTGCTCGGTTGAGTACAGCCTTTGTTAATTATTCAATTTGTATTGATTTTAGTCCCCGCGACCGGGTTATAAACAACTAGTATAACGAGATTTACACACCACTTACATTGAGGCTGATTTACAGAATTCTATAACAAGAAACAATACTATCAAAATGCTCAGCTGTAATGGTTTGGGTAGAGTTAATTCAATTCAGTTCAATAACAGATAAAGACAAATTGGTTAAAGACAAACCCTAGACTATACACAGAGTAAACACAATAAGTAACATAAATGGAACAAATCGGTGTCTTATAAGAAGGCAGCTATACCAGTCGTCCCACTGCCGGCACTGGGAGCGTGTGGCACTGAATCTTAGATTAGTTAAACTCTTGATTATTACATTATCAGAGTCACTGAGCCGGCAAATAAACGTAGACAAGAGTGTGCTGCCAACTCTCAAACAAGCCCCGCAGCTGAGGCGAGGATGAACAGGGTGTCGAACATTTCTTTATGTTAACCAACAGGTTACCAACCTTGAAAAGAAAAACACACAAAATACAAACATACATCATTCAAATACCCCTCAACTCAAAGCTAGCACACAATATAACTCACTCACTCTCGCAATCACTCACCAGGCCGTCCTCTCGTCCAGTCACACTAAAGAATCCCCGCTCTGAAGCTGTATTAACTTTCTTAAGTAGAGGTCTAACTGTGGTTAAACCTCTACTTAAGAAACCACACCTTGATCCAGGGTCTCTTAATAACTATCGGCCAGTCTCTAATCTTCCATTCTTCTCTAAAGTACTAGAGAGAGTTGTGTATCAACAACTTTTGACCCATATAAAAGAAAACGATCTATATGAACCTTTTCAGTCAGCTTTCAGGCCCTGTCACTCCACTGAAACTGCTCTGACCGGAGTGGTAAATGATCTTCTACTGGCGATCGACTCTGATTCCACTTCTGCGCTTCTACTACTGGACCTCAGTGCAGCCTTTGACACCATTGATCACTGTATACTTTTGGATAGATTAAATTGTAATTTTGGTGTCTCTGGCTTAGCTCTCTCTTGGCTCAAGTCCTACTTATCTGGAAGAACACATTGTGTCTGCTATAATAATATTATATCAACATTTTCTGACATTAAACGTGGTTTGCCACAGGGCTCAGTACTTGGCCCTCTACTTTTCTCTCTTTACATTACGCCTCTTGGCCAAATTATACGCAGTTACGGAATAAATTTCCATTGTTATGCTGATGATACTCAGCTGTATGTGCCTATAAGGGCTGATGATCATACTCAAATCACTAACTTAGAGGCCTGCTTGGCTACTGTGAAAAACTGGATGTCACTTAACTTTCTGCTTTTAAATCCAGATAAAACCGAGATGCTGGTCATTGGCCCTGCTAGACACAGACACCAATTTGATCAAGTAACGATAACAATCGACAACTCTGTGGTTTCACAAAGTGTGGCAGCCAAAAATCTTGGTGTTACGTTTGATCCCAGCCTTTCCTTTGATAGGCACATTAAAGAAATCACCAAGACTGCCTTTTTTCATTTACGTAACGTATCTAAAATTCGGTCTTTTCTCTCCATGGCTGACGCAGAGATTCTAATACACGCATTTGTTTCATCCAGACTTGATTACTGTAATGTTCTGTTCTCGGGTCTGTCACAGTCTAGTACTAAAGGTCTTCAGATGGTTCAGAATGCTGCTGCTAGAATCCTAACTAAAACTAGGAAATTTGACCATTTTACACCAATTCTTGCCTCCCTTCATTGGCTTCCTATCCATGTTAGATCAGAATACAAGGTGCTTCTGCTGACTTATAAAATCCTAAATGGGCTTGCCCCATCCTACCTGTCTGACCTCCTTAAACCTTACATGCCATCTCGAGCACTTTGTTCTCAAAATACAGGGCTCCTGTGTGTACCCAAAGTTAAAAAGAAGTCAGCTGGTGGCAGGGCCTTTTCCTGTCGGGCTCCATTTTTGTGGAATAACCTGCCTGCTACCATCAGACAATCAAGAGTCTGTTGAGTCTTTTAAATCCAAACTTAAAACTCATCTTTTTGCCTTAGCTTATAATTAGTTGCCTTTAATTTGAGTGCTTCACAACCTGTACTGGATGGCGGGTTGGTTTTCTGTCTCAATGAATTTACCAACCACTGTTCTGCCGACGAGATTATCGAGTATAGATTAGATTAGAGTATAGATTATGACAAATTGATGACTTAATTGATTATGGCTAATGACTATTGCAAACTGTTCTCTTCTCTAACATGTCTTTTCTTTGTCTTTCATGTCTCTCCTTTCTCCTTTTCTGTGTTTGAATGGTGTCATGTGAGTCTCTCTCGCATGCATGTGCAGTCGGTTCTCCTCCCAGGTCTCCGTGGTGATGGTGGCCGCCATTTGGATGCTACCTGCCCTTCCGCTCCTCACCTAAGTTTTTCTTATTACATGATGATGCTGGTCGCGTGGCTTGGGTCCTGGACTGCTCCGTTGGCACGTGGACACTGCTTGGCATCCTGTGCATCATGTTCTTCATTAATTCTATGTCCATTATAATTCTGTTATCCTCTTTCAATGTTGTATTGTGTAAATTGTGTGAACACAACATCCATTGCACGCTGTCCGTCTTGGGAGAGAGATCCCTCCTCTGTTGCTCTCCCTGAGGTTTCTTCCTATTTTTTCTCCCTGTTAAAGGGGTTTTTTAGGGAGTTTTTCCTTATCCGATGAGAGGGTCTAAGGACAGGATGTTGTGTTGCTGTTGCTGTTAAGCCCACTGAGGCAAATTTGTAATTTGTGATATTGGGCTATACAAATAAAATTGATTTGATTTGATTTGACGTCACCACCAGTATGTAAATCACTCAATCACAGCAGCTCCCCAACTGAGACCCCGGATGCACGCATTTCTCAACAATGGAATTTCGCAATAAAAGTCCTTATCAAGCACACAGAAATCACATACATCCGAACTGAAATAAATATCATTATTATTATCAATACTCAGTTTCACTTATGTAACTAACAATTCAAACAATGTTACAATTGAACTACATGTAAACGAAATAACTTTCACAAGTTTGTACGTAAACTAAACTAAAATCTCTGGCTAAACACAACTCAAACCCCACCACCCCATAGAAAGTAACACAACGAGCTTTCTTAGAAGAGCCTGAAAGCTGCTGACTCCTATTAATGATACCCTTGCATATAAATTCTTATTGGCCTTAAAAAGTCGAGATAGCAACCCCGGTAAACAAAAAGAAAAAGAGAAAACCTTTTAGTCAACGATTTACTGCTTCAGTGATTGATTTTATATTAATCATAATTTACGTACTTGCATTATCTGACCACTTGGAGGCGCCAATTTACTACATCGTGTCTGTCGTGTCGGCACGCAATTTTAACTTGTTTCTCTGCTCGCACTCATTGTGTATTGTTTGTAATCATCAAGGCTGGACTACGTACTGGGTAGAGTGGGGACCTGTCCGGGCTCACTCTGCATCAGTTGGCTTCTGGTAATGTCATTAAATGCACATTTGTTTGGGGATATGCACCATTTATATACATTGTCAACTGAAACGATAGCTAACGTTAGCCGTTAGGGTCTCTCTCGCTCTCTCTCACACACACACACACACACACAAACACACACACACACACACACACACACACACAGAAGAGACGGAGGGTCTCTTCGGTATGACGACAGTATTCACGCTCAACCAATCATAGCACAGACGGCCGAATATTAATTAGATCTTTCAAGGGGGGTTAACGATAAACAGGGTCTATCGTCTCATTCAATACAGCATTGCATGATGGGAAATGCAAAGAAATACGAGGAAGCAAATAATTGCTAAACTGTATAAAAAGCGAACTTGTAAACAGGACGTATAACTGTGAGGATAACTGGGACGGTGCACTGACGGTAATACGGAGTCGCCGTTGACGTGGTGGCCCCGTGATCCAGATAGATGTGTGTGAGAATAGGGTGGTGTGTGTGAGGGCTAGAATTCATACTTACCTGGCAGGGGAGATACCATGATCAAGAAGGTGGTTCACCCAGGGCGAGGCTTGACCATTGCACTCCGGTTGTGCTGACCCCTGCGAATTCCCCAAATGTGGGAATCTCGACTGCATAATTTCTGGTAGTGGGGGACTGCGTTCGCGCTCTCCCCTGATCACATGTTGAAGAATAAGATTTTATTATAGCGTTGCGCTTCGTAGTTCGACCATTTACAAGAGTTTTACTTCACTGCAATTCCATTCTTTAAAGTCTCATACATTCGTATATTATTCTTTTACAATAATTCATTGTTGAGTAGATTTTATAAATTATTCAATTATTGTTTAATATTGTCTCCGCGACCCGGTTACAAACAACTAGTATAACGAGATTAACACACCATTCACATTGAGGCTGATTTACAGAATACTATAAATAAAAGCAATACTATCAAAATGCTCAGCCGTAATGGTTTGGATAAAGAGTTAATTCAATTCAAAAACAGACAAAGACAAACCCTAGACAATACAGAGTAAACACAATAAATAACATAAATGGAACAAATCGGTGTCTTATAAGAAGGCAGCTATACCAGTCGTCCCACTGCCGGCACTGGGAGCGTGTGGCACTGAATCTTACATTAGTTAAACTCTTGATGATTACATTATCAGAGTCACTGAGCCGGCAAATAAATTTATACATGAGCTTTCTTAGAAGAGCCTGAAAGCTGCTGACTCCTGCAGCCACAAACATTTCAACAGCACTATAACATCTAGGTCTTTTTAGTAGTGTTCTCATAGCTTCATTATAAGCTGCTCGAAGCCTCTTGTAAGCTTGCTTATTTATCGTTTGACCACATGGGGCAGTATAGAGTGGTGTACAATATGCTCTGAACAGACATCTTCACACTAACTGAACACATACCAAACTTGCGTGACAGAGTGTTTGCTTGTGCATACATCATGCGGCGTTGCCTATAAATATCATTTTGCTAACCCAAAATGGGGCTGAAACACTATTACGCAGACAGAACCCCTTAAGTGACACAAGGTTGATTTTTAAGAAATAGGGTAAAATGACGTGATGTTACACCCTGTTGTACAGCAGGTGGCGGTATGTAACTTGACGTTTTTTGCGATCCGCCAGTAAACGGAGAGCAGCAGCAGCAGCAGCCCTGTGGGCGGATCAGGGTTTACTTGGCGCAGACAGAACCCCTCTCCGGATAACAGTCGTCTCATTCAATACAGCGTTGCGTTATGGGAAATGCAAAGAAATACAAGGAAGCAAATAATTCTGACATTGTCTATAAAGCGAGCTTGTAAACAGGACGTATAACTGTGAGGATAACTGGGACGGTGCACTGACGGTAATACGGAGTCGCCGTTGACGTGGTGGCACCGTGATACAGATAGATGTGTGTGAGAATAGGGTGGTGTGTGTGAGGGCTAGAATTCATACTTACCTGGCAGGGGAGATACTATGATCAAGAAGGTGGTTCACCCAGGGCGAGGCTTGACCATTGCACTCCGGTTGTGCTGACCCCTGCGAATTCCCCAAATGTGGGAATCTCGACTGCATAATTTCTGGTAGTGGGGGACTGCGTTCGCGCTCTCCCCTGATCACATGTTGAAGAATAAACTTTTATTATAGCGATTATTCACCGATAACGAAAATGTGTATTTATGTACAACTTATCTTCATCCACGTGGTATAATGTCGCATGTATTAATTAAGAAAGCAGATGATTGTGTTCTAAACGAGGTAGTATTCTTAGCAAATTAAACGTTTCGTGAATTGGATGTATTGCAAGAGACTACTATAAAACAAATCAAGAACAGGAAAGAACACCGTCAGGCATTGACTGTCTTTTAATCCAGGAGAGTTTTGTGTAGGTAATGGCTTTTCAATATTGCCTCCTTTTCATAGTGTCCCTTCCTCTGTAGTTTACAGATGGTCCCTTAGCTGCTGGCAGCTGTTACGTTATAACACTTTGCAGCTAACGTTGCATTCGGAGTAACGATGGACGGTGGAGATGAGGAAACATTTAGCCAAGCCTGGCGTATTTATTAGCGAGCTGTACACCCATCTGAACTGAGTCATCACATGGCGCGCGTCTCCTATATAACGAACGTACCCAGCGCCTTAGCGCCTCACAGTGGCACAATCATAATACTGCTCATATTCACTTAACATATAAAACAGTAGTACAGTATTAGCCTACTTGTAGATCAACTGAGGACACATTAACATGTTTCTTAACACCCCCACTTGTACTCAGGTTGCTGTAATCTAAGCAAAAACAAACAACAATACAGAATGTGGACCTTTGTCTTCACACATTTCAAACTCCAAAAAATAACACATGCAAACTTCTTCAGTTTCTGCTTAGTTACAGGTTTTGTCATTATATCAGCAACCATTTCTTCAGTAGAACAATACATCAAAGTTACTCTCCCCTCGTTTACAGTAGATCTAATAAAGTGGTACTTTATGTCCACATGCTTACACCCGTTGTCTGTTTACGGGGTTTTTGGCATAAACACAGTGGTCGGATGGGTTTTGTGTGAACCCCTTCTCAGTTAGACAATCGTGCAAAATCCTATTCCAATTTCGCCCGAATTGTTTTAGACCATAAAGCGATTTCTCTAGCTTATACACTAGACCATCACCCTTCTCTTCATAACCCTCTGGTGGATTGATGTAGATCTCATAATCTATCGGAGCGTGTAAGTACGCTGTTTTCACATCCATCTGAAGCAGGAGTAGGTTCTCCTGTGCTGCTTTCTGTAGCACCACTCTTCCACTCGTCAAGTTTGCCGTGGGTGAAAAAGTTTCCCCATAGTCTATCCCCATTCTCTGGCTGTAACCCTTGGCCACAAACGTGCTTTGTACTTGTCTCTTCCCTCTACATCACTCTTGATAGAGTAAACCCATCTACCCCCCCACTGTTTTCTTGCCTTTTGGCAGGGTTGTCAGGATAAACGTTCTGTTCTCGTTTAACGACTGGATCTCCTCATCCATGCTTTTACCCACTCTTTTGAGTTAGCTGACCCCATAGCCTCCCCAAACGTCTGTGGAACGCCACATACCGCTCTGTAGCAGTAGTCTACCGTAGTATGAACCCCATCACTATCACTTTCTTCAGTTACGAAGTCCTCTAAGCGACTCGGTTTCCTCCTGTCTCTAGTTGGATACCTCCTACTCTCGAGTTCACCACCTGTCACACTCTCTTGTCTTTGGTGTCTGTCATTAGACCTTGTCACTGCACCTGGACTATCACTATGTGTACTTCGACGCCGTACACTTGGCTCTTGAGCATTCTCTGTACTCCTATTGACCTCCTGCGTGGTCTCACTAGTCCTAGGCTGTCTCACACTGTCATAGTCATCACTTGGGTCTGGCTCACCTGTCTGTGTCTGTTTCTCCACAGCTGCCTTGCTCACCAACTTCACTAGCCTGTGTTTTCGTACTTTGTTTGTATCTGGATGATAGACCAAATACGCCGGGCTGTTCTTGTCATAACCCACAAAACGCCCCCGGTCACACCTGGAATCAAGTTTTCCCTTGTCCTGTTTGTACGTGGAGCATACAGACCCAAACTTCTGCATTTTAGATACATTAGACTTCTTGTCTGTCAGCAGCTGGTAAGGGGTCTGCCCCGTACGCCTGTTAAAGCATCTGTTACGTACCATGGCTGCTGTTTGGACTGCGTAGTGCCATATCTGCTTTGGTAGCTGGCTCTCAACTATCATGCACCTACCCATCTCAAAAAGAATACGCCAGCCCCTCTCTGCGGTACCGTTCTGGTGTGGGGAATATGGAGCTGACGTTTCATGTCTGATCTTATTTTTCCTCAACAGTGTTTGGCAATCACTGCACGTAAACTCTGTTCCGTTGTCGGATCTGAAGCACCTCACTTTCCCGTAAGGGGCTACATCTGCTAGGAACTTTTCCGTAGCCTGTACTGTGTCGCTTTTCTTCTTCAGAAAATATACGAACACTGCGCTCGAGTAGTCATCAGTGAACGACTGCACATATTTGTAACCATCTATTGACTCTGTGGCTACAGGACCTGCAAGGTCTGTGTGTACCATCTGTAAGGGAGCCTTTGCTCTTGTATCAGGGTCTCTATTTCTGGTTTGGGCAAACTTTCCCTGTATACATACCTCATACTCTTGTTCGGGCCTACCTGTCTTGCCCTTGATCTGCAAACCCTCAACCACATTCTGCAACTTTAGAACATCATCATAGTTACAGTGGCCTAATATCTCATGCCACATCTGTATGTCGTGACATGCGTTACACTTGTCATTAGACTCACCTTCAGTATGCAAATAATACAGCTTGCCATATACATGAATGTGAAATCTGGCACCGTCTCTGGTTATCATGCCGTCTTTCCCCTCTTTGAAGATGACCGTGGCCCCTCTGCTAGTCGCTGCCTTCACTGAGAAAATGTTCTGGGGATATGATGGTATGAATAAAGCGTCTCTCAGCGTCGCTTTGTGTCGCTGTCCTCTGCTGTCGATCAGGGAAACCTCTGCATTTCCCCTTTGCTGGGTGACCCCGCTGCACCGGCTGCCATCTGCCAACTCCACAGTGTGCGTTTCTAGCCTGAACGCGCTGTCGAAGTTCTTGAACTTGATTATGTCCGTGATGATATGGGAGGTGGCCTCCGTGTCCACCATCAGGCCCCTCTCCTGGATGCTGCGCGCCGGCTGCCGCTGGGTACCGGTCTCTCCGTCTCTCATCTTGAAGGCGAAGTCAGCGTCGCCGTCTTCTGAGACTTTACTCGCGCCATCCTGTTTGTCCTTACTGTTCTTGTCCTTGCGCCTACAAGTGGCGTCTTTGTGTGTGTCACTTCTGCAATGACTACACCACGTCTTCTGTCGACATCCTTTCGCTCGGTGGCCTTTGGTGCCACACTTGAAGCGCACCATCTCTGTGTCTTCTTTGTTCCGGTCACGTGCGTTTATCTTGGCGGGCCGCCGTCCGCTTTTACCTTGAGTCTTCATCACACTGTCGCTCGACTCAGCTGCCTTTATCTTCTCCGTTTCTTCAAAACTTCGCAGTTTAGTCTTGAATTCTGCGAACGTGATGTTATTGTAACCGGTTATTTTCTTGCCCGGTGCGGGATTCGATACGGCGTGTACTGCACCACAAGGCGACATCACTAACCGCTCGGCTAAAGGGTCAGAACCGTTAGCTAGGGGCTAACGTGTCTTATTAGTAGTTTACATTATCATCCGTATGTGCCACATGTATTGCGAATGGCTTAAACCCCTCAGGCAGTCCCTTTAAGACCATAGCTACTAGTAGGCCATCTCCTAACGTCTCACCCGCGTTCCGCAGTGCTGTGATGGCGGTTTCTGTTCTGATGATGTAGTCCATTACACTTTCGTCGTTCGCCTTCTGAAGCGATGTTAGCATGGTGTAAAAGTTGATTATCCGGGGGTTTCCCTTCCCGGCATAATACTCTCTCAATATGTTCAGGGCTCTTCTTCCATCGTTGGCCGCATCCCTCATAATTAACGAGAGGCTTTTGTCATCTAACAGTAAAATCAACTCGGTGTAAGACTCTGGAAATGGGTTATAAAGCAAACTGGGCTTTTGTTCATTCGTCTGCAGCTCAAGAAAGGTCTGCAGTCAATTTGTCACTCTCGATCTGATCTGACAAGGCCTGGTAATTTTCCATTTGGACAGGTTTCTAGCGCCCTCTACAGGGGACTGCTGGAACATGCAGGGACATGCATTAACTCTTTCTAGGGCAGCTAAAATCATGGGGGTTACATCCTCCCCTCCTGAATCATTATGCATCCTTGCATATGGTAAACTACAAGCTAAACTATATCTGAGGACATAGGTTCTAACTGACTTATATAAGGAGTAGTGTCAAAGTCAAGGGCTTGGGAGAATGCTTGGACTAAGCCTTTTAAGATGGACTGCGTGACTAAGACTAGGGGGTTCCCTAGAGTAGGGTAAGTCAATTTTTAGGGGCTGTTCTCTGTCTGGAGGACCTCCTGAGCTCCATCTGTTCATCTTGGGCAGGGTCATCGCCTTCTCTGGGATGAAGCATTTTGTCGTCCTCCGATTCCTCTGTTGTTTCCGATTCCTGATCCTTTGTGTTTTCCTCTACAGACTGATCATCCTGGCTTCTGTCCTGTGTCTCGCTTCGGATATCCTCAGCTTCAACTCCTACAACTTGATCCACAGGTAAGTACTGTACTTGGTTTCTTTCCAGGATACCATCCATTTGAACGTCTCGAGATTGGAATATCGGAGCATCGGGATTAAGTGAGGACACTTCCTGTCTTGGTTCAGCTTCTTCGCTCTCTTGGCTACGTCCAACCTCCCATTGGACTTCCTCCTCTCCTTGCTCTTCTGGGTCTGTGGATCGTCTTCCTGAGTTGAACTTCTCTTGCTCCTCTTCATGTGTCTGACCATGCTCTATCTCAATAATGACTGCATCCCGCAAAGCCTGGGATTGGGGAAAGTAATAGTCAGCATCATCTTCATTCTCGAGCATCTGCTCATGGTCAGGAGGACCATAATCTACTTCGACAGCTGGCTCGTGCTGAGGGATATCTTTGCGGGGCTTCCGCTGATGGAGTTCCACTTCTTCAGCAGTGGACGGCAGGAACCCGCAAGGCAAGAGCAAGTCTCGATGCAACACCCGCTCAGGCCCTTCTGAGTTCTCTGGCAAGACAACGTAAACCGGGGAGTCCTTGATCCGCTTTACAACCGTGTAGATGGTTTGACTCCAGCGGTCGGCAATCTTATGCTTCCCGCGGATCCCGACGTTCCTCACTAGGACACGGTCTCCAGTCTCCAAGGCTGATTCTCTGACTTTGTTGTCATACCTCACTTTATTCTGCTGAGCATTCTTGGCACTACATTCTGTAGCAAGCTTGTAACTTTCTTGCAGGGTTTCCCTGAGTTTTTTCACAAAGTCGGAGCGTGACACTTTGCTGTTTCCCTCCGGGTTCAACCCGAAGATGAGATCGAGTGGCAGGCTTGGTTGTCTCCCGAACATCAACTGGTATCAAGAGTATCCAGTTGTGTCGTTTTTGGTGCAATTATATGCGTGAACCAATGGCTGCACAAAATCTCTCCACTTCACCTTGTCTTCCTCTTCAAGTTTTCCTAACATCTCCAGAAGGGTCCTGTTAAATCTCTCCACAGGATTCCCGCGTGGATGATAAGGAGTTGCTCTTGTCTTTTTGATTCCGAGCAGGGAGCACAGTTCTTTGACATACTCCCGTGGGGGTGAGTATGAGCCAACATGTAAGTAAGCTGCTTTTTAGTTTCACGTTACTTCGTCTTTGTGAACTGAAATGGAAATGAACTTGTTTTTTTCAATTGTCTCAATTTGGTCTTGGGTCTACAGGCTCCACAGACAGACTGAACCTCATCCCAGACTGCATCAACACTTTCACAGGCGATGCTAAATGTGGGTGGATCAGGGTTTACTTGACGCAGACAGAACCCCTTAAGTGACACAAGGTTGATGATTTAAGAAATAGGGTAAAATGACGTGACGTTACACCCTTTTGTACAGCAGGTGGCGGTATGCAACCTAAAGTTGTTTGTGATCCGCCAGTAAACGGAGAGAAGAAGAAGACCTGTGGGCGGATCAGGGTTTACTTGGCACAGACAGAATCCGGATAACAGTCGTCTCATTCAATACAGCGTTGCGTGATGGGAAATGCAAAGAAATACAAGGAAGCTAATAATTCTGACATTGTCTATGAAGCGAGCTTGTAAACAGGACGTATTACTGTGAGGATAATTGGGATCGTGCGTCGGCAGTAATATGGAGTCGCCGTTGACGTTGTGGCACCGTGATCCAGATAGATGTGTGTGAGAATAGGGTGGTGTGTGTGAGGGCTAGAATTCATACTTACCTGGCAGGGGAGATACCATGATCAAGAAGGTGGTTCACCCAGGGCGAGGCTTGACCATTGCACTCCGGTTGTGCTGACCCCTGCGAATTCCCCAAATGTGGGAATCTCGACTGCATAATTTCTGGTAGTGGGGGACTGCGTTCGCGCTCTCCCCTGATCGCATGTACATGATAAAGTGTGTTTTCCCCGATAGTTCTAGTAAGTGCACTGCTAGCGTGGGAACATAAGACTGGAACATAATTGCTTAACTACTATATAACATTGTAGACCGCGTGTTTACTGGAAATCGGGTGATTTAAGCACGTGCAAAATGCCGCGAATCAATATTTAGAATGCAGATGGCTGTATAAAATTAGGGAGTATTCTGAGTTTACAAACGTTTTGTGAATTGGATGTATTAATACAAATTACTAACGAAACAAGCCAAGAACAGGAAAGAACACCGTCGGACTTTCTATTAATCCGGGAGAGATTTGTGTAGGTCATGGCGCTTCAACTTTGCCTTCCCCTTTTCTCACACTGTCCCTACCTCTGTAGTTTACAGACGGTCCCTTAGCTGCGCGCAGCCAAACAAATCCACCATTAACCCCAAAGAAAAACAACTTTTGTTTAAAACGCAACGTGTCAGGGTCTACGTGTTGAACTGATCGCACAAACGTTTCAACTAAGAGATGTTTTAGACGATGGCTGTTAGCATGAAACCTCACACGTAGGAGCCACGATGCCAGACAGCACAGCAACCAATGGACAACTGAGGAGGAGTACTAGTACCACTAGCAAAGCATTGTGGGTATCGAAAGAGTCATCTTTAAAAAACCTTATTTGTCTTCAGTGAGGTAAAGGTTGTACTGATACCTGTCAAAACTATGCTGTGCTTTGTACATTTGTATGCTATTGATGCTTTCATGTCAAAGATGGGTTATAAACATTTGTGTCAATAATTAATCGAATCCTATTTTGTAAATTAAGCATACGCGTGTCCACCACGTGCTGGTATTTCTCACCACCAATTGGCTGATCTTACTTTGCTGTGGTGATTGTGATTATCAGTTTGTAACGTAAAGCCAGGCAGTGGTGAAACAACCATGATACCGAATCCAGGGCTCCGGGCTCTAGTACAGGGTTGATGCGCTGGTTGTGTTAAGACTATACTTTCAGGGATCATTTCTATAGTTCCTAACTTGAGAAATGTGTTTCTAAAGTGTGAGTCCCGCCAGCCACGATGACGAGTTGCGGTGCTCCTTCCTGAGCGCGAAGCGAGTACAGAGAAGTGATTATATCACGTGCTCTGTGCTATTGATGACCGTTCAGTGCTCCTCTATTGGAGCATCGAGGGAAGGAGTGCGTTCAGAGTGGTAGCCCTTATCACATGTGAAATAATAAATACTAGTAAATTACAATGCAATGTGAGTAGTTCGATATTTCGTCTGAGCTAATGTTGTTAAATGCATTGTATTTATTTCGCAGTGTTGCATATTAACTTACATGTTGCTGTAATCAGATACGCCATAATATCTGACCTAATAGCGTGAGTAAACATCCTGCATCTCATTAAACTAAACACTCAGATTTTCGACACTCACCTGAAATGTAGGGGGTTTGTAAAGAGAAACAACAAATCCCTTTCGTAACTGGTTCTTATCTTAATTATAACATTTCTGGTGTATTCTTTGAACAAAAATTTCCTCTTCAAGGGTGAAGAGAAACAAATTGAGGTGAGATTAGTCCTTAAACATTTATTATTGCATTTTTTTATCTAAAAAACTACACCCATCTATGACTAAAGTAGGCATTGGTGGAATAACCACAGAATAAGTCAATGCCTTTGATTCAAATAATCATTGCTTGTGGAATTGCCTTGATTACTGCGTTGTATTGTTTATTACAAACCAGATTGTATTTTCCAATGATAGGATCAGGGTTTACTTGGCACAGACAGAACCCCTCTCCGGATAACAGTCGTCTCATTCAATACAGCGTTGTGTGATGGGAAATTCAAAGAAATACAAGGAAGCTAATAATTCTGACATTGTCTATAAAGCGAACTTGTAAACAGGACGTATAACTGTGAGGATAACTGGGATCGTGCGTCGGCAGTAATACGGAGTCGCCGTTGACGTGGTGGCCCCGTGATCCAGATAGATGTGTGTGAGAATAGGGTGGTGTGTGTGAGGGCTAGAATTCATACTTACCTGGCAGGGGAGATACCATGATCAAGAAGGTGGTTCACCCAGGGCGAGGCTTGACCATTGCACTCCGGTTGTGCTGACCCCTGCGAATTCCCCAAATGTGGGAATCTCGACTGCATAATTTCTGGTAGTGGGGGACTGCGTTCGCGCTCTCCCCTGATATTCATGTTAAAGATTAAATGTACTTATTTGGTTATCTTATTACTTATATTGATGGTGTTAGAATTTTGGACCAGAACATAATTTTCCGGTCGCTACACTTCACAATAGATCACGTGTGTAAAGCAGATGTCTGTATAATATAAGGGAGTATTCTGAGCTAAACAAACGTTCTGTGAATTGGATGTATTACTACAAATTACTAACAAAGCAAGCCAAGAACAGGAAAGAACACCGTCGGGCATTGACTTTCTATTAATCTGGGAGAGATTTGTGTAGTTTCAACTAAAATATGTTTTAGACGATGGTTGTTAGCACGAAACCTCACACGTAGGAGCCACGATGCCAGACAGCACAGCAACCAATGGACAACTGAGGAGGAGTACTAGTACCACTAGCAAAGCATAGTGGCTATTGAAAGAGTCATCTTTAAAAAACCTTATTTGTCTTCATTGAGGTAAAGGTTGTACTGATACCTGTCAAAACTATGCTGTGCTTTGTACATTTGTATGCTATTGATGCTTTCATGTCAAAGATGGGTTATAAACATTTGTGTGCATAATTAATCGAATCCTATTTTGTAAATTAAGCATACGCGTGTCCACCACGTGCTGGTATTTCCCTAAGCCCTAAAAACCCGTCTTCAAGAGAGCTACTCCCTAGCTACTGCAAATGCTGCCAAAGCCGGTGAACGGAACAAAAAGAGGTTTGACAGACATATCACTGAATCCACCTTAGAGGTTGGTGACCGCGTATTAGTGAGAAACGTGCGCCTAAGAGGAAAACATACACTGGCTGACAAATGGGAAGCAGGTATGCATGTTGTTGTCAGTCGGAAAGGTGATCTTCCAGTTTACACAGTCAGGCCAGAAAACAAAGATGGTCCCCTCAGAACTCTGCACAGAGACTTTGTGTTGCCGTGTGGATTCCTACCAACTTTTGAAGAGGAACCTCCTGCTGTGTCAAACAAACCTCGAAGGCCGAGTACGCGTCAACATCCAGACCCTGATCCTTAGGAGCAAGAGCCAGAGTGTAACTCTGATGAAGAGGATGACTATCCGTTATACCCCTGTCAAATTCCAGTCGTGGAAATCACAAGGTCCACTCAGGAATCTTGAGATAAGGATGTCTCCAAGGGAGCAGCCCAATTCTGATAGAGCTCCATAGAAATCTGAGGAAAACACACCTGAGAATGCAACAACTGTGGAAAGCGAGTACTCACCCAAGGAGGAATCGACACTTACAGGTGACACACCTCAAGAGGAAGACCTACCTCAACAGGAGAACTTACCGGAACATCTATCGGACGAACCTGTGGAAGAAACTGAAACTGAAACACTTACAGCCAATGCTGAAGCTGTACCTGCAATTCAGAATGAAAACGCCACAGAGGGATGTAGTGATTATGTGTCTGTGGAAATGGATGACACACATGGTGAAAGTGAAACCCACTGTGCAGTGAGGAAATCCTCAAGACAAAGAGAAAGGACAAAAAGGTTGACCTATCCTGAGCTAGGAAACCCCTTAGTAGCTGTCATCCAATCCCTACTGCAAAGATTGAGTACAGATAGCTATTACTGATTCACTTCTAGAGCCAAGACTTACACCCCTACCTGAACCCGAGATAGTATAGTCTATGTACACTATGCATAGGGACTTGCATAGAGTTAAGAGGGGAGGGTGTAACCCAGGTTAAAATAACCTACATATAATTACAGTTGAATCAACTAAATAAATAAATAAATAAATAAATAAACAATTATTGTTTTTTCAAATAAATAGTAAGCAGTAGATAAGTAATTCATGTTATCAACAAATTCACATTCATATTGTTGGTTCAGATTGCTATTTCTTAAAATGCAGCGCGGGCAGTGCTGATTAGCCAATCAGCTGCCTTGCTCGAGAGGGAGAAAGTTCCAGAACCAGCGAGGTTTCAGAACGCCAGGCAAACGCTTGAGAGAAGCCACTAGAACGTGAGCTGAAGATAAAAGATTCTACTTTGAAATAGCAGTGAGCTACAATTGTTTCTCTCTTCATCCAAATTGACTATTTTGTTTGGTTTAATCATCCACCGGACACTGGGTTTTGTATTGTGTCCGAGTATCATCCAGGACTTGGTGAGTCCATTGCTAACTAGCCAAAGTTTTCCGTTTTCAATGTCTGTGTGCATAGTGTTGGGAATCACCTTCGTGTTCCTCGTCCCCGGGTCCGTTGATGTGAAGAAAACAGCCACCACGTCTTAGGAGATTAAAATAATTTTATTGAGTACAGATCTGGAGACACACTGCCAATCCGTCGTGTGTGTCTGACTTTTTGTGTGTGAGCTTCTTTATATGCTAAACCTCCCTTGTTCATTCATCACACATGACCTTGATTTTCCTGTCCACTATGTTTGGTCAATGCTCCCTTTCATGGTTGAGCTTTAGGGAGTGCTCATCCTGTCTGGACCTGTAACTCTTATCGGGGGCCCTCCTTGCACCAGACACAGTATCTCTCCCAAGGCCCCAGGGGAGGGCAACCCACATTCAGTGCGAGGCATGCAATATATTTCATCTGTATGAATGTGTCTTTCTTCACCCTCTGTTCTCGTTGCATACATTGGTTACAGAGTAATACAAATACACTCGGGTTATATTTAATATCACTTAACAATAGGCTAGGTAAAGCTACAAGTAGCTCAGTTTTATGTTATAGATCATGTTTTGTGTAAAGATTATTGAGGAGCTACGTTTTTCTTTCGTGCAAACCGAGTTGATAAGCTAGCTACTTCCAGTCAGGCTGCAGCAGCCTGGTGTATTAGCACAGAAAACTGACCTGCGTCACAGCTAGCTGCATGCAGCCAGGCTGTAGTAGCATCGTGCACTAGCATAGGAGATAAAACTGCGTCACGTTTCAGCGGTGGGTAGATTGACTATGTCAATCGGTACTTCCGTTGTTTCCTTTTGATTACTTTATTGAGAGACATGTAAACTAATGTCTTTGCATGTGTGATGTGCCTGTTATAACGCAGGCCAGGTTTTTTTTTTGGTGGATTGGGAAGATCGCGCTTGGTGTTTCATACCCCAAGCTGGAAACAAGATGGCGAGCCACCCATAGGAGACCTGCTGGGTCCACGTGGTCTGTCTGCGGCTGCAGACAGCTCATTCTCAGGACAGCAGCCTACAGACTCGAGCACCTGGATTGTGGTAGGACTGATATTTCCAGTTTGTTACTGTAAAACACAGTTGGACTCAGTGGAGCAACAACGGCCTTTCCAAGAAGGACGGATTATAGCCTACATTGAATATTGATTTTGATTGTTGATCTGATATTGTATTGTTAATTGCAGTATCGGCTGAGTTTATTACTCATTTATACTGTTCATGGGGTAATGCAATTGTGTGTTACTTTTGGCATTCTGATTTACTGGTTAAGTAACTTGGGTTAATGGAAATTAGAACTGAAACTTAAAGGCCTAATGGAACAAAATAGAACATAAAACAAGTTAACAGAATTTGTCAACTCAAACAAGAGATAACTTCAAACTAGAATTAAAAGGATCCTAAATTAGAACTAAAATATCTATCTAAAATATCTGAAACTCAAAATAGTGGTTTAATAAGGGTTAAATCATAAAACAAGAGGTTTCAATGAATTTATCCATTCTCACTGTGTTATTGTGTAATTGTGTATGTTTCTCTGTCTATGTTTACAATTCTTTATATAAAAACAAGCCGGCAGTTCAAACTTTATCCCCTGGTCTGCAATCACTTGATGCCAGTTATAAACTGCTCCTACGAACCTAGAACTGGTCCTAGTCAACTGTCAGCATCTACAGTGCTACAATGGCATTTCAATTTTGCCTCCCCCTTTTCAGATTGTCCCTTCCTCTGTAGTTTACAGATGGTCCCTTAACTGCAGGCATCCATACAAATCCCCATTAACACCAGAGAAAAACAACTTCTTTTTTTTTAACTCAACGTGTCAGCACAAGCGAGACATCAAACATGCTGACAATCGTAAGCTGATTTAGAATAATATATCATTATTTTAACCTCATGACTTGCAAAAAAATTTTTTTTATCGCAAAGCCCGAATGTGCAATATAACACTATAACACTATAACATTAACACAATTGCTTTGCAGTTCTTTATTTATCTATTTTTCTTCCGCCCATTTTTTGACACTTTGTAGCTCCTTCATACGTTTAGCTACTGAAACCATTCAACTATCAAAATGTTCAACTCATTAAGGACATTAGTGCTCCCCTTGCAGATTTTTCATACCTTTTGAACTTTTTGAAATATTCAACTTTTTTCAGCCATTTTTTTGAATGGGAGTCAATGGGGGACTTTTGCAACCTTTCCACCTCTTTTACTCCTTCATACCTTTAGCCACTGAAACCATTCAGGTATCAAAATGTTCATCTCTTTAAGCCCATTAAGGCTCACATTTCGGTTTTTTGAAATCTTTTATACTTTTAGACATATTAAGCTTTTCTACTTTTTAAAAACAGTGGAAGTCTATGGGGAAAGGTTGAAACCCTCATCACCTTTGAACTGTATCTCCTTCATTTTTTTGAGCTAGAAACCCCATTTAAAGCTTAAACAGTTCAATTCTGCCATACACTTTGCCTGTTAGAATGTTCAGTCCTATTGTGACGTCACATATCAATTTGAAACTCAACTGCCAGCCTAATTACTGTCAACTCTCAACACCTGGTAGATTTGATCAGCTTCTGCCACTTCTTAACTGCTCTTCCTCCCTCTTCAACCTTCCTACCTACCTTCCTTCCTTCCTACAACCTTCTTACGTTGCTTCCTACTGTCTTTCCTACCTTCCTACAACCTTCCTACCTTCCTTCCTACCTTCCTTCCCACAACCTTCCTACCTTCCTACAATCTTCCTACCTTCCTTCCTACCTTCTTTCTTACCTACCTTCCTTCCTTCCTAAAACCTTCCTACCTTGCTTCCTACCGTCTTTCCTACCTTCCTACAACCTTCCTACAACCTCACTACCTTCCTTCCTACAACCTTCTTACATTCCTTCCTACCTTCCTTCCCACAGCCTTCCTGCCTTCCTACCTTCCTACAACCTTCTTACCTTCCTACCTTCCTTCCTACAACCTTCCTACCTTCCTTCCTACAACCTTACCTTCCTTCCTACCTTCCTTCCTACAACCATCCTACAACCTCCCTGCTATCCTACCTTCCTACAACCTTCTTACCCTCCTTCCTACCCTTCCTCTTCATCACTACTCTTCATCTTCATCACTACCCTTCCTCTTCATCACTACCCTTCCTCTTCATCACTCTTCGTCTTCATCACTACCCCTCCTCTCATTCAACCCCTCCTCTCATTCTACCCCTCCTCCTCCCAATCTACCATTCCTCCTCTCATTCTACCCCTCCTCTCATTCTACCCCTCCTCTCATTCTACCCCTCCTCTTATAACAAATAAAGACCATTTCTTTTGATGTACTGTAGCTCTTTTTTCTTCTTTTAGAAGAATAATGTTCAGGTCAGGTTTTGCAGTTCACTGACCCTAGACCTACTTGGGGACTCTTTTACCAGCGGGGGTCACATATTTCAGACTATTCAAACCTTTTTTCATACATAAACCATTGCTGCAAATGCTTGCAAGTTTTGTTACAGCCTTGTTGTGTGTGTTTGTAATGGGACTGGGAGCACTTTGAAATCTTTGCACCACTTCCACTTTTTCATACTTTAAACTACAGAAACCATTCAACAATCAAAATATTTATGTATTTAGCACATTATGGCAAATTTTTCAGTTTTTTATACCTTTAAAATGTTTACAATATTCAGCCACTTCACATTTCAGTTTCCAGGTATTTCAGATAGGCTAGTGACTTTCTGACTTTTCCTATTTATCCATTTTCAGCCATGCTTTCGCGATTTCTTTCAACATCTCAGCATTCACACGCTTTTTCTGTGGAAAAGCATTTTTCTAGTTTCACGTTACTTCGTCTTTGTGAACGGAAATGGAAATGAACTTGTTTTTTTCAATTGTCTCAATTTGGTCTTGGATCTACAGGCTCCACAGCCAGACTGAACCTCATCCCAGACTGCTGCAATACTTTCACAGACTTTCACAGGCGATGCTAAATGTGGGTGGATCAGGGTTTACTTGGCGCAGACAGAACCCCTTAAGTGACACAAGGTTGATGATTTAAGAAATAGGGTAAAATGACGTGATGTTACACCCTGTTGTACAGTAGGTGGCGATATGTAACTTAAAGTTGTTTGCGATCCGCCAGTAAACGGAGAGAAGAAGAAGAAGAACTGTGGGCGGATCAGGGTTTACTTGGCACAGACAGAAGCCCTCTCCGGATAACAGTCGTCTCATTCAATACAGCGTTGCGTGATGGGAAATGCAAAGAAATACAAGGAAGCAAATAATTCTGCCATTGTCTATGAAGCGAGCTTGTAAACAGGACGTATAACTGTGAAGATAACTGGGATCGTGCGTCGGCAGTAATACGGAGTCGCCGTTGCCGTGGTGGCACCATGATCCAGATAGATGTGTGTGAGAATAGGGTGGTGTGTGTGAGGGCTAGAATTCATACTTACCTGGCAGGGGAGATACCATGATCAAGAAGGTGGTTCACCCAGGGCGAGGCTTGACCATTGCACTCCGGTTGTGCTGACCCCTGCGAATTCCCCAAATGTGGGAATCTCGACTGCATAATTTCTGGTAGTGGGGGACTGCGTTCGCGCTCTCCCCTGATCACATGTTAATGATAAAATTAGTTTAGTAGACTTTGATTTACTTCCAGAGCTTAAGTCCTATAGAATGTTTTCTAATACTGCCTTGTTGCATGCAACCCATTATCATGTAGAAGAAGCGTGTGTCCGTCGGATTTGGGTGTCTCAAACACGTGCAAAACGCCGCGAGTCAAATCGGAGAAAGCAGACGACTGTGTACCAATCACATTAGTATTCTGAGCAAAGTACACGTTGTTTCGTGAATTGGATGTATTACAAGAGATTACTAGCAAGAACAGCGGAGAACCACCGTAAGGCATTGACTTTCTGGAACTGGAATTTAAATCATCTAGAATATCCACCGGTGACTAGACTTCATGCCCATATGTAAAATGGTCACCCACAGCAGATCACCAATAGACTGCGTATGCTGGAATTGCGTGCCTCAAGCATGGCGCAAGTACAAATTTAGGATGCAGATGACTGTGTACAAAACAAGGGAGTATTCTGAGCAAAGCAACCGTTGGTTTGTGAATTGGATGTATTACTAACGATTACTACCAAAGCAAGCCAAGATCAGGAAAGAACACCGCCGGGCATTGACTTTCTATTAATCCGGGAGAGATTTGTGTAGGTCATGGCACTTCAAGTTTGCCTTCCCCTTTTGTCATAGTGTCCCTACCTCTGTAGTTTACAGACGGTCCCTTAGCTGCGCGCAGCCAAACAAATCCCCATTAACCCCAAAGAAAAATGTAGTTTTTTTATCTAAAAAAACTACATCCATCTATGACTAAAGTAGGCATTGGCGGAATAACCACAGAATAAGTCAATTCCTTCGATTCAAATAATCATTGCCGGTGGAATTGCCTTGATTACTGCGTTGTATTGTTTATTAGTACAAACCAGATTGTATTTTCCAATGAAAGGATCAGGGTTTACTTGGCACAGACAGAACCCCTCTCCGGATAACAGTCGTCTCATTCAATACAAGCGTTGTGTGACGGGAAATGCAAAGAAATACAAGGAAGCAAATAATTCTGCCATTGTCTATAAAGCGAGCTTGTAAACAGGACGTATAACTATGAGGATAACTGGGATCGTGCGCTGACGGTAATACGGAGTCGCCGTTGACGTGGTGGCACCGTGATACAGATAGATGTGTGTGAGAATAGGGTGGTGTGTGTGAGGGCTCGAATTCATACTTACCTGGCAGGGGAGATACCATGATCAAGCAGGTGGTTCACCCAGGGCGAGGCTTGACCATTGCACTCCGGTTGTGCTGACCCCTGTCACCAGCTTGCAGTCTCCAATCCCTTTTAGATGGCGCCTTCTACATAAGATATAGTCCACCTGTGTCCACTTACCTCCACTCTTGTACGTCACCCTGTGTTCCTCCCTCTTCTTGAAATATGTATTCACCACAGCCATTTCCATCCTTTTCGCAAAATCGACCACCATCTGTCCTTCCACATTTCTCTTCTTGACTCCATACCTTCCCATCACCTCCTCATCACCTCTGTTCCCTTCACCAACATGTCCATTGAAATCCGCTCCAATCACCACTCTCTCCTCCTTGGGTAAACTCTCCACCATGTCGTCCAACTCACTCCAGAATTCTTCTTTTTCATCCATCTCACACCCAACTTGCGGGGCATATGCGCTGACAACATTCAGCAATAAACCTTCAATTTCCAGCTTCATACTCATCACTCTGTCTGACACTCTCTTCACCTCCAGCACGCTCTTGACATACTCTTCCTTCAGAATGACCCCTACCCCATTACTCCTCCCATTCACACCATGGTAGAAGAGTTTGAACCCACCTCCAATACTCCTGGCCTTACTCCCCTTCCACCTGGTCTCTTGCACACACAGTATACCTACCTTTCTTCTTTCCATCATGTCAGCCAGCTCTCTCCCTTTACCAGTCATAGTACCAACATTCAAAGTTCCAACTCTCACCTCCACATGCCTACCCTTCCTCCTCTCTAGCTGCCTCTGGACATGCTTTCCCCCTCTCCTTCTCCTTCGCCCAACAGTAGCATAGTTTCCACCGACACCCTGTTGGTTAACAGTACCGGTGGCGGTCGTTGGTAACCCAGGTCTTGACTGATCCGGTATGTAAGTCTTATTTATGATCCGCATATTTGATTTGGCAAAGATTTTACGCCAGATGCCCTTCCTGACGCAACCCTCCCCATTTGTCCGGGCTTGGGACCGGCACTAAGGATGCACTGGCTTGTGCATCCTCAGTGGCTGGGTTTGAATGCTACTAAACAATACTATCAAAATGCTCAGCCGTAATGGTTTGGGCAAAGAGTTAATGATACCCTTGCATATAAATTCTTATTGGCCTCAAAAAGTCGAGATAGCCACACCACTACTATCTCCGTTAAAAATTTAGAGCATCTATGCTGCAAAAAGAAAAAAAAAGTTTTATTCAACGAATTACTGCTCCGGTGACTGGTTTTATATTAATCCTTATTATATGAATTTACGTACTTGCATTATCTGTCCAATTGGAGGCGCCAGTGTACCACATCGTGTCTGTCCGCCCGCAATTTTAATTTTTTTCTCTGCTCGCACTCATTGTGTATTATTTGTAATCATCAAGGCTGGACTACGTCCTGGGTAGAGTGGGAACCTGCCCGGGCTCACTCTGCATCAATTGGTTTCTGGTAATGTCATTAAATGCACATTTGTTGATGTGATATGCACCATTTATATACATTGTCAACTGAGATGATAGGGGCCTCAAGAGGGGCCTTGTATTATAGTCTCGATGCCCTGTTGTTTAGAGGAGTTTTTACAGTGTAATGTATAGGATGCCCAAGCTAGCTGTCAAATTTGATGTTTCATCTGTCCTTATCAGTATACATGGGTAGTGCCGGCTAGTGAGTCATATTATGGTGTATACTGGGTTGGTGTGTCAGGGCTCACTTTCTCTCATCAATTTTCATAATATATCCCAAGTTCTCTTCAAATGGACACATCATTTACTACATCCCCTCTCTACCTCACACTCAAACTTAGACACAGACTTGGACAAAGACACTGCATGTGTAGCAGGTGGGAAAATAGCCTCTATTGAAAGTTAAATAAAAACTGACACCCCCCCTTATTTTTTTGTAAATCTAAAACATGTAAATCGCCAGCTCCTTTAGTCTTCTTTCTATACGTCAATTCCTTTAAATGTTGTTATCTTCTGGTGACAGCAGGTGTCACTGCAATACCGGGTACAGTAGGGAAACGCCCAACTCAAGCTGTATTGGTTACATCGGGGCAGAATAAATATGGCGCTTGAGTTGATAACACGCTAAACCCGTGTCTATTCCTTACTGCTCCACAGCCATTTGAGGACTGTGCAGCAACTTTAGCTACTGGCTCATGCACCCCTCGACCTGAGGCCGGTAACATTTGGGGGCTCGTCCGGGATACGACCAGCTGTTTGAGAGCACCAGAACTGCAACTGTGACCTGTTTCCAGAGCTTTAGGGGAGACTACTGAAATTTCCAGTTTGTTACTGCAAAACGCAGTTGAACTCAGTGGACCAACAACCAGGTGACTTAACAAAAAACATTTTTTATCGCAAAGCCCGAATGTGCAATGTAAAACCCTTGACCACAGTCTCCACACGCTGTCAGCAAGGCGAATCGGATGCCGCTTAATAAATGAACAGCCAATCAGAGTAGAGCAACTTTAACGGGAGAGGAAACTAATTTTGGCAGTCCGTTTTTATTCTCACGTCTTCCATAGCATCTGTTTTACTGTTACCGACACTTCGATGTGTTTTTTCCCCTCTTCTTCTTCTTACATTTAAAAGGTCAAGTAGGCTGCTATCGTCTCACATTGATGTTCAGGCTGCTTACATCGACATGTAAGTAAGCTGCTTTTTACTTTCACGTTACTTCGTCTTTGTGAACGGAAATGGAAATGAACTTATTTTTTTCAATTGTCTCAATTTGATCTTGGATCTACAGGCTCTACAGACAGACTGAACCTCATCCCAGACTACTGCAATACTTTCACAGGCGATGCTAAATGTGGGTGGATCAGGGTTTACTTGGCGCAGACAGAACCCCTTCAGTGACACAAGGTTGATGATTTAAGGAATAGGGTAAAATGACGTGACGTTACACCCTGTTGTACAGTAGGTGGCGGTATGTAACTTAAAGTTGTTTGCGATCCGCCAGTAAACGGACAGAAGAAGAAGACCTGTGGGCGGATCAGGGTTTACTTGGCACAGACAGAACCCCTCTCCGGATAACAGTCGTCTCATTCAATACAGCATTGCGTGATGGGAAATGCAAAGAAATACAAGGAAGCAAATAATTCTGACATTGTCTATAAAGCGAGCTTGTAAACAGGACGTATAACTGTGAGGATAACTGGGACGGTGCACTGACGGTAATACGGAGTCGCCGTTGACGTGGTGGCACCGTGATCCAGATAGATGTGTGTGAGAATAGGGTGGTGTGTGTGAGGGCTGGAATTCATACTTACCTGGCAGGGGAGATACCATGATCAAGAAGGTGGTTCACCCAGAGCGAGGCTCAGCCATTGCACTCCGGTTGTGCTGACCCCTGCGAATTCCCCAAATGTGGGAATCTCGACTGCATAATTTCTGGTAGTGGGGGACTGCGTTCGCGCTCTCCCCTGATCTCATGTTCAAGATAAATTGTACTTGTCCGATAGTTATACTAAATGTCTTTCCGGTGTCGGAATACAAGAGTAATATAATCGTCTAGCTGCTTGCTATACAACGTTATAGGCCGCGTGTGTACTGGAAATTAGATTTTAAAGCACATGCTTTAATGCCGCGAATCAATATGTATAAAGCAGATGACTATAAAATATGGGAGTGTTCTGAGCTAAACAAACGTTTTGTGAATTGGATGAATTACTACAAATTACTAACAAAGCAAGCCAAGAACAGGAAAGAACGCCGTCGGGCATTGACTTTTTATTAATCCAGGAGAGTTTTGTGTAGGTCATGGCGCTTCAAGTCTGCCTTCCCCTTTTCTCACACTGTCCCTACCTCTGTAGTTTACAGACGGTCCCTTGGCTGCGCGCAGCCAAACAAATCCACCATTAACCCAAAAGAAAAACAACTTTTGTGTAAAACGCAACGTGTCAGGGTCTACGTGTTGAACTGATCGCACAAACGTTTCAACTAAGAGATGTTTTAGACGATGGTTCTTACATGAAACCTCACACGTAGGAGCCACGATGCCAGACAGCACAGCAACCAATGGACAACTGAGGAGGAGTACTAGTACCACTAGCAAAGCATTGTGGGTATCGAAAGAGTCATCTTTAAAAAACCTTATTTGTACTGATACCTGTCAAAACTATGCTGTGCTGTGTACATTTGTATGCTATTGATGCTTTCATGTCAAAGATGGGTTATAAACATTTGTGTCAATAATTAATCGAACCCTATTTTGTAAATCAAGCATACGCGTGTCCACCACGTGCTGGTATTTCTCACCACCAATTGGCTGATCGTACTTTGCTGTGGCGATTGTGATTATCAGTTTGTGACGTAAAGCCAGGCAGTGGTGAAACAACCATGATACCGAATCCAGGGCTCCGGGCTCTAGTACAGGGTTGATGCCCCCATTGTGTTAAGACTATACTTTCAGGGATCATTTCTATAGTTCCTAACTTGAGAAATGTGTTTCTAAAGTGTGAGTCCCGCCAGCCACGATGACGAGTTGCGGTGCCCCTTCCTGAGCGCGAAGCGAGTGCAGAGAAGTGATTATGTCACGCGCTCTGTGCTATTGATGACCGTTCAGTGCTCCTCTACTGGAGCATCGAGGGAAGGAGTGCGTTCAGAGTGGTAGCCCTTATCACATGTGAAATAATAAATACTAGTAAATTGGTGCGTGAGGTATCGTAGCGTATACTGTGAAATATATTACATTAATTCGCAGCGTTGCACATTACTTTTACTCTTATGTTTTATTGTTTACATTTTATATTCATTATTTTACTATGTGTTCTTTACATATGTGTTTATATTTCTATGTATGACTTATTTTATATTGTATTTTAAGCTTGTGCAGTAATTTGGTTCAACTGTGGTTGTTTTAAATGTGCTATATAAATGACTTGACTTGACTTGACTTGACAACTGCGTTAAGTATACTTTTGGAGCTCTTACGTTCTTAATTATAAAATTTCTGGTGTATTCTTTGAACAAACATTTCCTCTTCAAGGGTGAAGAGAAACAAATTGAAGTGAGATTAGTCCCTTAATCATTTATTATTGTATTTTTTATCTAAAAAACTACATCCATCTATGACTAACGTAGGCATTGGTGGAATAACCACAGAATAAGTCAATGCCTTTGATTCAAATAATCATTGCTTGTGGAATTGCCTTGATTACTGCGTTGTATTGTTTATTAGTACAAACCAGATTGTATTTTCCAATGAAAGGATCAGGGTTTACTTGGCACAGACAGAACCCCTCTCCGGATAACAGTCGTCTCATTCAATACAGCGTTGCGTGATGGGAAATGCAAAGAAATACAAGGAAGCAAATAATTCTGACATTGTCTATAAAGCGAGCTTGTAAACAGGACGTATAACTGTGAGGATAACTGGGACGGTGCACTGACGGTAATACGGAGTCGCCGTTGACGTGGTGGCCCCGTGATCCAGATAGATGTGTGTGAGAATAGGGTGGTGTGTGTGAGGGCTAGAATTCATACTTACCTGGCAGGGGAGATACCATGATCAAGAAGGTGGTTCACTCAGGGCGAGGCTTGACCATTGCACTCCGGTTGTGCTGACCCCTGCGAATTCCCCAAATGTGGGAATCTCGACTGCATAATTTCTGGTAGTGGGGGACTGCGTTCGCGCTCTCCCCTGATCACATGTTCAAGATAAATTGGACTTGTCCGATAGTTATACTGAATGTCTTTCCGTTGTCGGAATACAAGACTAATATATTTGCCTAGCTGCTATACAACGTTATAGGCCGCGTGTGTATTGGAAATTAGGTTTTAAAGCACATGCTTTAATGCCGCGAATCAATATTTATAAAGCAGATGACTATAAAATAAGGGAGTATTCTGAGCTAAACAAACCTTTTTGTGAATTGGATGAATTACTACAAATTACTAACAAAGCAAGCCAAGAACAGGAAAGAACACCGTCGGGCATTGACTTTCTATTAATCCAGGAGAGTTTTGTGTAGGTCATGGCGCTTCAAGTCTGCCTTCCCCTTTTCTCACACTGTCCCTACCTCTGTAGTTTACAGACGGTCCCTTAGCTGCGCGCAGCCAAACAAATCCACCATTAACCCCAAAGAAAAACAACTTTTGTGTAAAACGCAACGTGTCAGGGTCTACGTGTTGAACTGGTCGCACAAACGTTTCAACTAAGAGATGTTTTAGACGATGGTTGTTAGCATGAAACCTCACACGTAGGAGCCACTATGCCAGACAGCACAGCAACCAATGGACAACTGAGGAGGAGTACTAGTACCACTAGCAAAGCATTGTGGGTATCGAAAGAGTCATCTTTAAAAAACCTTATTTGTCTTCATTGAGGTAAAGATTGTTCTGATACCTGTCAAAACTATGCTGTGCTTTGTACATTTGTATGCTATTGATGCTTTCATGTCAAAGATGGGTTATAAACATTTGTGTCAATAATTAATCGAATCCTATTTTGTGAATTAAGCATACGCGTGTCCACCACGCGCTGGTATTTCTCACCACCAATTGGCTGATCTTACTTTGCTGTGGCGATTGTGATTATCAGTTTGTGACGTAAAGCCAGGCAGTGGTGAAACAACCATGATACCGAATCCAGGGCTCCGGGCTCTAGTACAGGGTTGATGCGCTGGTTGTGTTAAGACTATACTTTCAGGGATCATTTCTATAGTTCCTAACTTGAGAAATGTGTTTCTAAAGTGTGAGTCCCGCCAGCCACGATGACGAGTTGCGGTGCTCCTTCCTGAGCGCGAAGCCAGTACAGAGAAGTGATTATATCACGTGCTCTGTGCTATTGATGACCGTTCAGTGCTTTTGTATTAGAGCATCGAGGGAAGGAGTGCGTTCAGAGTGGTGGTCCTTATCACATGTGAAATGATAAATATTAGCAAATTGTTGTGTGACGTATTAGTGCGTTATTTCGTTTAAGCGTGTGCTGTGAAATGCATTAGATTTATTTCGCAGCGTTGCATATTAATAGTTTGCATGTTGCTATAATCACATTTTCAATATTATCTCTTCTAATAATGTGAGTAAACACCCTTGCATCACATTAAACTAAATACCCAAATTTTCGATACTCTCTTGAGGTGTAGGGGGTTTGTAAAGAGAAACAAGGAATCCCTTTCGACCGTGGACACAGCCCCAAAAGTCAGGTCCAGTTTATTTGCATAGCCTAAAGGGGAGAAATATATTTTTCTTTACTGTTTTAATGCTACTATTCACACTAACAGTAAGACAAATCGGCACCATTGTCTTGCAGCTCAATGAGATGTTTAAAAAGTGGCTGAAAACAAACTTGCGGTCGTACACGTGTGAGCAGCGCGTGTTTATGACGTCAGAATAAACAAAGCGGAGGGGCGGGAACACGGAGGCTTGGGACCTCAGTAATACAGTTATTGAATTATCGTGTGAAATATATTTAAATACGTCGTTTGTCGGCGTTGCTTTAGCTCATCAGTTTAGTTGGGGACCCATTAGTGGATTGAAGAATTCAGTGCACCACAAGAGGGCAGCATAATACCAACTCCAGCACGGGTTGCTGTGGAGGCAAAAGTAAAGGATACTTTTAGCAGATAAGGGAAATCAATTCATTTCCCTCACTGATTAGATTTCATCCACTTGCAGTCAAAGTTGCCATGCTTAGTAGTGTCTGTTTAGGTTCAACTTCCTGACATCTATGGCTATTGTGGAAACTGCAGTGGTGTTCAACCGCTCCAAATTGCACAAAAAGAAAAGAGTCCAAAATGAGGAAAAAGTAATCTGTAATCAGTTGATAGGGATGGGGCGAGGGGAGGTAAAACAGGGTGGAAAATGTTTGCTGTGTTTTTATATAATTGTTATTCACTGTATAATGTTCCGATTTTCAAACTGAAAACCAAAAAAAAAAAGAAAATGAGGAAAAAGTGAAGAATGCCAAAAACACAAACAAACATGGTTGAACTTGGGGTGAGATTAGTCCCTTAATCATTTATTATTGCATTTTTTATCTAAAAAACTATATCCAACGATGACTAAAGTAGGCATTGGTGGAATAACCACAGAATAAGTCAATGCCTTTGATTCAAATAATCATTGCTTGTGGAATTGCTTTGATTACTGTTGTATTGTTTATTAGTACAAACCAGATTGTATTTTCCAATGAAAGGATCAGGGTTTACTTGGCACAGACAGAACCCCTCTCCGGATAACAGTTGTCTCATTGAATACAGCATTGTGTGATGGGAAATGCAAAGAAATACAAGGAAGCAAATAATTCTGACATTGTCTGTGAAGCGAACTTGTAAACAGGACGTATAACTGTGAAGATAACTGGGATCGTGCGTCGGCAGTAATACGGAGTCGCCGTTGACGTGGTGGCCCCGTGATCCAGATAGATGTGTGTGAGAATAGGGTGGTGTGTGTGAGGGCTCGAATTCATACTTACCTGGCAGGGGAGATACCATGATCAAGAAGGTGGTTCACCCAGGGCGAGGCTTGACCATTGCACTCCGGTTGTGCTGACCCCTGCGAATTCCCCAAATGTGGGAATCTCGACTGCATAATTTCTGGTAGTGGGGGACTGCGTTCGCGCTCTCCCCTGATATTCGTGTTGAAAATTAATTTTAATTGTGCATAACGCAGAATTGAAGTTGAGTTCTTTTTAGTTCACTACGCATTCATTTTATTTATCATACTTAAAATGTTTTGTGACTTTCTGTTCTGATGACTACAATTTTTGACTAACGACAATTAATGTTATTTTTGGTGTCCTTGGTTTGGCTATAAAACAATTAGCATAGCGAGATTCTCACAACCTTCCCGTTGAGGCTGATTTGCTGAATACTACTAAACAATTCTGCCAAAATGCTCAGCCTTAATTGTTTGGGCTAAGACTTAATGATACTCTTGCATATAAATTCTTATTGGCGAGATAGCCACACCACTACTATCTCCGTTAAAAATTTAGAGCATCTATGCTGCAAAAAGAAAAAAAAAGTTTATTCAATGAATTACTGCTCCGGTGACTGGTTTTATATTAATCCTTATTATATGAACTTGCGTACTTGCATTATCTGACCGGCAAACGGTAACGGCAAATTTGGCAAGCAGAATATTTGTTGCCTTTGGTGTAGTAAACTACAGTGTCATTAACTACAACAAGATTTATACTTGTTTTTAAGTCTTTAATTGAGCCGGCACCATCTTATTTATCTGAGCTAATACATCATCATTCATCAGTCAGAGCACTCAGGTCAACAAACCAGATGCTCTTACATGTTCCCAGATCCAGGCTTAAGAATAGAGGCGACAGAGCCTTTGCAGTGGCTGCCCCTGATCTCTGGAACAACTTACCAGTACACATAAGATCTGCTCAGTCAGACCCTAGAGACTCAGTCAGACCCTAGAGACACATAAGATCTGCTCAGTCAGACCCTAGAGACTCAGTCAGACCCTAGAGACACATCAGATCTGCTCAGTCAGACCCTAGAGACTCAGTCAGACCCTAGAGACCCTAGAGACACATCAGATCTGCTCAGTCAGACCCTAGAGACCCTAGAGACACATAAGATCTGCTCAGTCAGACCTTAGAGACTCAGTCAGACCCTAGAGACACATCAGATCTGCTCAGTCAGACCCTAGAGACCCTAGAGACACATAAGATCTGCTCAGTCAGACCTTAGAGACTCAGTCAGACCCTAGAGACACATCAGATCTGCTCAGTCAGACCCTAGGGACACATCAGATCTGCTCAGTCAGACCCTAGAGACACATCAGATCTGCTCAGTCAGACCCTAGGGACACATCAGATCTGCTCAGTCAGACCTTAGAGACACATCAGATCTGCTCAGTCAGATCCTAGAGACACATAAGATCTGCTCAGTCAGACCTTAGAGACTCAGTCAGACCCTAGAGACACATCAGATCTGCTCAGTCAGACCCTAGAGACACATCAGATCTGCTCAGTCAGACCCTAGAGACACATAAGATCTGCTCAGTCAGACCCTAGAGACCCCAGAGACGCATCAGATCTGCTCAGTCAGACCCTAGAGACACATCAGATCTGCTCAGTCAGACCCTAGAGACTTTTAAATATTGGTTAAAGACCTACCTTTTCTTGCTGGCATTCAATTCAAGTTGAGCTTGACACCATGATTTTATTGTGCAAATATACTTTTACTCTTATGTTTTATTGTTTACATTTTATATTCTTTATTTTACTATGTCTTCTTTACATATATGTTTATATTCATATGTGTCACTAATTTTATATTTGAGAGATTGTGTTGTAAATACATGAATTTTGTAATTGGACCTAGTCATGGAAAAGTTAAGAATTGAAGACAGGTTACACATGATGTGATTTTAACATCTGTCTATATTGAAACACTTGAGTCATTTAACTAACTGAAGTGAAGTGAAACACAGTCATCACAGACAGCCCTTTTGTCCCACACACTGCAGCACTAACCAATACATACAGAAATGGAGAAAACAAGTGACTGTGTACAAGAGAAAGGAGTATTCTGAGCAATACAGACGTTGTTTTGTGTCTGTATCTGGTGTACCTTTTCTCTTTTTCTCATCATATAATGAGTTGGATATATTACTAGCGATTACTAACAAAGCAAGCCAACAAAAGGAAAGACCACCGCCAGGCAAAGGAGAGTTTTGTGTAGGTAATGGCTTTTCAATGTTGCCCCCCCCCCTTTTCATATTGTCCCTTCTTCTGTAGTTTATAGAGGGTCCCTTAGCTGTGGGCATCCAAACAAACCCCCATTAACACCAGAGAAAAACAACTTTAAAAAAAAAACAACCTCAACGTGTCAGCACAAGTGAGACATCAAACATGCTGGCAATCTGAAGCTGGTTTAGAATAATATATCATTATTTTAACCGCGTGACCTGCCAAATATTTGTTTTATCGCAAAGCCCGAATGTGCAATATAAAACCCTTTACCACAGTCTCCACACGCTGTCAGCAAGGCGAATCGGATGCCGCTTAATAAATGAACAGCCAATCAGAGTAGAGCAACTTTAACTGGAGAGCAAACGAATTTTGGCAGTCCGTTTTTATTCTCACGTCTTCCATAGCATCTGTTTTACTGTTACCGACACTTCGGTGTGTTTTTTCTTTTCTTCTTCTTCTTACATTTAAAAGGTCAAGTAGGCTGCTATCGTCTCACATTGCTGTTCAGGCTGCTTACATCGACATGTAAGTAAGCTGCTTTTTACTTTCACGTTACTTCGTCTTTGTGAACTGAAATGCAAATGAACTTGTTTTTTTCAATTGTCTCAATTTGGTCTTGGATCTACAGGCTCCACAGACAGACTGAACCTCATCCCAGACTGCTGCAATACTTTCACAGACTTTCACAGGCGATGCTAAATGTGGGCGGATCAGGGTTTACTTGACGCAGACAGAACCCCTTAAGTGACACAAGGTTGATGATTTAAGAAATAGGGTAAAATGACGTGACGTTACACCCTTTTGTACAGTAGGTGGCGGTATGTAACTTAGTTTGCGATCCGCCAGTAAACGGACAGAAGAAGAAGATCTGTGGGCGGATCAGGGTCTACTTGGCACAGACAACCCCTCTCCGGATAACAGTCGTCTCATTCAATACAGCGTTGCATGATGGGAAATGCAAAGAAATACAAAGAAGCAAATAATTCTGCCATTGTCTATAAAGCGAACTTGTAAACAGGACGTATTAATGTGAGGATAATTGGGATCGTGCGTCGGCAGTAATACGGAGTCGCCGATGACGTGGTGGCCCCGTGATCCAGATAGATGTGTGTGAGAATAGGGTGGTGTGTGTGAGGGCTAGAATTCATACTTACCTGGCAGGGGAGATACCATGATCAAGAAGGTGGTTCACCCAGGGCGAGGCTTGACCATTGCACTCCGGTTGTGCTGACCCCTGCGAATTCCCCAAATGTGGGAATCTCGACTGCATAATTTCTGGTAGTGGGGGACTGCGTTCGCGCTCTCCCCTGATGTCATGTTAATATCAAAACTAGCTTTAGCAAACTTGCATTGAATGTGAGTTTAGTTCGTATAGATTGTCCATAAAAATTTAAACCAATATCGTGTTTACAAGGTCGTATAGGAAAAGTGTGTGTCTGTCGGATTTGGGTGTCTCAAACACGTGCAAATTGCCGCGAGCCAAATCGGAGAAAGCAGGCGACTGTGTACCAATCAGGTTAGTATTCTAAGGCATTGACTTTCTATTAAACCGGGAGAGATGTGTAGGTCATGGCACTTCAAGTTTGCCTTCCCCTTTTCTCATTGTCCTTACCTCTGTAGTTTACAGACGGTCCCTTAGCTGCGCGCAGCCAAACAAATCCCCATTAACCCCAAAGAAAAACAACTTTTGTGTAAAACGCAACGTGCCAGGGTCTACGTGTTGAACTGGTCGCACAAACGTTTCAACTAAAAGATGTTTTAGTCGATGGTTGTTAGCACGAAACCTCACATGTGGGAGCCCCTCCACATGGCCCATAATGCCTGCCAGTCAGGCACCCCCTGGCGTTGCTCTTCCACCTACATCGGTCCGTTCAACTCCGCCCACAATGCCCGCTACTCAGACTGGAAAGGTCTAGACAACAGAGTGTACAACAACTACCAACACCTCACCTCTGTTGTTGACCAGTTGGAGGAATAAGCTGTAAATATGCCGTAATAAATCTGTAAATACGGTGTTGTGTTGTACATATTGTAAATAGTTTTCATATGACATTTCATTCTTAATCGTGTTCATGATACCTTTTAAGTGGTCTAAAGTGTACTGCTGTGGTGTGCTGTAAGCACTTCATTCAGTAAGGTGATCTGGACGAAAGCGTCTTTCTGTAAGTAGTGGCATGTTCACTTATATTGTCTGTACTGTAGTGGTGTGTGTTTTTTCCAGGTGTTCCCCATTCATGCACTTTATTGAATAACGTGATCAGTGCTACAGTAACAGTTGTGGAATGTCAATGAATGCAACAATAAGAGCACACTTGTTGGTCAAACAAAGGAGGACACAGATGTTAAGATGACTTGCAGGTAAGGACATACATGTGCCTATAGTACAATGATGCCAGATACTTTTGCACATATATTACAGTAGTTTTAATCAACCTCAGAAATGTTAAACTACCTTTAAATCAGCCGCCCAATAGTCACAAGGGCCTTCATAGAGATAGAAGTGCCAACTTTAAAATGGTATTAATAAAAAAAAAGACAAGAGCATTCTCACAGAAATGTGCTTTTAATAAAATAAGCTGTATTTCACTGATTCCAAGCAGGACTTTGAAAATATATCAGGACAATAACGTGAATAAATGACGTGAACTACATAGCATTTGCTTATGCAAATACACATGGGATTGTGTTGTTCCAGCAGCACTCTCCAGGGGTTTCAAGATTTATTACAATAAATGATCACAGTAAATGGCTGATTTTAAAATCGGAAAGTTGGCAACATCTGACATACATAATACATCTATCTAACATACATAATACATATATCTAACATACATCATACATCTATCTAACATACATAATACATCTATCTAACATACATCATACATCTATCTAACATACATAATACATCTATCTAACATACATCATACATCTATCTAACATACACAATACATCTATCTAACATACATAATACATCTATCTAACATACATAATACATATATCTAACATACATAATACGTCTATCTAATATACATCATACATCTAACATACATCATACATCTATCTATCATACATCTATCTAACATACGTCATACATCTATCTAACATCTATCTAACATACATCATACATCTATCTAACATCTATCTAACATACATCATACATCTATCTAACATAATACATCTATCTAACATACATCATACATATATAACAATACATCTATCTAACATACATAATACATATATGTAACATACATAATACATCTATCTAACATACATAATACATATATCTATCATACATCTATCTAACATACATCATAAATATATCTAACATACATCATACATCTATCTAACATACATAATACATATATGTAACATACATAATACATCTATCTAACATACATAATACATATATCTATCATACATCTATCTAACATACATCATACATCTATCTAACATACATCATACATCTATCTAACATAATACATCTATCTAACATACATCATACATCTATCTAACATACATCATACATATATAACAATACATCTATCTAACATACATAATACATATATGTAACATACATAATACATCTATCTAACATACATAATAAATATATCTATCATACATCTATCTAACATACATCATACATCTATCTAACATACATCATACATCCGGCTGATGTCAGCAGTCTGCAAGGCTTGGTTTGAAGATGCATCCATGCGTTATGCGTTAACACCCGTTGCCTCACTTATCGCGATGGAAAAGGCTGCAGACGTGAACCACGGAGGGTGAACTTCCAGTAGCCTTCCCGTCCAGTAACTTTGGAGACACAACGCACTCGGGTACGGCGCCCCCCTGCGCCACAGGTCGCCTCTCCTTCGCTCAGCCTTTAGTCACCAAAGAAGGAGTGAAGGGGAGGCCGTGTTTAGTGGCATCGTGTGTCTTACACACGTGTTATAATGCCCCAAGCAGACGTGGAGAAAACGGACGACCGCGTCCAAGAGAAGGGAGTATTCTGAGCAGTCCAAACGCTGTTTCGTGGCCGTACATGGTGAACCTGTTCTCTTCAGCAGCGCCAGTACACCCGTCAAAAATCTAAAGCGTCTGTGCTGCAAAAACAAACCACAAAACGTTTTATTCAACGAATGCCCAACGTGGTTGGTGTTTCTATTAATCATAATTCTATTAACTTACGTACTTGCATTATCTGACCACGCGGTGGCGCCAACTTACCACATCGTGTCTGTCCTCGCGGTCGTCGTGTATTATCTGTAACCGTCCGGGCTGGACTACGTGCTGGGCAGAGTGGGCAACTGCTGTGCTTCCCGGTGCGTCCCCGTGGCACCCTTTGCCCACCCTTTACTCCTTGCTGAAAAACTCTGTCACATTTTATTTCTCCCTTTTTCTCCCTAATTGTACCCGGCCAATTACCCTGTTTTCCGAGTTGTCCCGGTCGCTGCTCCACCCCCTCTGCAGACTACCACATGCCTCCTCCCATACATGTGGAGTCACCAGCAGCTTCCTGTCACCTGACAGTGAGGAGTTTCACCAGGGGGGGCGTAGCGCGTGGGAGGATCACGCTATCCCCCCCCTCCCCCGAACAGGCACCCCGACCGTCCAGAGGAGGCGCTAGTGCAGCGACCAGGACACATACCCACATCCGGTTTCCCACCCGCAGACACGGCCAAGTGTGTCTGTAGGGACGGCCGACCACGGGGATTCGAACAGGCGAGCCCCACCTCTGCAAAATGTTCTTGCTGCACGTGACCGGCCCTGATCGCTCACGTCTTTTTGGCCTTCTTTCTCACTGGGTACTTGGAGGGGAGGGGGTACATGCGCAATGAGTAAGGGTCAACAATCGGTCAGATCTGTAGGCGCCCATAGCACATTTCTGCCCCTAGCGGGTTAATCTGGTCATCACAACCACCAGTAAATAAAAAAAATCCCCCCTACAATGAAATATAATCTCTCCTAAACCACTGGATTAGGGCTTTATGACTTCTCTCACATCACCTCTTTTCCATTCAAGGGACGAGTGTGACGGGGTCTCTTGTCCCCCCATGGTTGACGGGTGGGGGGGGGCTTACTGAAGCCTGGGAATCCCTCCAGGCGGGCTGTCAGATGACGGCTAAGGGGCATTTGTGGTTCTGATCACCTGAGCGTGCTGTGCTGCGTGTGGTCAGACGCGCGTGTGTGTGCGCGTGAGGCGTGTGTTGTGTCCTGGCTGCGTGTGCGCTGGTGACCGTGTAGCCGCCGAGGCCAGTCTACACTGCTTTCGCCAGAGGAAGACGTCACAACACCCTCCCCTGCCACCTCCACGGTCAGCACGGAGTACACGCAGAGAGACCAAATAACAAAATGTACGGAGGCAAAGTAGTTTCCAAAAACATTTATTTGTAAAAGAAAACGAAAATATAAAAGAAGTTGCAGTCACAGGCTGTGTGTGTGACAAAGCAGGATATGAAACTACACTATGCAAATATGTGACAAAATACAATGGTGTTTAGTCTCTTTACGACATCTAAACCTTGCATGACCTTATTTGTTGTCCAGAAACGTCATTTCCGGTGTTTCTGTAGCGACGATACGCCTCAAACGGTTGACTTTCGACAGCTCAGCTGATCTCGGCGATGCTCAGATTGATGTGTTATACTTTCGAGCACTCAGCTTCATAATCATTATGCAACCCTTGGGCGTTTATACCCCCCCCCCCCATGGAGATGTGAGTCTGAGATGAAGGTCCTGTTTTGCATATGGCTCCTTTGTGTTATCCTTGGCATTTTCAATGGCTTACCCGCGATTAATGAGGAAACTCAAAGTTTTGGCTCCATTTCCAGCTACCCCCCCCTTCCCCCTCCCCCCTCCCCCCTTCCATGCCACACACATACACTTACTACCAACCAAATCAGAAGGTCGGTTGCGAAGGCGGTCCTTGTGAGGTCACGAGAGTTAGTTTAGTTGCAGTGATGGTTTTCATGTTATCCCCTCCTTCCTCTTCTGCTTGTAATATCCCTCGTCCCTCCATTCGCGGTCGTTTATAGGCCTAATCACACACTCGCACACAAAGCCAGCTCCCGTCTCCTACCACCCATCCTGTCCTCTAACTCCTATTTACACAAGATCCCCCGGACACCAATTCATCCCCCTCTCTCTCTCTCTCTCTCTCTCGCCCTTTCTCACCCCCTCTGTATCTCACACCCAAACCTTTCCCTTTCCCTTGCCGCTGTCCTTCCGGGCGCGGCCGCCGCAGCATCCGGTGGCCAGGCCGCGGTGCTGGGTGGCAGGGAGGTTCTTGTAGACGGCCCGGCTGTAAGGGATGAAGCAGAGGCCCAGCTGCAGGTGGCGTGCCAGCCGGCAGTAGGCGGCCAGAGCCAAAACCAGCAGGGGAGTGACCAGCAGGAAGCCCACCACCAGCAGAGCCACACAACCGCCGTCAGTCAGCAGGTCTGAGCAGTAGGGGGACGTCCCATGGGGGCGAACCTGGTGAGACGCGGGGGGAGGCGAGCGTGCTGGTAAGTCAACCGACCAAACTAGATTTCCATCGCACATTTCATCCGTAAAGTAAAGACATACAAAAGTAAAAGGATTACAACAAAGAAGAAGATCAATGATAGGTTATAACAATTGTAAAAGTCAGGGCGTCCGGGTGGCGAAGCGGTCTATTCTGTTCCCCACCAACACGGGGATCGCCGGTTCGAATCCCCGCGTTACCTCCGGATTGGTCGAGCGACCCTACAGACACAACTGGGCGTGCCCGTGGGTGGGAAGCCGGATGTGGGTATGTGTCCTGGTCGCTGCACCTTTCGCTCCCTGGACACCCCCCCCCCACACACACACACACACTTCTGGCAGTGCCTGAAACCAGAGCACACAAAAAAGGAGGGAATTGTAGACAACAAAGAATGATCAAAATATTGTTGAGTCAAGAAAACATGACGTATTCAACATAAAAGACAAATTAATTGTTTATGATGTCCTGCACAATCCTGCTGGATTATTTTGTTGTTTTGTTTTTGTAGATGGGGTCTTATTATGCTAGTAAAGCGTTTGTTTGAGGTTGTTTTTGAGCACTTTATCCTCACAACGCCTTTCAACTTTTGTCTTTTTTTCTCGTTTTCTTTTTCACAGCCCCGAAACTGAATTTTGAAGTGGATGGAAATGTTGTGCAGACCAGGCAGAAGGAGCTCTCTGGATGACACCGTCCTGACTGTGTATTTCTGAGCTGAGCTGGATTTTCCCATATGGAAGATGATCCATCTTAATACTGGTGTGAGCAGCAGAAAGGAAGGCCAGGATAAGGACGGGAGATGACGTGTTCAGCATGGAATGTGTGTCTGAGGTGAGCTAGTTGTATTACACACACACACACACACACACACACACACACACACACACACACACACACACACACACACACACACACCTCTTGGGAAGAGTCATAACCGAGTGTTCGCGAAGCATTCATGCACCCAGTCCCCAGTAAACCAAAAAGAAACCCCTAAAACACAAAAGTGCCCCCCTCCCAGCATTTCCCCCCGTTGGTACCCCTCAAAGGGGGGTAGGGGTACAAACTGGAGTTTGCTGGGTGTGGCGAGTTGGAGAGGGAGCACCACTGGTTGAGTCATCCTTGTCTACCCGGTGTGGTAAAAACGGTACAGGGAGTAAAGGAGTGTGGGAGCGAGGGGGACCACGGTGGGGTGGGGGGTGGGGGGCACAAGGTGCGAGGATGGATGGGGTAGGCAGCAGACGATGGAAAAGGGGCAGGTTGAATGTTTATTTTCCAGCCACCAAAGTCAAAGTTTTTTTTGTGGATTTTCTCCCCCTTTTTCTCCCCAGTTGTATCCTCCCAGTTGCCCCACTCTTCAAAGCTGTCCGGGTCGCTGCTCCACCCCCCTCCGCCGACCCAGGGAGGGCTGCAGACTACCACATGCCTCCTCCCATACATGTGAAGTCGCCAGCCGCTTCTTTTCACCTGACAGTGAGGAGTTTCGCCAGGGGGATGTAGCGCGTGGGAGGATCCCGCTACTCCCCCCAGTTCCCCCTGAACAGGACACATACCCACATCCGGCTTCCCGCCCACAAAACATGGCCAATTGTGTCTGTAGGGACGCCCGACCAAGCCGGAAGTAACACGGGGATTCGAACCAGCGATCCCCGTGTTGGTAAGCAACGAAACAGACCGCTACGCTACCCGGACGCCCAAAAGTCCAAACATTTTTGTCTCTTAAATTAATAAACAATCCTAAAAATCCTTCCCCTGCCACCGGTCACTATTAAGGGTTAGGTTGAAGCCCAGGGCCTCTGGAGGGGCTCCTCTGAGAGGATGCTTCCCTCGCTCCTTACTTCTCTCTGAACATGATGTTAACAGCTGCACCCCGGCCAAAAAATAAGAGCTGCTCGGGGGAGGGAGGGAGGGAAACACGGAGGACAGAGGCAGGGGGAGTGGGTGAGTTATGGCTGCAGGCACAGAGAGGAGAGGAAAAATTGGGAACAAGAGTTGAGGAGGCAGTATGGACTCACAAATACTCATCCAAGTGTGGCTTTGTTTTTATTCCCTCGGTGAGACCTCCCTTTCAGAGTGTTCAAACAGGATCCTGGTTTTTGGTTTTGCATGATGGTTTTTTAGATGATCATAGCACCTTTGCAATCCTTCTAATTTCACAGTGGGACACCGGGATCGAATGACAGTCTCACATCTTTTCCATATTTTACTGAATAGAAGAGAATGGGATAAATCTGGCCTTCTTGACCCCAGCACTGTTCTGTGCTTTTTTTCCTCATCTCTCTCTCGCTCTCGCTCTCGTTCTCGCTCTCTCTTCTACCCTTCAAGTCACAGTTAATCCTGTCTAAGATGGTGTCACATGAGGTCTAATTGGGTGGGAGTCAGAACAGAGAATTCTGGTCTTTCTGGTCATTAAGATGGTGATTTGCAGAAATGTGCTTGGTGCCTTATTCAAAGTCTCTGAACCATAAGGACTTACTGATGGACACAGGGATAAGAGGTCAAATGGGTGGTTTGGATGTGTGTGTGTGTGTGTGTGTGTGTGTGTGTGTGTGTTTTTTTTTTCAAGTGGGAGAGAGTACAAATGTTCATGTGTTAGGCTACATCTTCAGTTGCTCTCGTCATATTTTCGGTGTTTATGTTCATATTCTGTATATACCTCAGATGTTTTCTGCCAGCCAGCTACCAAACTCTGTGTGTATGTTTGAGAGAGGGGGGTGTTAGAGAAAGTGTTTGACCGAGTGTTTGACTGAGAGTCTTCAGTCACTGCCGTGACGTTTTGTATGTGTATGTTATGTTCATATTCTTTATTGTTACATATTCCCGGGATATGTGCTCGCTAATCCTCAACTAGCTACCAAAGCTGTAAGCTCCCTTCAAAGTTGTAAGCATTGGCGTCAGATTCCCAGGAGCCCTGTGACCCTTCGTCCACCCCAATTCACTCTCCTCCTCCTCCACATCTGAAGCAACCTCAGACTTATCAGATTATCTCTCCGCTTATCGCTGAGACAAACTCCACCCAGAACCTCCAGACGAAGGCTTTCCAGAACTTGTGGATGAGTTATGAGATGACGACTTGCTGTTCGGATATGTATGGTGTTGATATAGCTGCGTTGTGGTCCAGCATTTGTCTAGGAAAATGTGTGTGTGTGTGTGTGTGTGTGTGTGTGTGTGTATATTTATTTTCTGTAACTAAAAATCATGTGCCCACACTGTGCCACTGCGAGGCACACTTGCTCCCTGCCAAACCTGATAAAAGGTTAATTCTTTATCCTACAAAAGATTAAAGACTACATCAGAAATTCCAGCAGGATTACATTTTAACCCTCTCGGTGTTTTAGTAACACTATATTTCAGTGTTCCTTACCTTCTGACAGTTCGATGGCTCACTAAAGATTTGTTGATTTTGCCCTGTGTGGCCTGTCAGGACGCAGAACTTAGCAGCCTGGCTCGGTACTGTAACGTGCGCGGCTAGTTCATTAACATGTGATGATTGTGTGTTTTTTGTGTGCTTATGAGCATATGCAAGCAAAGTGCTGTGTGTGATCCCAGTCCCTTGTCTGCTGGCGGATGTGGGGCGAGACCACATAACACAACTGCCCTCCACGTTGACTAAAGGGGGACCCTGAGCGTTGCCAAGTGACGAAGACGAGTCCTGACCAGTGGCGCCCCCAGACATTTTTCATATGGGGGGGGCAAATGGGGCCACTGAAAATCTTGGGGTGGCACACCAAAACCAAAAGCCATGACTGAATTTCAGGAATTCTATGATGCTGTTGTAGTGTGCTGTATAGACTAGTGGAAAACTGTCAATATGAGAGTTAAGAAAAATATACATTATTGATTTAAATGAACAGCACCTAATGTAAAATATCACATAGAAGCATATTCTGCATAATCAGAAGCATATTATGCATATGCAACTCGTGGCTGGGGGGGCCAGCGGGGGGGGGCATGGATAGTATCAGGGTGGCCATGGCCACCCCTGGCCACCCCTTGGGGGCGCCACTGGTCCTGACCAAGCGTCCGTATGTGAAGAGTTGGGAGTGAGACTGTGTTGGATAACTAGACTCGCTAGTCGTCAGCTAGGGGGTCGGACCCTTTAGTCGACTGGTTAGCGTAGTCGTCCGTGGTGCGGGAGACACGGGTTCGGTTCCCGGCTGCCCCCTTGAGTCGGCTGCAATACATTTGTCCAGGGAGGCTGGCCAGTGTTGGTAAAGTTAAAATCGTAGACGGTCCAACGCAGGACAAACAGCACGATTTTGTAGGGCAGTTGTGACGGTTTAGTCCGTGTTTCTTGGTTTAAGAGGAAGACGAGTCAAAAACCCCCAACCACGCGGATTCACGGGATTTTCACTGGCGCTTGTCGTTTATGGCGGTTCCTCACATCAGCCTCACCAAGCCCGGCGGTGCGGCGGCTGCTGCGACACACACGGACTACATGTAGAGGCCACGCGTCACTCCCGCGCCGAGAGGCAAAATAAACAAGAGTCGCTGCGCAACTCAAAGAATACAAGGCGCTGTCTGATGACGTTGCCAAGTGCGTTTTAAAGGTACAGTTCCCATTTCGACTCAGATTTATTGTATCCATTCTTTTTTTTTTAGGTTACCAACACAAAAAGGCGGAAAGCTTTGGTATATAATGCGTATTAGTGTTAGAAGTGATGGGGGTTATATTTGCCTTTTCCGCCGCTTCCTTTTCTTACATACTCGGACGGGTTTTCGTTGAGCAACGATTGGAGGCGTGGTTAAGCAGTGTTTATAAGATGACGTCAGTGCGAGGCGCGGGCGCGTCCCCCGGGGATAATTAATGGCGGCCTTGGGATACGCCATTTTGAACTCGCTGTCCAGGACGCTGCGAGTTTACGCCTTTCCAGCTCAACACCGTCAACCTAAACTGAACGAGCCTACCAAGACGGAGTCCGTCGCTTTCGAGAGCTGAACCCCGAGGCCTTGTCGGAGGGACCTGCTAACTGCTAGCCTGCTACCTCGGTAAGCTAGCCCACCTCCCTTCTCTAGTCTTGGAGATCAGTCCTTCTTTCTGTTTCTGCCCTCTTTTTCATCTTTTCTACACACTCCAGGTTAGGACTAGTTTTGCATGCTTAACCCTTAACCGACTAGTCCTTAACATAATTTGGGGCGCTCGTCCGTGATTTAGTCGAAGGTTAATGTATATTGATGCTCGATAAAACCGGTTAGCGATTAGACGTCAGTTAGCGAGTTACATCCAATCATTCTGTGTGTGAGAAGAGGCACAGGTGAGGTGGATTCAGCTCGGGAAGAGCCGCATGTTGCTGGGTTTAGAAGTAGGTCACGGACATACAGCTACGTGCAGAATAGCTGTACGGTGCGAACTTCTCACTTAAAACAGCTGGTTGTGTATGTATGTAAAACTAAGCTAGCTAGAAGGTAAGTTAGTGAATGCATTTATCGTGTGTGTTGAGGTTAAAAATGGGGATATAGGTGTACAGGTTGATAATAGGTTGGTTTGGCTGGTTAGCTGATGGCTACTTGGCTAATGGTGGCAGATGTTTTGCTGATGTGGCCTGCGAGTAACGTCGTGAGCGCTCTGTGTGCGGCCTGTTCATATCCATTTCTGGGAATATAGTGACCTATGAGCTGCCTCTTGTTGCAGGTTATATGTTTTGTTGGTAAGGCTATTTTGTAATAGTTACCTTGGAGGTAATTTTGTTAGTCTTGTTTCTTTTGGTTTCCCTATTTTTGAGAGAATTTGATAACAGTAACCATGCCAACGTTCAACATAGAGGAGTTTTGGGGGAGTGATTTTGGGCGCAAGGAGTTGCGTAAGCTTAAAAAAAAGATTTGCTTGCAGTAGCTCAATGTTGTGAGGTAGACATCACTCCAGAGACTAAAAAGCCAGAGATTGTGGAGACCCTGATTCCAGTGTTAAACCTAAAAGATCTCGTACATGAAAGAGCAGAGCAAGAGAGAGAAGGGGGAGGCTGTTTCAGCTTGAGTTAGCAAAGCTGACATTAGAGCAAGAGAAGCTTAAAGTGAACAACTGTGACTTGCAACGTAAGCACGAAGCTTGTTTTGATGTTTCCAGCTGTTTGAGACTCGAATTTAATCGGGATGATGTGGGCTCTTACTTTGACGCTTTTGAGAAAATTGCCTAGAATGGCCTGAGAATAGGTCGACGTTGCTTATCCAGAGTATGCTTGAGGGCAGAAGCATACTCTGGATCCAGCTCCTCCTGGGCCCCAGGAGGAGCTGGAGGGCGTTGCTGGGGAGAGGGACGTCTGTAGTGCCCTACTTAGCTTGCTGCCACTGCGACCCGACCCGGAAAAGCGGCTGAAGATGAGATGAGCTTGAGGGCAGAGCCCAGGAAGCTTATGCAGCGTTAGATGCTTCTGACAGCAGAGACTATGATAGTGAGGAAGGTGGTTTTGGCAGCCTATGAGGTGGTGCCAGAAGCTTACCGAGAGAAGTTCAGGTCTCTACAGCGAAGATCAAGTGAAACTTTTCTTGATTTGGCTAGTCAGCAGGAGGTTGTGTTTGACAGGTGGTTAGCAAGCACTAACACTCACACCTTTCAAGGGTTGTGGCAACTTATCTCTGTGGAGCAGTTCAGAACCAGTTTACCCCAGCATATGGAGATGCATCTAAATGAGACGGGCATTACTGATTTAAGAAAAGCTGCGGTGGCAGCAGATTCTTATGAGTTAACTCACAGAGAAGTGCCATGGAAAGGAAAGTTTGGCAGACAGGATAGGAGGCAGGCTGCAACTGAGAGGTCTGGTGAGGCTGCCATGATAAAACTACTCCCACCTCCAGGGCCAGCGAAAAGATATGAGAAGCCTTATTTTTTCAAAAAGGATGTCATCTGCCATTATTGCAGAAAACCTGGCCATATAAAGTCCAGTTGTCCCAGTCTCACGATGAATAATGGAGATGGGAAAGTTGTGGGATTGATTAGCGCCCAGACTAAGATCGGTCTCTGTGAAGTGGACAGTTTGAACCTGCCTTCCTGCCCAATAGTGAAAGGGTTTGAAGGTTTTGTGTCAAAAGGGGCAGTTTCTGGTACACCCGATGGCGAAATGGTCCCTATATCAATTTTGAGGGACACAGGTGCCACACAGTCCTTAATGGTTCAGGGTGTCATAAACCTACCACCCGCCACCTATTTAAAAGCTTCTACCCCAGTGAAGGGAGTAGGAGGTGGTTTTGTTAGTGTCCCTCTGCACAAAGTGTTTCTGGCATCTAACATTGTAAATGGACTGGTAGTGGTGGGTATTGTCCCTTCCTTCCTGACTGAAGAAGTTGCCTTTGTGTTGGGCAATGATTTGGCTGGTACTCAGGTTTGTGTGACACCTGTTGTGAGTGAGACACCTTGTGTGGACCCTGAGACCATGGCTTTGGAGGGAGAACATCCTGCAGTGTTTACGGCATGTGTGGTGACACGTGCTCAGGCTCTGGCTGCTGAAAGTGAGCAGGGTGAACTGTTTGGTGGCTTGGCTGATATCTTTTTTGCTAGGCTTGCTGAGGTGTCCCCCTGCTTCCAGTTTTCTCGGGAAGCCCTTATATCAGAGAAAGGAAAAGATCCTTCTGTAGATCCATTAAGACAGATGGCTGATAATGCTGAGGCCATGAAGGCTGTGGCTAAAGGTTTCTTTCTCCAAGAAGGAGTCTTGTTGAGGAAATGGCAGCCTTATGATTGTCCTGCGGATTAACCATGGACCGTTATGACTCAAATTGTGTTGCCTGAGAGTTTCAGGAAGGAAGTCCTGCGTTTAGCCCATGAAGTATCCTTAGCAGGTCATTTAGGCATCTGTAAAACCCCAAGAGAAAATCAGTAGACATTTATTTTGGCCCAAAATGCATAAAGACGTGGTCTTGTACTGTCCTAGCTGTCGTGCTTGTGAGGTTGTGGGCAAGCCCAACCAGACAATTCCAGTTGCTCCTCTCTGCCCTCTACCTGTCATGGAGGAACCTTTCTCAAGACTACTTATTGATTGTGTTGGCCCTTTGCCAAAAACTAAGAAAGGGAATGAGTATCTCCTGACTATTATGGATGTTGCCCCCAGATTTCCAGAGGCAGTGCCATTGAAATCAATTAAGACCAAAGTCATAGTGGAGGCAGAGCAGAAAGAGGATGTATTGTATCTAGAGTATCAGTATAGTCCTCTGTTTAGAGATGCCCTTGGCTTAACAAATTTAAAAACCCATGATGTAGACACTGGTCAGGCAACCCCCATTAAACAACATCCATACTGGATTAACCCACAAAAATGGGCTCAGGTGAAACCAGAGTTGCTCTACATGAAAGAAATTGGTGTGATCAAACAAGGCTCAAGTGAATGGAGTTCTCCCTTAGTCCCTGTTCCCAAGCCCGATTTAACGGTGCGTCCTTGCGTTGATTACCGAAAGGTAAATAATGTAACTAAAACAGATGCATATCCTATACCCAGGCTGGAGGACTGTATTTGATAAGATCGGCAATGCACAGTATTTGTAGAAATTTGACTTGTTAAAGGGCTACTGGCAAGATATGTCTGCATTTGTGACCCAGGAGAGTTTGTATCGCTGTCGGGTACTCCCGTTTGGCATGAAAAACACGCCAGCAACCTTTCAGAGATGAATGAATTTGGTAAAGTCCAGATTGCAGAACACTAACATATCTAGATGATGTGGTTTGTTTGCTGTAGCACTTATTGGTCTGATCACATAGAACACATTAGACAACTGTTTGACGTTTGAACATCTTAAGCAAGCGGGGTTGGTAATCAACTTGCCCAAATGTGAGATTGGAAAGGGGGCAAGTCAGATATTTGGGGAACCAGGTGGGTCAAGGTTCAGTAAGACTAAGGACTGCCAAGGTGCAAGCCATTTTAGACCTGCTTGTTCCGAAAACAAAACGCCAGCTAATGCGGCTTTTGGGCACGTGTGGCTTTTATAGGCGGTTGTTCTCAACTTCGCAGCTGTGACAACACCACTCGCAAACCTGTTGAAGAAGGGAGTTAAGTTTAGCAGGTCAGCGGATTGTCAGACACTTCTGGAAATGGTTAAAGCTATTCTAGCTAGTAAACCGGTGCTGGTTGCTCTGGATTTCTCTTTCTTATTCAAGCTTGCAGTGGATGTTTGTGATGTTGGAGTGGGGGTGGTGCTGCTACAGACTGATGTGTCAGGAATAGACAGGCCTGTTGCATATTTCTCTAAGAAACTGAATCGCCATCAGAAGCGATATTCCACCATTGAGAAGGAGGCCCTGGCTCTTGTCCTAGCAGTCCAACACATTGAGGTGTACATCTCTAGTGCTGGAGCTGATCTGGTAGTCCTCACTGATCACAACCCACTTACGTCCCTGTCAAAGTTCAAAACATCCAGTCAGAGAGTGTTCCGTTGGAGTTTAATTTTACAGCCATATAACCTGACGGTAGTGCATTTGCCAGGCAGAGAAAATATTGTTGCAGACACCCTGTCAAGGGGATGAGCATGTGATTTGGGTATTTTGAAAAGTTTGGGAATGTATTGTTGATAGTAATGCACTTGAGTCAATGGAGTAAAAAAAAGAAAAAGGATTAGATTATAATTGTACATAGTTTTGTTGTTGTTGTTTTAAGAAACGAAAAAATTATTAATATAAAAAGGATAAATCAAAAAGAAAAAAAACCCAAATAGGTTGAAACCAGATTATTATTTTTTTGTAAGGGGGGGGTGTTAGAAGTGATGGGGGTTATATTTGCCGTTTTCCCTTCTTCCTTTTCTTACATACTTGGCCTGGTTTTAATTGAGAAATGATTGGAGGTGTGCTTAAGCAGTTTTTATAAGAGGACGTCACTGTGGGGTGCCGGCACATCCCCTGGAGTTAATTAATGCCAGCAGTTTGCATACATACGCCTCAGGATACGCCACTTTGAACACGCTGTCCAGGATACTACAAGTTTACACCTTTCCAGCTCAACACCATCAGTCTAAACTGAACGAGCCTACCAAGACGGAGTCCGCTGCTTACGGGAGCTGAGACCCATCGAGGCCTTGTCGGAGGGACCTGCTAACTGCTAGCCTGCTACTTCGGTAAGCTAGCCCACCTCCCGGCTGTTTTTCTAGTCTTGGAAATCGGTCCTCTTTTCTTTTTCTGCCCTCGTTTTTCATCTTTTCTGCACACTCCAGGTTAGGACTAGTATTGCATGCTCAACCCTTAACCCCTAGACCCAGGTAGTCCGTAACATTAGTCTTAATCAGACAGATTTATGTCCCACCTGCAATTGCACTCTTGCTTGCTACTGGCGTACGACAATGTAGATGTTTGAATAGCAGATTAGAAAATACATTGTTCTAGGCATGACCAGCGGTCAGTAAGATAAAGTAAATGAGAATAATCTTTGATCGTGTACCTTTTTGTTTTTACTGAAAAGTGTGTTAATTTATCACCAATCAAACTCTACCATATGAGAGTGGAGTCATCTGAGCAGAGAATGGCAGAGATTATTATTCGATGGTAATCCTCTCAAAAAACCCTTGAGCAAGGCATTCAGTATGCCAGTAAGTCGCGTTACAACTCAGGAACATGGATTTACAGGGCTGCTCCCATGTGTGATTATGTTTGCATGTGAAGAAGGGATTTGTGAGAAAAACAAAATGCTCAGGTAGCTGAACGAAGGGCTTAAAAGTTATACCAGACAGTGTACATCCACTCCATTCCCCTTCTTACCGTGGAGTGACAGAGGAAGCCGAACATCACCATGACGATAGCGGGTGTCAGAATGGTTCCGAACACCAGCCCGGCCACACAAGCGTTAATCGCAGCGATGACCAGATTCTGGGCCGTCACCAGCACAGAGCAGGCCCAGCAGTCCAGGGACCCGCGTAACTCCAGGGGGGCCTCGCTGCCTCCGCCCGCACTGTCTGCTGCAGAGTAGGGTGGCGGCACAACCACCCGCGAGGGTGTCTCTCTGCCCCCGCTGCTCATGGCAGCAGTCGAGGCCAGGGAATTTGAGTGGTGGGCGAGCTGTTGCTGGTGGTTGGGGTGGAGGTGTTGGTGATGAGGGGGGAGCTCCTCAGATAGGTCCAAGGCCTGATGGTGGGCCCCCTTCTCAAGAGTACCGCTCATACTCATTGTGAACTAGAGGGAGGGGGAGAGGAGGGGGTGATGGGGTGAGAGAGGGAAGTTGACTGTTTAATGGAATTATTGCCACCATTCAATCAGAGAAAAAAAAAGTGAATGTGAGGCAGTGTAGCTGTGTTTGAAGTGATAATGGAAATATAACATCTGTTCAAGGAGTTTGCCTCATAAAATGTAGATGAGTCATTGCTATTTATTTTTTGCGTTGTGTAGTGATTTAAAACAAAAGTTAGTGTTTTTCCAACAGAATAAAAAGCAAAATGAACAAACAAGAAAGAACCAAACTAAAGCACAAATGAAAACAAAATCATACTATAGCAATAAGTTGTTAAAGATTAAATGCCTCTAACGTTCAATGGACAAGCAGATTTGTCTCTTTCCGTGGGGTTTTGCAATGTGCCATCGATCATAATTGGGTTCCATCAGTCTTCAAAGGCCTGGTGGTTGTGGGTTCACCAAGAGGTTATAGGTCTTATCTTATACAAACGTGAAGCCGGATTCGTGTGAATGCCCGTCTATCAGGGAAGGATTATCTGCAAGATGATTGGTGCAAAGGAAGAGGGGCCCCTAATTACGAGCGTGTACTCAGAAAGATGAAGCGTGATGGGGATCAAAGTGTGTTTGTGTAGTGTTTGGGTGTGGACTGCACACGTTTGTGTGGCTGTGTAGAGGAGGGCTGATATTGTAAGTAGATCTTTCTTCACTTTGTGTTTACATTCCCAGCAAATCGATGTTTTGTGTGACGTCATGACAAGGTTTGTACAGTTTACCCTCAGTGGAGAGGACAAGTGGTCAGGCGTTATATTGGTTTTGGGTGTAAATTTGTAAATGTTCATATAAATGTGGATGTGATGTGTTATTATTCCCCCATGTACCCCTGAGCCAGGCCTTAATTTAAAAAAATCCCCCCCCTTCTCCCCAATTGTATATTGCATCCGGCCAGTTACCGCACTCCCCCAAGCTGTCCCGGTCGCTGCTCCACCCCTTCTGCCGATCCCGGGGGGGGGGGGGGGGGGGGGGTGCAGACTACCACATGCCTCCTCCGATACATGTGGATCTTTTCACCTGACACTGAGGAGTTTTGCCAGGGGGATGTAGCGCATGGGAGGATCACACTATTTCTCCCCCCCCCCCCCCCCAGTTCACCCTCATCCCTGAACAGGTGCCTTGACCGACCAGAGGAGGTGCTAGTGCAGTGACCAGGACACATTCCCACATCTGACTTCCCACCCGCAGACATGGCCAATTGTGTCTGTAGGGACGCCTGACCAAGCCAGAGGCAACACAGATTTGAACCACCGATCCCTGTGTTGGTAGGCAACGGAATAGGCCGCTACGCTGACCGGACGCCCTAATTTTATTTATTCTAAAAAAGAGAGCTGGTAGTCCTCCCTGTTTTGATAATAGGAAGGCTGAGGGGGAGAAACGGCAGGATTGTGTTTGTCCTGGTTTGGTTGAAACTTAAGCCAACGGCAGATACTCGAGATACGACCGCTCGTCTATCTTTCAGCATTGTTATGACAGTCTTGGGTACAGGATGAATCCACTTCCCAAGGGTCAAGAGACAGTGTTGCCCTCTACCAGCCCGGGAGCATCGCCAAACAATAGACCCGGGTCGACTGGAAGGAATGCCACGGCGATGGAACCCGCTAGGCAGGACTCCTCATCCTCTCACCCGGCTCCTGTTGGCCACTCTGTCACGGATAACCAGCCAGTTACTTATTCAGTCATGCAGATCCAGGAGCTGCACTTGTGGCGTATTGCAAGTCAACCGTTCAGGCTACACGTGTCAGTGTGCGGTTTTATGTGTGTCAGACTGCCCTTCCCGTTCATTATGTAGCGCTTTGGTGCAAATTTGTTTAAAGTGCTCAATAGATGAAGTCACTTATCCACAAACACTCGAGAGTCAGATGAGGATGACCGTTACATGCTGTACTGTCCACACCACAGAGCACTTAAGACATAGGGTCAGAATAACCGGCGGAAGACGTCCATTCTGAACACTCTCCTTGGTGACTTGGCGTTGTTTTTTCCCCCCACATCTCTCCCCCATTGTTGTCTGAAGTGCTTCTGTTCAGGTGGAAGGTCGTGCAGGAATGGCTGGCAGGAAGGTGTGTGTGTGTGTGTGTGTGTGTGTGTGTGTGTGTGTGTGTGTGTGTGTGTGTGTGTGTGTGAGATGTTTACATGTGAGGTGACTCATTGTGCTCCTTTCTGGGAAGAAAAAAAAAAAACCTCCGTCTGGGTGCTCCACCCATTTTGCTCACTGTTCTTATTATTCTTTGAATAGCAGTTCTTCGAATAACACGTCACATCATTGTGTGTCCTGAAAACTGGACTTTTGTGAGAATGTGCCGTGGGACAAAGTTAATGGTGCTACCACATGGTCACACGTAGGCGTGGCGCTGCACCTTATCTATAGATTTCTATAGATTTTAAACTTTTGCTGTCACATGTGCTTATTGTCATAGGATCCACAACTAGTCTGGGTCATTATCGTGCTTCGCTTCATTGATTTTTTTTGGGGGGGGGGGTGTCCATTATTCTGTCACTATTGTTTTAAACAATGCAACTACCTAAATGTAGTCCGTGTTTCTCACACCCCGTTTGTGTGTCAGCAAATGTTTATACTCGATGTGAAAAGACTTCAAATGGACTTGCTCCACTTGGTGTGAGGAGGTTGTGGCTGTTGAAATGTCGTTTAAATGTGCCTGAGCTGTGTGAATGCTGTTCTACTTACATTATGGTGGGGGGCCCAGTTGACCACTTGCTGATCCTCCTCCAGTTTGGTGCTGGTTAACTGTCAGAAACTCCAAAGTAACGCTCGAGTCCTGTCAATCCCCCCAACAGAAGACCCCTTCTCAGTGAAATCTTAGTTTTCCTCTCGGTGTCAGAGTCCTCTCCTCAGATCAGGGTTAGCCTGCTGCTCCTTTCCTTGGGCGAAGTGGAAGTTGAGAGGGCTGTCGGACCGATTTTGAGGGGCTCCCCTCTTGCTGCCTTATCTGTGACTAGTGGTGTGTTTGGATTCCTGGGGCTCTGGAGTCCCGCTGGTTCTTCTCTCCGCTATCTGGAGTTGTCAGTGGAGCTGATTAAGTCCCCGTCTGGAATTTTTTCCCCCCTGCCTCAGTTCCAGCAGATGTAAAGTGAAGGTGCAGCACAGAGATTTCTAAACCCCTTCTGTCGGTTTGCCTGCCTTGCCCTCTTTTTTTGCACTCCCCCTCCTCCCCCTTGTGATTTGAGAGTCTCTCTTGGGAATATCTCTCACTCTCACTCCCCCTCCCCCAACCGCCCCTCACTATACCACCCAACTTCGCCCACAATGCTCAACTTTACATGTTTTAACCCCACCCTCTTCACACCCCCCCCCCTCCCATTACATGGGGGTTGGGAGTTGTGTGTCTTAATGAGGAGAACCATCAGGAGGTTCAGGGGAGCAGAGCGCCTGTGGAGAGGGGGCCCAATAAGAGGAGGGGAGGGAGGGGACGAGATGAAGCCGTGTGTTTATTTAAATGGTTGGTGAGGTAGAGGTTGCGCTAAAGATATTAATCTGCAGAAGTATGTAAAAGGCTGCTGTAATTTTCTTTTCTTCCAAAAGGAGGCTGGTAGAGGCTGCCCAGAACGAGGTCATGACCGCTCGACTGTCTCCGAGCACATCCTCTGACATGTTCGATGTTTCAGTTTGTCAGTCAGCCTCTGCCATGGTGAGATTGTTGGCGACACACGGTTCATTTTATTTAAATCTTTTGTGATCTGTGCAGGGAAGTGACCTTCTCCTCAGGACTGGGCAGAGGGCAGCGTCGGCTGCAAAACATTTTCTCAGCGATTGTTTTCCTCAAGGAAACATCAGCAGGGTCAGTGCTTAAAGTCAAGTGATCAGGTTTACGTTTTTGTTGATTTTTTTTTTTCCTTTCTTAAGGATTTCACAGAAAACCCCAGCTTTAATCCATACCATGCAAAGTGCCATGTTTCAGGTTTAGGACTGTTCGATTAGGCTAAGTCATTGGGTTTTATGTTATCATTGAGCAAATATTTATAGAAAAAGTGCACAATCGGTGATTTGGTGTCTTACGTTCTTTACATTTACCGGCAGCACGGTGGCACAGTGGTTAGCGCGGTCGCCTCGCAGCAAGAAGGTCCTGGGTTCGAGCCCCAGGGTAGTCCAACCTTGGGGTCGTCCTCTGTGTGGAGTTAGCATGTTCTCCCTGTGTCTGCGTGTGTTTTCTCCGGGTGCTCTGGTTTCCTCCCACAGTCCAAAGACATGTAAGTCAGGTGAATCAGGTGTACTAAAGTGTGTGTGTGTGTGTGTGTGTGTGTGTGTGTGTGTGTGTGTGTGTGTGTGTGTGTGTGTGTGTGTGGGGGCCCTGTGATGGACTGGCGGCCTGTCCAGGGTGTCCCCCGCCTGCCACCCAATGACTGCTGGGATAGGCTCCAGCATCCCCATGACTCTGTGTAGGATAAGCGGTTTGGATAATGGATGGATTGACATTCTTTATAGTTACCGTTACACAGGATTTGGTGCATTTTGTGGTTAGCTTGGTGGCCTTGCAACAAGAGGGTCCTCCTGGGTTTTATTCAAGCCCAACTGCATGTTCCCCTCCATGTTTGCTTGGGTTTCTTCCCACAGTCCAGGGACATATGTATGTTAGGTAAATTGGAATCTCTAAATTGCCCATAGGTGTCAGTGGTGTGTGTGTGTGTGTGTGTGTGTGTGTGTGTGTGTGTGTGTGTGTGTGTGTGTGCCCAGATACGGACTGAGAGGTCAAAACCCCTATCATGAGTAAGACGAGTTACACACACCATGTGCTGTAGAAATAATTTATATTGCACTATTCAAAAACTAAAACATAAAAGGGTAAAATAATTAAAGTCCCAGCCCTGGGGCGTCCGGGTAGCGTAGTCTGTTCTGTTGCCTATCAACACGGGGATCCCAGTTCGAATCCCTGTGTTACCTCCGGCTTAGTCGGGCGTCCTTACAGACACCATTGGCCGTGTCTGCAGGTGGGAAACCGGATGTGGGTATGTGTCCTGGTCGCTGCACTTGCGCCTCTTCTGGTCAGTCAGGGTGCCTGTTTTGGGGGGGGGGGCTGGGGGGAATAGCGCGATTCTCCCACGTGCCACATCCCCCTGGTGAAACTCTTCAGTCAGGTGAAAAGAAGCGGCTGGTGACACCACATGTAGCGGAGGAGGCATGTGGTAGTCTGCAGCCCTCCCTGGATCGGCAGAGGGGGTGGAGCAGTGACCAGGAAGGCTCAGAAGAGTGGGGTAATTGGCTGGATACAATTGGGGAGAGAAAAAAAAGGGAGGAGGGGGTTCAACAGCCCTAGGGATTGAAAGAGAATAAAAAAATCAGAAGAGGAAACAGATTCATTCTATAATGCAATAAAAGGTAAGAATGACAGGAAGGTGAGTTTTGCGGAGAAATCTAAAAGATGAGCCGGACTAAGCAAACCTTATCTTTCAGAAGAGATGCAAAGACTGGCTACAGCGAGCGAGAGACGTCATTCTGTGCTGTTTATCTGTTTGGTTATAATAAAAGGGCGACACAGGGGGAGTAAAAGTGAGGATCAGAAGTGGGGGGGGGTAAGATGAATGGAGCATGGGGTGGGGGGTGGGGTTCGCCGATAAGAGAAGATCAGAGTGTTCAGTAATTACTCTCATCGCATCTCATCTCATCCCAGTTTTCTGCCCCGTGGGCAGAAATTTGTAAATTCCCCAAAGGGGAGTGGATGGTGTGATGTGATGGAGCACTGAATTACATTTTATCTAAACTGTACAGAGATATGAATGTTTAAGCTTTACAGCGTTTTGTGGTTACGCAATAAGAGAGACGCACGGGTGAAGGCAAGGGCAGAGAGGAGGGGAATTTTGAGGGAAACCAGCGGATGTGATTTTTAGGAGATGCAACCAGAAGTGTGGTTGGACTCGTTTGGATATTATTAGGATCATACACTGGTACGGACGCTGAATACCTGGCAACCCACATCACTGGCCTTTAAAAGAAAACCGCAACAGAGAATTATGCTAACATGCATATTATAACAGCATGCACGAGTTGACCTGGCTAAATGCTGTTTCTATATGTTTTGGGGTTTATCCAGTTGTTCGTAGATCTGTCAGCAACAGAATTTCATGGCAGTAACTCATTGACTCGACTTGTCGGTACCTAGATGAGGAGCAACAAGACTGAATCTGACGGAAACTTTTTCCCATGATTGCAGTCAACTGAGAAGATGACCGGCGTTTTCTTTTCTGAGTTGAGCTGATAGAATCCAGTTCTCTAACTGCAGGTTGGCCGTGTTAAGGTGGCAGGAAGAGGAAGTTGAGCTAAAGCATGTTTTCACGTTGCGCCATAGGAAAACTTCTTATCCTGGAGAGGGTGATGTTGGCCGCGGCAGCGGAGGCCTAATCAAACTTCAGAGGGTTGTTTTCTGTTGTGATTACAACGTGATGAGCTGAGTGGAGGTGGTGTGTCTGTATATGCGAACGGAACAACCTCTTTGTCCCTTCATCATCACCTGACTGCGGTGTGCGTATGCGTGTGTGGATGAAGGGTGGTAGTGGGTCTTCCTGTGTGGGCTGGAAGCAGGATTTCCTCCGATGTTCAGTTAACGCTCTGTCCCTTGCCTGAACTCATGGCGTCTGTGTTGACCTGAGGATACGGCGACCTTGTCACTTGGTAAACTGAATATGCTGTTTACATGTCTGCCCCCTTTTCTAGAAACCAGTTCCGACATCTCCATGAGTGTTTCTTAAGTTGTAAGGCCGCAGTTTATTATTGCTCGTGTTTCGGATCAATTTAATGATGCAGGAAAAACATCACAGTATCCTTTTTAAAGCTTTTCTGATGTGGCTGGACAGGTGAAATGGTGAAGAGACAGGATGGGATGCAACACGGGTGCTGGGCTCTATATATATATTCTTTTTTTGGGGTCCCCCCCCCCAATTGTATTTGGCCAATTACCCCCCTCTGCCGAACCGGGGAGGGCTGCAGGCTACCACATGCAGTGACCAGGGGCCTCGTGTATCAATCGTTACTATGGGCAAATTTGTTCTTACACACCCATGGAATGTTTTAGTCCTCAAGATTGTCTTACAGTCAGCAGCAAAGCGTGATGGTTATTTGTGATTCCTTCCGCCTAACATCTATTGTTTACCTCTTGCAATGAGCAATCACAGTGTTAGCCAGTCGGCGTCTAAATTCAGGGGTTACCCAGGTTCTACGCTGGTCTCTGAGACAAACTTCAGGGCTAAAAAATCCCATATGGGATACATGAGGCCCCAGAACACGTACCCACGTCCCACCCACAGACACGGCCAATTGTATCTGTAGGGACGCCCGACCAAGCCGGAGGTAACACGGGGATTCGAACCAGCGATCCCCATGTTGGTAGATGGCTATGCCACGTGGATGTGCTGGGCTAAATTTAAATCATGATCCTTCTGATATAAGTAAATTGCATGTGAATTAAGTAGAGGGAAAGAAACGGCTCAGTTCTCGATTTATCAAAAAGCGTTTATTATTAATAGTCATAGTAATGTCACACAAATTCACAAAGTGTTTAAGACATGTCTGGCTCAGTTTGGTGTGTGTGTGTATGTATGCAAATGTTTGTGTGGATTCTCTAAACAGTGCAGTTATAAATAAATGACCACAAAGAGAAGGAAAAAGGGAGAGATATATTGCAACAGGAAAAATAGAAATCTCATTTTAAGAAGACCAACAGAAAAAAAACAGTTCAAAAAGAACATTTAGCACCATCTATCCCGTTATATTCAACAAATATCATAAAATCATTCAATTCTCGTCTAAAAAGCCTCCTACGGAATGAAAATCCATAACAAAAAAACAAAAACAAAATTACAATTTCTCAAGAGACTTTGGAAAATGTAGTTTTGCTTTTTTCCCTCTCTCTCTCTCTGTAATGAGCACACAAAGACGGCGTTCCATTAGTGGACTTATCTACGTGAGCGGTGTGTCTAGCGTCTACAGGAAAGGTGGTGTTATATTCAAGATAAAGACATCATTTAATATATACCAGAAGGAAAGGGAAGGAGTCACGAGGCAAGCGCCAGAAATACCTCCCCCTCTCCCAAAAAAAAAACAAAAACAGTAGCCCCCGTGTGGAGAGACATACCCCCACATTTCAGTTCATACGGAGCAATCACTCGCCATTTTTTTCCTTTTTTTTTTTTTCAAAGAAAGCCTCTCAAACTTGTACAACCCCATCAAAATAAGGGAGAACACTGACATCCAATAAATAGAAACATTTTAAATTTAAAATAAATGTACAATGCAAAAGAATCCAGGGCATACTAAATCTGCATAATGGAACAAAATCAGAGGTATGGTACACAATAAACACCAGATGATCTGTTTTCTTTTTTCTGAAGAGAAAGAACATGTGGAAAAGGGAGTAATGAACCGAGGAGACCTGATGTTTTTAAAGGTTGTGACGACTAAAACCTTTCTTCCAAAGGAAATGAAAGATTTAGCCACTAAAAAAAAACAGAACCTTAAAATGTACAAAGATTAAAAAACAAACAAAAACAACCCAAAAGTCCCAAACTTAAGTCTTTTAAACCCGTATGTTTTGAAGCATTCCAAACAATTGTATTTTTTTAAATTCTTAATGCTTTAGAAAAATGTTCATATCTCTATTATTAGTATTTTTCATTTTCTCTCTTTTCTAAATACAAGTGACAAGGCCAATGTGGTATATATCTAGGCTGATCTAGTTTAGAAAAAAAACAATAAATTATTTAGAACAAAAAAGCACCCCACAAGAACGTCCAAACGGCATGTACAAATCTCAGTATTCAACACGGTACTGACAAAACAAAAAACAAAACGCGCCATTGAAGCCATCAGTTCCCTCACTCCATAGTTTGTTCAACAGCAGCACCAACAGCCTGACCCACTCCCCGCTGATTCAAGTTCACCGTAGCCGGGTTAACCGGTCCAGAGCACCATCTGAGAGTAAACTGGCGTTTTATTGGCTGCTAGGTATTTCTGTAAACAGTGATGATGAGTAAACTGGTTTTCAGTTGGCTGTTTCGGCAAGTATTAGCAGTAGTAGTAGTAGTAGCAAAAAAAAAAACTTAAATAATGACGGGAACGCTGAAACCCAAAGTGAATGGTGTCTCTTTGTCCTGGCTGGCAGGAGTTTTGGTTATGGCTGAGATGACATCGGAGAGGAGCTCTGTCACCGCGAGCTGGAGGACGTAGCCTGGCGAGAGAAGAGAGACCATCACTAAAACATAGTCTGTAGTTACATTTATTCCAAGCCGCTTATCCTAATTAGGGTCATGGAACGCTGGAGCCTATCCCAGTAGTCATTGGGTGGCAGGCGGGAAGACAGGCCGCCAGTCCATCACAGGGCCAATTTAGTATGGCCGATTCACCTGACCTACATGTCTTTGGACTGTGGGAGGAAACCCACAGACATGGGGAGAACATGCAAACTCCACACAGAGGATGACCTGGGATGACCCCCCAAGGTTGGACAACCCCGGGGTTCGAACCCAGGACTTTGTTGCTGTGAGGTGATCGTGCTAACCACTGCGCCACCATGCCGGCCTTTTTTGAGAGTTTCTAGGATGGTAATCGCAAAAGCTAACTGGAAATGCAGTACAGAGGAAGAAAAAAAAAAAACCAAACATTGCAGAGAGCGACTTTTTGACCTTATAGTTTCCGGCAAGCAATGTCTATGCAACCATTTCCTCATTCACATAGTCACTCCTCCCTTCATGAGACACTCAATAGGGAGTGATAGATGGAGATTTTGGACTACTGAATTGTAATTTTGCGGCTTCTTGTCGTCCCGTCATGCGGTATTTGACAGTGCACAAGCAGAGTGGAGAAGAGGCAAAGCAATGCATTGTGGAAATTTTTGAGGGGGGGCACCTCATGGTGAACAAATTTTACAGTATAACAAATTGTGATTTAGTGAGTTTGGACACATCATATGCAAGTTTATAATTTGTGAATAAAGCACTTTATTCCATTCAAACTACTACAAAAGCAGAAAAACTCAGCTAAACCTAATAACCTCGATACCCTTACCACCCTTCATGCCTGCCTAGCTTCTGTTACAAATCGGATGTCCTCCATCTCAATTCTGACAAAACTGAGGTCCTTGTAATCAGTGACTTTTTTACTAATTTGTGATATTGAGCTATACAAAATAAACTGACTTGACTGTACTTTGCTAGCAACGTCAAGACTGCCCCTAAGAATCTCGGTATTCTTTTTGACCAACATTTAAATGCTGAACCTCATATTACTAAGCTCATTCAGTCTAGTTTCTTTCAGTTTAGAAATACTGCAAAAACCAGACCTACACTATCTGCCAAAAACTTGGCTTAGACTACCGTAACTCCCTCATTACGCAGCGCGCTCTTGCTCACCTTCTTTCCATGCAAAATGCAGCGGCTAGGCTGTTAACAAAAACGAGTAGTCGGTTCCAGATCACCCCAGTTCGAGTAAAGCCCAGAATTTACTTTAAAATGTTACAAATTGTGTGCATGGCCTGGTAGAGTTGTTCTTATTTTAAATCCAAAGGTTACCGTGCTTTTGCAGCTGTAGCTCCTAAACGGCCTCTGAAAACTCTTTTCTATAGGTTAACCTTTAGTTTTGTTTACTTTGCTCATGTGCTTTCATTTTTGTCTATGTATGTGTGTGTGTATTTTATCCTATTGTTGAAGGACCTTTCAACTGTTTTAAAAAGTGCTATATAAATACAATTTATGTATTGATATAATCATCATTATATTGCATCTCTTGATGAAAATGTGTCCACTGATGGTGTATGATGGAGCTGTGTTGGTTCAGGGGGGGAGTCAAAATGTTTCAAAGCAACGTTTTTGTCCATCTGTCCTCACCAGGCTAAAGGTGTCGAATACGTTCATGAGCTCCTCCATGCGGTACTGCTCCAGCACCACCACATTGGTCAGGCTGGGGCTGCGCAGGCGGGCGCAGTCTTCACAGTGCACCACGTACATCTTCCTGCTGCTGCTCTCACTGGTCACAAACAGCAGGTCGAACACTTCCACCTGGGGGAGACAGTTAATGAAAGAAAACAATCTGCTTAGCTGCTGCTCTTTTAGAGTGGTGGGAAAAAAGGGGCAAATAGAGGAGTAAATTGGAGAAAGCAGGTTGAGTTGCAGAGTAAATTTGGCAAGTAGTGAGACTGAGAAAAAATATTTTTGTTAAATATTGCAACTATACTATATGTTTGAGCAAAAATTCTAGATTTTACTTGATCTTTAAAGCCCACAAAATCATTACGGTCATTTCTTAGTGGGGTTTTTTTTCTTTTCGGAAACTGTCAGTGGTGTTGATAAAAGTGCTCAACAAATGAGGAGCGGAATGTATATGTGATTCAAGTAAATTCTTTGAGACAGTACAAGCCTGTTTCATGCCATAAAATCACTGGATTATTTTGCTCCTTATATGTTGAGCAGAGAAGAGAAAGGAGACTGCGACAAGCCAGGGGAAGACAGACAAGAATTACTGTGATGACTCACTGATATATCTATGTGGTTCGCTGAATACACTTTGGCAATATTTATACAAAGATGTATTTTGTGCCAATAAAGCAACTTTAAATTAAGAGGGAGAAAGGTAACGGGGAACAGAGACTTACATCACACTCGTTGCAGTAATAGGCCGGCTCGTCTTTGACACGGCTCTGGTAGGAGATCTTCTTCCCAGAAGCCACCAGCTGGTCCCGTAGGATCTGGATATGTTTGATTGACTGCAGCAGGCAGTACCTGAAGGGGGATAGACATCGAGATGATGTAGCTAACAGAGGTTTAAACCTGACTCAGTAATTCAGAGCTGAAACCAACATCAAATGATCTGAGATCGAGGATACATTTTTGGTTTTAATGTTTGATGGTTCTGTGGTAGATCTTCCATAATTTCACTGAAAAATGGAATTCGTCTGTCTAAGGGGAGGCCTAAATGCGTGCAAAGTTAAAGGCTAGTAGGGTAATAAAATTCTGAAACACGCTTGTTTAGGTCTCTCCATTACACAGCATTATGATTTGAGTGGGGTTTTTTTTTATCCATTGGTCATCCAATACTCACTTGATCAACTTGTAAGTGTCAGGATCTGTGACCTTGACAGTGCGTGCCACGTTCCAGGAGACATGGATCATGGGAACGATGGATTTGACCTTCTTCACCTCGTTCCACTCAAACCTCTCCAGGGCAAGTTGGTACTGGTAGGCTGGACAGATGTACAGCACCAATGCAAATTTCAACAAGCGTCATCATGTACACGTTGGATTAGGGGTCACTGTTAACTCCACCTGGCGTATACCTGGATAGCCTCTATTGTCAATCATTATCCAAAAAAAGGGATCTCACTTGAATAATGGACAGGTTAGCAGTATCTAACATTACCAAGATAAAATAACTTGCCAAAAGTATCAATAGAATATCATATATGATTGTTAACAAGAGCAAGTGAATGATAAAAACAAAACAAATTAAAGTTCTACTGGGTATGTGTATAGATGACTTTTTATTGTAGCCATGTTACATAATGTTCACTTGGTATTTGGTTTGGAAAAGGGGAAAGTAAAAAGATTATTGCTGCGTAGTTGATGTACTGCGTACCATTGAGCGGTCCAACATTCCAGGCAATGTTATTGCACCATCCGACAGCCTGGACCCAGTGAACGGTTCCACCGTTGATCCACACCAGGTCTCCCGGCCTCTGGATGAAGCGGTATACAGGTATGTTGGCGTTGTAGAGATCTTCAAGAACCGGCCACCAGGACCCCGTCAGGTAGTCCACACCATGCCTGAGCAGAAAGAAAGATGGAGATGAATGTTGACACTCTAGAAATATTTTAAGACGAAAACACCACAGATTATAACATGAACCCGAAAAGTGACTTCTGGTCACTGAGGCCTGGATCATCACCTTCCTTACTTCAGAATCAACTTTATTGGCCAAATGTGCCTATGCACATGAGGAATTTGACTCCGGTTCACAGCAGCTTCTAGCACTTGCATGCATCACACACACACAAAAGGAAAAACCCAAGAAATAAATGGAATAACAAACAGGAGGCAAGCATGTATGCGCGAAAGGTCAGCCTATGCCCATATATGGTATCGCTTATATACACTATACCACAACCCACCATGCCCATATACGATGCTATATTATATACCAAAAGTATACACTATATGTTCACCTACTATCTTCCTCACAACTACATACTATATTATATACCTAGGTACAACCACAACAATTAAAGCAATAATTTTGCAGCCCGTCTACAGCAGTTGTATGTTTATTTACAATTGTGCATTTGTATTGCACATCATAGATATGTAGGCAAGACAGGAGGGGGGCAATTTACATAATAAGCGGTTATTCCTGCACCATGCTGCTAAGTGTTCATGAGAGAGATGGCCTGTGGGAAAAAAATGTTCCTATGTCTGGTGGTTTTAGTGCACATTGCTGTGTAGCGCTTGCCAGAGGGCACAAGTTCAAACAAGACCGTGCCATGGGTGTGGGGTGTGAGCCCATTTCTGGGCTCTAGAGCAGAGATGGGCAACATGATCCAGAAAGGGCTGGTGTGGGCGCAGGTCTTTTTTCCAACCAAACAGTTACACACTTGAGTCTACAAATCCAGGTCCTTAGCAACTGCTTGGCTGGAACAAAGATCTGCATCCACACCGGTCCTTACTGTTCGCTGCAGTCTGTTCCTATCCTGTTTTGTTGCTGCTCCGAACCAGACCGTGATGGATGTGCACAGAACAGAGTCAATGACTGCGGTGCAGAACTGGCTCAACAGCTCCTCTGGCAGATGAAATTTCCTCAATTGCTACAGAAAGATCCTCTGCTGGGCCTTTTTGAGGATGGAGTTGATGTTGGTCTCCCACTCCAGGAAATGGTAGTTCCCAGAAACTTGAAGGTCTCCACTGTTGACACAGGGCTGTTGGATATTGTGAGGGGGAGCAGAGTTGAGGGTTGTCTCCTAAAGTCCACTGTCATCTCCACAATTTTGATCATGTTCAGCTCCAAGTTGTTGTGACTGCACCAGAGCACCAGCTGCTCAACCTCCCGCCGATATGTATACTCATCGCCGTCCATATACCAGAAGTGACTTCCCCCAGCCTCACCTGCTGTTTCTTGCCTGTCAGGAAGCTGGTGATCCACTGACAGATGGTAGGGGATACAGTGAGCTCCGAGAGTTTTGAGGAGAGGATTTCTGAAATGATGGTGTTGAATGCCGAGCTGAAGTCCACAAACAAGATCCTTGCATATGTCGCTGGGCAGTCAAGGTGTTTCAGGATATAGTGCAGTGCCATGCTGACTGCATCAGCCACTGACCTGTTTGCCTGGTAGCCAAACTGCAGGGGGTCCAGCAGATGTCCTGTGAAGTTCTTCAGGTGGGCAAACACCAGTCGTTCGAAAGACTTCATAACCACAGATGTCAGAGCGAAAGGCCTGTAGTCATCCAGTCCTGTGATGGAGGGTTTCTTTGGGACCGGGATGATGGTGGAGCATTTGAGGCAGGGATCTGTTGAAAATTTCCGTTAAGATTGGAGCCAGTATGTCAGCACAGGCTTTAAAACGGGATGGGGAAACATTGTCTGGACCCGGTGTGTTCCTGGTCTTCTTTCTCTGGAAATGCTGGCTCACATTCTCTACACATATCTCGAGTGCAGCCTGAGTATCAGGGGGGTAGAGTAGGGGGCTTGCCAGAGGTTTGATGGGGGCTGTTGTCGTTGGGCTGGAGTGAGGGGTGTGAAAACCTGCAATAGAAGACATTCAGGTCATCAGCCAGGTCTTTGTTTGCCTCAGCACTGGGGGATGGTCTTCTGTAGTTTGTGATGTCTTACAGGCCTCTCCACTCTCGGGTGGATTCGCTGAGCCAGGTTTCAGTGAAACAAAAGGCAGCAGAGTGTGCAAAGTCCTTGTTGGTCCCGTTGAGGAGAATCAGCTCATCCATTTTGTTGGGCATGGAGCGGAGATTCGCCAGGTGAATCGCTGGGAGTGCAGATTGAAATCCCCACTGTCGGAGCCTCACCAGCGCACCAGCCCACTTCCTCCCTCTGCATTGCCTCCATATCTCACAGAGAGCAGCTGTTCCTCCAACTAAGATCTCTAAAAACTTTCCCGGCTGGTGAAAACAGGTGGAAAGACTATCTGGAATTAACTGCCTGGTGTTAAGCAGTTCTCCTCTAGTGAAAGTAACCGAGTCTGAGTAACTGGGCACACCGAGAATAAACAAAACAAGAAGTACTAGCGAGTGCTGTCCCGAGGCTGCCATCCATGGCTTTATCTTGATGATGATCAAGGTTGCTTACTGTAAACTTGTCATACCATATTATAGATATACACGTACTTCTGCTTTTTTTCATCTTATATTTTATAGAAATAAAGTATTTCTTCCGCTATTGTGAACCTTTCATACCATCTCATACAAGGTTTCCTAAATAAATCAAGTGCTTTTCAGTCATTTCATTAAGATAGAAAACCAAAATTGTGTGTTTCACACTATAAATTTCAGAATTTTGTGTGTTTAAGTAACCCAGTAAGAAACCAGCCAAGTCAGTTTTTTTCCATGGTAAATACTACATTTACAAACATGAGATTCTGAATCTGATGATGAGTGATCTGCTAGCTGAAAATTATATGGATTAGCCACTCTACATCAGCTAAATCCCTAAAATGTTGATGAAAAAATTACATATTTGTGTGAAAATGATCAGCCTGTGTTTTCAGATTTGAACTTAGTTGCTGCACACTTACTTTTCACAGAAGTCGTTAATGGCTTGCCAGTAGTCCTCGTGCACAGAAAACCACTCACAATCCCCGGGGCCAATGTTGATGTTCACTGAGCAGAAGTTATTGTTTTCCTGGTGACCTGGATAGGAGAGGATATTAGAATTAGTCATGAACAATGTACAGTACACTTGACCTTATCATGTTGGACACATGCATTAACCCCCTACCAGTAAACACTTATGTATACATGCAGTCATTCACTCCTTTCTTACACAAACAATGTTTCATATCTTGTTCCAATATTGCCCATCAATACACTCATATGGAAGCATGTTTAAATATGCACGTAGCCTGCCCAGGGCCCATATTCAACCCTCTCCCTTTGTCTTTGTATATGGATAATGTGTGCCCTTGGTCTCATGGGAAATGCAATGTGTTGCTTTTTTTTTCATTTTTAAATTCGAAATGTGCTAAATAGGTAAAGTTTAATTGATTGATAGGAATTGGTTGATAAGACTGATAAGAAGACCACAAAGACACCACTACAAAGCTGTGCTGTTAATATTGTAACTCTATTAGTAAGATAATTGAATAAAAGGGGATGATAGTGAATATTTATAGCTAAAGCAATGCTTATTAATAACTATTTACAGATTTATTTAGACATGTTTCAATGCATGTGTCATTGTGCATTTATAAACAAGCACTTTGTTCAAGCCACCAAAGGTCAGGACCCGTAATAACACAGAATATGATCGTTTACTCTAACTCAAACAAATCTATATTGGAACCACAGCGCCCCCAGCTGCATATCTGCTGTAGATGCATTGCCACTGCTTTATTACTGCAACGTGCTAAAACCAACTGACTACTGGTTTTGATAGATGACTGGTCGACTATTCTGTGAAACTCCTACTACACACACAGTCACAGCTATGGGCAATTTAGACTCTCCAATTCACCCGACACGTATGTCTTGGGCTGGGATCAAACCTAGGACGCTCTTACTGTGCGGTGACTACTCTCCAGTGTCCCTCATTAATCACCTGTTACAACATTGGTGAGTTAACGGTCCTAAGATGTAACTCTTCTGCCAGTGCTTCTTACCAGGTGTGCGGCTTCCAGGGACCTTCATGTACAGCTGGACAGTGTTCATGCCCAAGATGGTGTGGCCCACATGGCTCAACATGTTACCGCTGGACGCTACGCGCATGAAGGCCGGCAGCTTCTGCAGCTCCTGTAACTGGGGCTTCCATCTGAGGAGGAAAAGTGTTATGGGTCATGCTCAGACAGTATATTAAAAGAAGAGGTAAGCTCTCATTTTTAAGCCTGTCTCCAACACTTACATTTAGGAAAAGGATCAAAAAGAGGTGTAAATGTAGCAGACAGTGATGGTGGTGTTGTAGAACATCTCACCCCAACCTCTCACAAGTCTACCCAGAGTTTAGTTGGCCAACAACTGCGTGTCACATTTCAACTCACTTCACGTTTTATTATCTAACACGCTGGACCCCACTTGTGCCTGCTACGTCATATGGGTCTCACATCTTTGATGTCCCCATACTACCTTGGCAATTCAGAGGGGATTGATTGTAATGTGCATTTTCCCCCTAGACATCAGAAAAAGCACACATTTTCTCCCTCAAGCTGCCGCATCATGTATCTTGTTTTTGGTTGAATTTATCCTGAGGACAATCACTTCTATCATCATGTTTTCATATTCATTCAACATGTTTTCATCTTGACAAAAGTAGCACAGCAGTATTAAAGTTTAATATTGTTTTGAATCAAACAGAGGCAAAGGTAATGACAACTGCAAGTTAATTTAAACCAAACTATGTTTACTCTATATTTAGCTATCAACCACAGTAGTGTATAGGAATTAGCAACCAAGCATGACACACATGTATGGATATCAGCAGAGGAGTGTTTGTCATGATAATGGTGGGCTGTTGAGATATGAAAACTGGGAAGCAGTGACATACAAAGGTAACAAATAGAAAAACAACTTGAAGTCTGAGCTGCCATAATTAGAGAGAGAGAGAGAGCACTATGTTTTCCTAAGGGAACGCTAAGGTCTGAGGGTCTTATACAGTCATTTACCTCTTGGGATCTGAAAGGTCAATGTTGGTCCCAAATTTGATGATTTTTCCCACTGGTTTCTGCTCACCACTGGGGGGGAGGGACAGATGAGCATTACCAAAATATGGCCAAACACTTGAAATTCTGCTAAATTCAAATTTAACAGCAATTTTGCTTGTTTCGCAAGTTCTTACCAGCTGCCCTCCTTTGAGCTTTCCTTGCTGGGTGTCTCAGAAATGCTGGACGGCTTCTTTTCTTTATCTTTCTCATCTTCATCTTCATCTTCCTCATCACTGTCTTTCTCCTCCTGAGGACACAAAATTGCAGCACAGTATTAGTAGCAGTAACAGCGGAGATAGTAATAAAAGTATAAGTGACAATGCAGTGGAAGCAGTAACAATAGTAGTTGTAGTTCTGTGTCCTGTGTCTTTTACCTGCAGGCTCTCCTGGAAGCTGGAGGCCTGGTACTGGGCATACTTCGCAATAGTGGTATGGGATCGACTGCTCTCACAGGGCCATGTCTGGCCTGTCCCACTAGCGTCCCAGTTCTCATCAGCAGGCTGCTGCACCTGGGTCCTCACCTCCACTGCTTGCTCCGCATTAGCGTCCACAAGTGACTTAGTGGAAAACAGGCCCAGGTCTGAGGAGATACAGATAACTCCTGAAGAAGCCTTTTCAACAGCTATGGCCTCTCCCTCTCGTGTTACCTTTGCAGTCATATTCATTGCTCTGTCACTGTTAAATACAGCCCATTAAACATGAGTTGAGGCTGGTGGGAAACATACATACATATTTACTTTCCCGTTTTCACCCAAATTGATTGACTACCAGACTACATGATGAGCAAAGACTGTATCTACTGCTCATACTATGCAGGAGTTAACTTACTGAGCCGCAGAGATCCAGCCAAACCCCTGATGACCGTGACGGGGTTCTTAGGATCCGTACAAAACTGCAGCAGCACAGGGGAGAAAGCATCCCTCTTGCTCTCCAACTACAGAGGAAAAGAAAACATGCACATTGTGTTAGATGTATTTATGTGTGCAGTACTTACAGGTATTCCAGTGTTTACCAGGACATTTTGCTTGATTCACATTACTGAAAAACTATAAAACAACATGACGTTAACGAAATTACAGGCATGCTATGATGTTGGAGCCCTATGACCCAGTAGGAGATACACCGTTTGATTTCATGTATAATAAAATCACCACAAGAGAGCAGCAGATGCATCTCAGGGTTCTGCTGAATCACTAATTGAGTTTCGACCTGCAATGTGTAAGTTATGTCTCCCCCTTCTGGCAGTGAGAGCATTTACGTCTTTCAACGCATCAATGGATCTCAGTTTTTGTCTTTGCCGTCAATCTTTTTTTTTTTTTTAATTGTAATCCTTCCTCTGAACGCCGGGTTTCTTTTTTTCTCTGGAGCATCAGAAACTTTTCTTGGACGCTTCTTAGGTTTTTCCGCCATTGCTTCCAAGCCCTGAAGCTTTCTGGCAGAAAGCCCTGACGGCAAGCCAGTCAGAGGTATACGAATGTTTTTGTCACACAGAAGTTCAGCCCTGGTAAAGCAATCATTGCTGGTTGATGTAAAATGCATAACTACACATCACTTCCGGTGTGCCAGCATGGGAATGTCGCCCCAGACACCAGATTTCAAACTCTGGTGCACTGTGAAATACAGGGATTTACCTGGCAGTGATGGGCTTGATTGTCACAGATTCATTTATATGTAAAAGTTCTGCATTCTAGCTTTAAAGCGATATAAAGAAATATTTTTTTATTTAACAGTATGAATCAAATGATTCATTGACTAATGTGAGAGGACTTTTCGTACTGCCAATTGCACTAAGAATCAATACCCAGGTATACACTTTTAATTAATGTTCAGCTCATTGTTTGGATTTGCCATATTTTTGATGCCATCTCTCTTTACTCACATTCAGATTGTTTGAAATTTGCTTGCCAGTTAATGAACTCACAAAATGGATTTTATTGTTTCTCGGTGACTCACATAGATGCTGGGTGTTGGAGGGTTGAGCTTCTCCCTTGGGATAGGTCCCTCTGGGTTCATATTGGGCTTGACAGAGAAGGCAGGGAGTAGGTAGGATTCTTTGAACTTCTCTTTGACCCTCGCACCCCTAAGAAAGAAAACACAGAGACAGCATGTTGACATGAACTGCCATACAAATGTAATGTATCACAATAGGTAAATGATTATCTCTTTTCCGGCTCTCTAGTTATTTTAATGTGGTATTTTATGAAGGTACATGTCAGTATATTCAAACAACCATAAGCATTTACCTTAAATTAAAGGCCAAAACTAGTATTTGTAAACAAGCAAAAATTCTTCTGGAATTAAAATTGGGGGATACATTATGATGGTAATAAATTATTTTTCTAAAAAACAAACAAACAAAAAAAACAAAACCCAAAGGACATTTCTAACTTCCATTTTCCCAACTCCATACTACTCACTTGCAGGCTCTGATGATTTCACTGGCTGTGTTCTTGATGCCAATCTCTTCCAGAGGGATCCTCTTCTCCTCCACCTCTGAGGCAATAAACGTTTCTCTGTCCCCACTCTCCACTTTGATTAACCGAATCTTCAGCTCTTTGGGCGGCCCGTCTGACAGTGCCTTGAGCTTTAGGAAGTCTGCAGAGCCTAGCGAGGAACTGAATGTTTCTGTCTCTTTTGTGCCACCACAGGATCTTTCCCCAGAACTTCTAGAGGTCCACTCAGCAAGTTCGCCCTCACTGGTGGTGGCTTCGGATACCTCTTTACGTTTCTTTTTGTCAGAGTCAAAATGAGTCCGATTTTTCTCACGAACCTCCTGGAGGTCGAGATCACCAAGGATTCTGCGGTCCTTCTTTACTTTGTGGCTCTTGCCATCCTTGTGCCGCTTGTGGCTGGAGCCAGAATGGGAAGAGGAAGATGATAATGATAATGAAGAGAAGGTAGTCTCCTCCTTTTTGTCTCTGTGCTTTTTTTTCCTCTCTTTTCTGTCCTCATGTTTCTTGCCATCACTGCTGCTGTGACTGTGGCCATGTTTCCTCTTCTTCTCTTTCTCCCTGTTTCTCTCTCTCTCCCTTTCTCTATTTCGTTCCTTCTCTCTCTCTGGTTTGTGTTTGTCCTCGTGTTTGCTGTGGCTGCTAGGTTTGTCATGTGATGTCTTGTTGGGAATAGACTGCCGACTCAGCATGACCTCGCAACTCCTGCCCAGCTCAGCCAGAGAAGACTCTGAGATGGTACTTAGTTGTTTCTCCTCCTTCACCTCTATCTTAACAGGTACGATGGAGGGAACACTCTCATCCTTGAAAAAGTTATCCTTCCTCTCTGTTGTCTCTTGGCTATTCCTCCAGATTTCTGCCTCTTCCACCTTTGCAGTCTTGTTTTCCACAATTAAAGAAGGGGATGACTTGAGTTGGGGGGCCACCGGACTGAAACCTGGATGATTGTTGGAATCTGAGGTTGGCGATGTGCCTTGCTGCTGGCGGCAGATGTCTGGACCCAGTGAGAGAGAAGAGGAATATTTAACTCCCACCAGAGCGGAGGGTGGGGGTCTTCCAAAAGGCCCGCCCCGGTAGGCGTACTTCTGGCTTTCTAGGACTGTTGCCAGAGACTTGAACATGCTGTTCACCCCCGTCTGGTGGAGGTGCGGTCTCTGGGGTGGTGGCGAACAAGATGGTGTCTCAGACTCCTCTTCATCATCCTCCTCATCTGCCTCACTTTTAGCCGCCTCAGGGAGTCCATAAAGCTTTGCCAAGTCACTGTGGCGATAGTTTGTGTTAGAGGCTGCTATTCCCACATCCAATGACTGTTTAGGGTTTACGGGAACACTCAGCGAAGCTTTGAGGCAGTCATCCTCTTCCTCATTGAGGGAGGAGGTACGGCTGCAAGGTGACGCCAGGGAGCCTTGGCGACTTAATACAGGAGGACTTGCATGCGGATTGGATCCAAACTCTTCCTGGTTTGGCTGGTGCTTGGGTGCAGGAATAAGGTCTGGAGCGCACAGGTAGTTTTTGACAGGCGGGACTGTAGGAGTAAAATTGTCGAGGACACCTCTAGATGCTGTCTTCTCGTTGCTGTACATCTCCTCCTCCTTTTTGATGGACTCATCTAGCATGGCCATTATGTTAGCCAGACCATCAGGAAGCAGTGTGGACAACTCGGAGGGCTCCTCCTCAAACTGGGCACTATCGGAATCCCCGCTGCAGCTGCTGGTGCTGCTACCCAGGCTGCCAAGCCCTCCATTGGGCATTCGCTTGTGGAGGAGATCTCTGCCAGAGCTGGTGGACGACGGGGCTCCGGGTGGCTCTCTGGGAAATGCTTGGTACAATTTTGGAGGCTCTCTGAGTGTGGCAGCAGGCAGAGAACGTTGACATCCAGCGGCTTGCTGCTGGCTCCTGCTGTCTCTCTCCCTGGTGGAGTCTTTGGATGGGCTGGGTGCAGCCTGCATGGTGGGGGGCTTGTTGCTGGGGTAAGCCGGCTGGTTCATCCCTGAGGTATTGTGTGTGGATGGAGGGCTGAGTGCTGTGCTGCCATTGTTACTGTTCCACATCTCCCTCTGCCTCTGCTTCTCTCTGGCGTACTCCGTCTGAGGGGTGAGAGGAGGAGGTCGTAGCCTCTCCAGAGGGGTATTGGAGGTCTGGCCTGTGGGCAGACAGGTGGGTGTGCCACTGCGACTAAGCCAGGGGTAAGGGGGTGATGCCTGGGTATTACGAGGAGGTGGTGGCCCTGAAGTTGCCATGGTGACAGAGGAGAGACGAGGAGGTGGTGGTGTGGGAGAACAGTTTCCCGAGAGCAGCCTCTCCAGACTTTCAAAAGCGGTTTGTTCTTTGCCTTTAGTGCTAATTACCTCTTCCTCCCGCTTATGTTCCATCATCTTCCTCTTTTTCTCTCTCTCCTTCCTCTCCCACTCTCTCCTCTTCTCTTCTTCATGCCTCTCCAATTCCCTCCTCTTCCTCTCCTCCTCTTGCTTTTCCAATTCTTTTCGCCTCCTCTCCCGCTCTCTTTGTCTTCGCTTTTCTTCCTCCTGCCGTTCCAATTCTCTCCTCCTCCTCTCCTCCTCCTGATGTTCCAATTCTCTCCTCCTCCGCTCTTCCTGCTGCCTCTCCAGTTCTCGTCTCCTCCTTTCCTCCTCTTGCCTCTCTAGCTCTCTCCTCCTCCTCTCATCCTCTTGCCTCTCTAGTTCTCGCCTCCTCCTTTCTTCCTCTTGCCTCTCTAGTTCTCTCCTCCATCTCTCTTCTTCTTGCCTCTCTAATTCTCTCCTCCTCCTCTCTTCCTCTTGCCTCTCCAGTTCCCTCTTCCTCCTCTCCTCCTCTCTTTTCTCCAACTCTTTCTTCCTTTTCTCCTCCTGCTGCTTCTCCCATTCTCTCCTCCGCCTCCTCTCCTCCTCTCTCATTTTCCTCTGTTCCTCCTCTCTATCCCTCCTCCTCCTCTCTTCAGCCTGCATGTGGCCCTCTAATTCAGCATCCAGTTTATCCAGAGCCTCTTCGATGGACTGGGAGACGGAGGCCGGGGCCAGTGGAGGCATCTGGGGCTCAGAGGGGGAGCAGGTCTGGGTGGAGGAAGAGCCAGGCTGCTGTAGAGATCTGGAGGAAAGAGTGGGGCCAGGTGGCCGAGACTTGGTATGACTTGCTGTACGACCCACAGGGCAGTATGCACTGGATAAGGTCATTTTAGGGAGGGGGTTGGAAATCCTGCTTGTAATCACACTCTCCCCTACCCTCTGATGTCCTGAGGAGAACAAGGAGGAGGAGGAAGAGGCAGGAATGCACTCATTCTCAGACTGACTGTAGCATGTCGTTTTACCCTGTACGGGCCGGGCATGAGGGCTGGTGCGTGCATGCTGGTCCAGGGGGTTGGAACTGCCAGCTCTGCCTGACTGATAGCCCGCCTGCAGCAGGACATTCAGTTGAGACGGTGTGTTGTTGTTGGTGCTGGTGGAGGTCTGGGGGACTGGCTCTCTTCCTCTCTGCCAGGTGTTTGTGTTACTGCCACTCATGATGATGTTATTCACTGAGCAGCCAGCAGACGGTGCTGTTGTCACAGTAGAGACCGTAGCCATACTTGCAGTGCTTGACGTGTTGCTGGCATAGCTGTTGATTGAACAGGAGGCTTGGGTGACAGGAGGGTTGGGGGTGATGACAGGAGTGCGGGTGGGGTTGGTGGGGGCCAAAGGTGGGCTGACTTGGTGATGGTGCTGGAGGGTAACTGGAGTCCGACCCTCCATAACCTGATTGTGGCTCTGCTGGCCCTGAGGTAGCAGCCCTTGAGACCTGTAGATTCCTGCCTCCTGCAAAGAGACGGAAACAGGTGGTTAAAGGTTGGTCAAATGACAATTCAACTTCATTGATTTCACAATTAGTAATAAATAAACCTGCCGCCATAAGCCAAATCTTGTGTTGTTTGCTAACTGTTTGCACATAAAGGAAATTTGACTTGCTTACATTAAAAAAGAAAATAACCCAACATTATTTAGGAAACCAAAATTTTAAGAAAATCTAGAAAAGAATATGAACCTAAGAGTATCTACATCCTAGTTGCACATGGGAGTAAAAGGATTAAGGAAACAAATATCTTTGTAAGGGGTGCAAAATAGGTAGAACATAGTGATGAAATAACAGCATGATTAAAATAATCAAACAAAACTCCATAGGCTAAAATGCTCCTAAAGAGATAAAAAGACGCCTGTGTAAATAAAATCAGGTGAGGTAGTTATGTATTGGACTTACCAGGGAATGACCGCTAGGCCTGTTCTGGTATCTCCAGGCTTCCTGGGACCCACTTTGCTGTTGCTGAGGTACTGCGGTGGTGCTGGCAGACTGGGGAGGTGCAGGAGGAGGAGGAGGGCCATGGTGCCCCAGCCCTGGGTGAGGCTGGAAGTGGCTGTAAGGCACACTGCTGCTGCTGGTAGCAGAGGAGTTTGCTGGTGAAGACTGGGGGTGTGGGCATTGGACTCTATCCCCCCTGGTTGGGGTAGATGGAGGATGAGAGGGCTCTTGGGTTCCATTGCGGCCTGATGCAAGAGGGCCTCTCTGGGGATGAAGACCACGGGGCTCCAGGGCTTGGCGGGGTGGGGCTAGAGCCAGTTTGGAGCTGAGGTGGGGGTATGTGGAAGGAGGAGGGGGCTGCTGGTTTACAGCCTGAGGTTGGAATGCTGCCTTCTGGGGTGTCGGGGCACCACATCCCTGGTTGTAGGTCCCGGAAGACGAGGTTGGTGGTGGAGAGAGGGTTGAAGGGGTGGAGGAGGGAGGGGGGAACTTGTGGATGTAACTGCCCACACCATGTTTGTTGGTTTCCTATCAGGAGACAGAGAGAAAAATAAAAATAAGGATGTGCAACAGGAATGATTAATGCAATGTGAAATGCCCCATAGACCTGAATATGATAAAACCAACAAGGAATAACGGGCAGAAAATTAAAAAGAATTAAAACTTTGCCCTATTGTTGTTCACACTGCTGCTAAGACAGTAAAAAATTAAATAAGCATAAAGATAGATTTTTTTGACTGGTGTATTGCTTCACAGAAAGTTGAATCAGACAAGAGTGGGATTACACCTAAGAGCATGCATAAAGAAAGAAAAAGAAAGCCATTTTATTTCGTCATTGTACAGGTTACAATGAGATTTTTCCTCTGCATTTAATCCATCCTATTTATAGGAGCAGCAGGTAGCTGCAGCTCCCGGGGACCAACTCCAGCTCCTCTTTCCATTGCCTTGCTCAGGGGCACAGGCAGGAGTATTAACCCTAACGTGCAGGTCTTTTTGATGGTGGGAGGAAACCGGAGCACCCGGAGGAAACCCACACAGACACGGGGAGAACATACAAACTCCACACAGAAAGGACCGGGGACGGCCTGGGGTTCGAACCCAGGACCTTCTAGCTGTGAGAAAACAGTGCTAACCACTGAGCCGCTGTGCTGCCACATAAAGACATGGTTTATTGCTTATTCAACTTTACTCATTTTTACTTTTTCTATTTTTGACTGTTTCTAATTATCTTTATGTTTCTGAAACAATTTCCCCACCTGGATCATATAAAGGTTCTGATCTAGCTAATTCATCAGGATACCAATATACTCAACAATTGGGTTCAGTCAATAAAGCAAATGAGTTTTTATGGCTTTATTCTACTCATTGGGGACATGGGCTGTTGCTACAAGACTTCGATACATGTGGAGTCACCAGCCGCTTCTTTTCACCTGACAGTGAGGAGTTTTGCAAGAGGGACACAGCACATGGGAGGATCACGCTATTCCCCCCAGTCCCCCCGAACAGACCGACCAGAGGAGGCGCTGGTGCAGTGACCAGGACACATGCCCACATTCGGCTTCCCACCCGCAGACATGGCCAATTGTGTCTGTAGGGATGCCCGACCAAGCTGGAGGTAACACGGGGATTCGAACCGGGGATCCCTGTGTTGGTAGGCAATGGAATAGCCTGCTATGCTACCCGGACGCCCCGCATATGTCTGGTATGTTTTTGTTGTACCCATTGAATTCCACCTGTGTCACATATGTCCGCATTAACCATTTATACTAGTTTAAGGCATGTATTTCTAGACTTAGTATGAGCTTTAGCACCAGCTGCTTTCCAATCTTCCTCTGAAATTTCAAATGCAGGTACGAAGTTTTTTACTTTACTTTTTAAATATTTTATTGAGCTTCTTTTCAGGATGTGAACAAAGCATTAGTGACAGTACATAGACACAGAACATCTTCCCAGATCTATATGAAACACACCTACAGTCCCACACCCCGAACGCACATCCATCTTCCCACCCCCTCACCCTTCCACTGCATGCTATGATTTTCAAGACAGCCTTACTGTTCGGACCTGAAACTCGGATGGCGGTGGGTTCTTGCGTTCAATGGGCGGGGGCTGCCAGGGCTGGCTGGCCTTATGAAGAGGGTTCCAGAGAGCTGATTTGGGAGGGGGGTAGTGTCCTGAGGACTGCTGCTGCTGGAGGGGCAGAGACTGGCCCGGACCGGAAAAACGCTGAAGCCCTGGATGGGGTGCCTGGAGGTGGGACGGGGGTGTACAACATGACTTAATCAGTGAAAGATCTGATCGTCAGGAATGAACCACAAACATTTACTGAAGAGTTTCGCAGAACATCTGAAATGGAGGCCAAGGGTCGCAGGTATTTAATTAAAGCCAGTAACAGAAAAAAAATGAAAGAAGCATACGGACCTAGAGAGCATGTCTGTTTGTGGAAAGGATGAATACAAACCCTGTGTAAAACAGGGTACAAGTGCATGTATGGATGCACATGTGTTGATAGGCCCAGGTTAAGGGAAGAGCAGGGGCTTTGGGTTGGCGATTTCTACACTCCCATGTGTTCACAGGACAGACAGAAAAAAGAACACCCGTGCCTGGCTCCTACCTGATCTGAGCTCTTTTTCCGCTTGCTTGGGCTGGGGCAGTCCTCAGACCCTGGGCGGGAGGAAGGATGCAGGGAGGGTGGAGGAGTGTGCTGGATAACAGAGTGCTCTCCCAACGGAGGCGCTGGTCTCTTCAGTTGTCCCCCAAGCATCTTCCCCGGGTAGCCCCTCTGTTGTTAACAGAAAATGGTGGACAGTTAAAAATTTGAACAGGTGCAAAACATTTGCTGTCAAGATAAAAAGCTATAAATGTAAAAAGGGTAGTAAATTACCATTTTCTCACTGAAAAAGTCAGTAAAATCGAAGTGAGATAGGTGTAGATGGCAGGTGTATGCCTTTTATCCTGACAGCCATGGCATAAATGACAGTCAGGATAGGATTGTGTGTGTTCGTATGAGTGATGAAACACAGCCGTAGCCAATTAGCTAGCTCCTACCTGCTGCACCTGAGCCCACATTTCCTCCCCCAGCGATGGAGGAGCCCGGGAGACGTGCTGCTCCTGAGGACCCCCGAACTTCACCAGACAAGCAACAATGGAGATGAGGAAAGAACAGACACACAGTGAATGACGGGAACATTTTCCTGTTGTGACTAAGCCAGTTATTCACAGAGTTCTGCAGCTCATCGGTCTGACTCTCCGCTGGAACTGTCTCAGCACTGAAGCTCGCAGAAAGGTTTTTAACACCAAGTTAAGGTAGAAAAGTGTACCGATGATACTGAATCATATGCCAATCACTGTCTGGTTATTAGGCAAATCAGATGGTGTAATGTTGGGTTGGGAAGAAAACCGACTCATTGCCCCTGATGGCAGATGGTTTATCATCGATGGATTATGTGATGGGGAATGCTAAAAATGGAGTTTCAGAATTATTCTGATGACAGGTTAAATTCGTCAGTCCTTCCGTTCTTCTTGAATATTTTTGATGGCAGTTTTTTTTTAGCATTCTGCAGGTTTAATGGCTTTAAAACCAGTGAAAGGGGACGCACACGGGTCAGTTTTAATCCCTTAGACCTTTTTTAAGAAGTTTATTCAAAATTTGCTCTGCACAAATGTGAACACAGCGATGGTGACTGGATCCCCCCCCTCACCTTGAGCAGTTGGTTTTGCCTTCCAGGAGGCAGGTGGGGGTTGATGGGAGGTCCACCGTCAGCATAACCACCATTATGGAGACGGAGTGCGTGTTCACTGGGGAGGGGCAGTGGTGGTGCATGTCCCTGCAGAGGAAGGTGGCACTCGTACAGCTGCTCCCACGCTCTGTGGGGAGGTGGAGGATGTTGGTGGTGAGGAGGGGGATGAAGAGGAGGCCTCTGCTGCTCCCTCTGCAAACCTGATAGTGTGACCTGGGGGAGATCCTGCTTCTCGCCTCCTCGCACCAGCATGGACCTGGACAGTCAGAGAAAGATACAAAGATTTAAACGGAGGGCGGCTCATCTAGTAAAGTGTGTATTCAGCATGACATCTATGGCTCAAATCCAACCTAAGACCACTGTAGCATTTTGTCCTCTCTCTCTACCCTATCCTCTGGTACTTGGTGCTCCCTAATGCAACAAAGGCAAAATACCAGCCATGGCCCAAAACAGCCATCTTTAAAAAAAATAAAAAATAGATGTTGCCCAAGAAAAGTCAAAGTCAAACATCAGGTGCATTTCTACCACATTGTTCATACATATTTGAATCCTGCTCTACATTTTGAAGGGACAGACATTTCATGTGTGTGATACTCACACATTATTGAAGAATTTACTGGAATGGTTCAGTCCGCCCATAGGACCAGGAGGTAGATGGGGAAGGACCTGGTGTTGGTTCATTCCGGGTGAACACCTGGAGGAGCAGTGTGAGAGTAGACATATGGACACACACAAAACACACAGTCAGATGACATATTCACACCAGAAAATCACAAGTTTAGACCAACTCTGGTCTTTGAGGCCCATGGTACTGCTGGTTTTCCAGTCTTCCAGGTAGTTTATTATGTTCACCAGTTTTAAAGACTCCTGACTGGATGACTGGAATACCTGGAAAACTAATAAAACAGCAACACTGGGGAGGACGGAGGACTGGAGTTTGAGTACCACTGGTTGAGAGTGCAGAATTTTTCCAAATCACACTAACATGATTTTTCCTGCAGGGCAGTACAGTATAGTAGAGCTTCTGTTGCACCAGGTGTGTGTGTAGTGATGTCATGGCGACAGACCTGGCAGGTGGTGGCCAGGCACGGCCGCCCACGGGAGCCCATGGTCCCCGGTTGAGCCCGTCCAGAGGGAAGGAATCCCGTGTGTTGCGGCCGCCGAACTGCTCTACTGCGTGATGCATCCAGCCTGGGGAATGACAATCATATGGTAAATGGGAGGAGTGTGACATACAGATGCCAGGGAAATGGAGGTATCCCCATATGCTTCTCTCCCTTTCACCCTTTCACACAATACACACAAGTAGATGGCAAGAAGAGTTTGTTTGTTTTGGTTTTTTTTAAACCACAGTGGCTCACACATAAAAGGATTTTTTTGTGTGGCTTTTCCCCCCTTTTTCTCCCCAATTGTACTTGGCCAATTACTCCACTCTTCCAGCCGTCCCGGTCGCTGCTCCACCCCCTCTGCTGATCCAGGGAGGGCTGGAGACTGCCCCAACTGACCAGAGGAGGTGCTAGTGCAGCATACGCACATCCGGCTTCCCACCCACAGACACGGCCAATTGTGTCTGTAGGAACGCCCAACCAGATCAAGTCAATTTTATTTGTATAGTAATACAAGGATTTGAACTGGCGATCCCCGTGTTGGTAGGCAACAGAAGAGACCGCCACGCTACCTGGACGCCATAAATTAGGAATTTAAAAACAGTACAGAAGAATATCTGTGACAGCAGCTGTGTACCAAAAGAGTTTTATTCCATAATGCAAGCTATCCCTGTTTAGAATAAACCAAAACCTGTGTATCATCATTTACCATCTCTAACAGAGAATCGAGATTTTTGAAAAGTTATCATTATCAGTTACCCGTTGTCCTTTACAAAGTACTATTTGTTTCTTTTAATTTAATGACAAGTTTTTTTGGGGGAGCCAATGGTTATTCGTTCTGTTTGGTTGATGTGTGCCTCATTCTTTAAACCACACTCTTTCAGAGACCCAGCACATGCATCATGAACACGAGAGACGGAGAAAGACAGACAGACAGAGGGGGTGAAAGAGCTCCTACTCACCAGACTAGCTGCGTCTGTGAAGCCCTCCACTGTAGCACAGAGAAGGCCTCACTCCAACACTGTTTGACTGACTTCCTACACTGTCCGACTCCTCTGTCTTCAGCACCAAGGAATCACAAAGCCAGTCAGCTGCAGAGAGAAAGAGAGAGAGAGATTAAATAAGACAGCAACTATGAGCGAGAGCGAGGTAATAAACAGAGATTTTTAAGGTAGAGATGACAAGAGAAACATGAAGGACAGCCTCAATGTGAGTGTGAGACATGACAGCTGCTCAAAGAGAGAGAGCGAGAGATGATGCGATCGTAGGGGACTGTGCGAGACATCAATGTAGAAAGGTCAATAAATGTTGGCGGTACCTCTGTTATATGGGCTAGTTGGTGTGAGAGAGAGACAGAGAGAGTGAGAGAGCGATGGTCAACTGGTCAACAAAGAAAAACCCTTGCTGTATTTAGGTCCAGTCCTCTACTCCATACGGTCCTTTTGTCCTTCCTTCATACTAGTGAGGACATTCATTTCCCATTAACTGACGATCTGGGAAAACACAATTCCGTTCTAAGTCGCAGCTGAGTGTTTTTATGTGTAGCCGGATGCTCTGGGTCTGATGTGTAGCTGATTTGTTTGCTATCCAGTAGAGGGCAGCAGTGGGCCAGCCTGTTGGGGAGTAGGATTATTGGCCGGGCCCAGATGGCTCAGTGGGGAGCTCACCTATAGGAGGACAGAGCTGAGGTTACTGTAATCCTTACCACGAGTCTCCTGATAACAAGAGACAGAGGGAGAGGCTGAGAGAGGCCTGGGACATCTGCCAAAGGTAAGTGTGTGTGTGTGTGTGTGTGTGTGTGTGTGTGTGTGTGTGTGTGTGTGAGTGTAAGCACTGCCAAGTGTGCAAGCTGTGCGTTCGTGTCAGGTTTGTGAACGACGAGTGTGCTGTGCTGCCGCTTTGTGTGCTGTGAATGTGCATGCAAGAAGGTGTGTGCTGCGTCTGTGAATGTATATGTAGCACGGATGTTTGTTTACTACGGTCTTGCCGAGGGTGTGCGTCTGCATATGTGTACGCGGCGTGCATGTCTCGTGTGTGTGCGAGTAGCTCTGGATGCACTGGGTTTAATCTCATTTCGCCAGGCGTGATGGAGAGGGAGAGGGGGCCGGAGTGACAGACGGTCTGAACAGGATGGAAGGATAGATTAAGGAGAAGGGATGGGGTTAGAGAGAGAGAGGAGCAGGGAAGGATGGACAGGAGGGTAAGTGGGGGTTGGGGTGATAGTGGGGGCGGGGGAGGGTGGATAGCAGGAACAGTGCCATATTAAACGCCCACACACACCACAGAGAGACACAAAGGAGCAGGGAAGGGGAGGCATGAAAGAACCTGACAGAACCCACCCTTTTCCCCCTTTCCTAAGCACCTGAAACACAAACACACACACACACACACACACACACACACACACACACACACACACAGGTGTCAGATGAACAAAAAGTCTGTTTCAAAAGACAAAGAAAAGACCTAAGCACAAAAGAAAACCCAGTCTAAACCTGAGGAGAACACAATATGAACACACACACACACACACACACACACAGGATGTGATATCCCATCTAGCGCAACACAGCCCTCCACCATCAGTGTTCCTAAATTAGCCGTTAGCTCACAGGCCCTCCTCTCACTTGTTCCTCTCTCTTTCCCACTCACTATGGATCTCTCTCTCTTTCTCTCTATTTAAAGCCATGGAGGGCATATTTCAAGCACTCCGTTGCTTTAAACTTGTGGGGGAGACAAATATGCAGTGCAACACCACTCTCCCTGTCTCTCTCTCTCTCTCTCTAACACTCACACCCACACACATCCATCCATCCATCCATCATCCCAGCAGTCACTGGGCGGCAGGCGGGGAGACACCCTGGACAGGCCGCTCACAGGGCCGACACACACATTCACACCTAGGGACAATTAAGTGCGGCCAATTCACCTGACCCACGTGTCTTTGGACTGTGGGAGGAAACCCACGCAGACACGGGACGTACACACATACAAAGCTTACCTTTTAGGGAGAACCATTCTTACATTCACAGTCCCCTGTAACTAGTACACATGGCCACTGTAACTCTAGTTAACAGTCACGGCAATTTGCATATGAAACCGATCGTTGGTTTGGGTTGTTATGCCACTGCATTGTTTATAAGGGTGGGGGATACCTGCAGTCAGTTGAGACCGAAGAGGTCACTTAGATGAGTGATGACGTTTCTCTCAAAAGATGAACTGACTCAACTTTCTGTGATTCTTATAGTTTGAAACAGACACACAAAGAAGAACACATTCACAAACTGCCAGTACCTTTCAGAGTAGTACCAAGTTATTGATTCACAGTCGTGTAGAGAGGCCTCAGCATCGGCTGCCAGTCATCTCTCAGGGGCCTCTTCAACCCTGCAGCACAGAGACAAGAGATGTTCAGGTCACGCTGTCATAACAGCCAAATATCACATCAGCCTGAACACACAATCCTGCACTCATACGACAGCCAGGGCTTTTAACCAAGTCTGTGATGGTGCAGAAATCAAACAGGGTGTCATTTGTATTTATATAGTCTCTGTATTTCATATTATGGGAATTGTGTACAGTTTATTTTGTACTGGTTCTCACTTGAAGGACATCGCATCACAGCTTCCAGTACAAAATGTGCTACGCAGATTAAGTTGTTATAAATTCAGTTTATATACAATATACATTATTTATAAGACTGAGGGAATTTAACATGAGGCCCCAGAAACAGTCCTCTTGGTTTGAATCCTGAACCTGGTTTTTCAAAGCACATCGAATAAAGTATTTCATATTCTGATAGTTCTCCTGCATGTTGCACATGGAGGGACTTTCCTGAGGGGTGTAGGAGGCATCCTTGCCTGTCCCCCTGCCCCCCTCTTCCTGCTTTCAGAGGTGACACGCATAGTTCTGGGATTGTGTGTGGAAAACCAGAGGGTGGCCAAGGGGTCAAAGGTTAAATCTGCAGGGGGACTCTTACACAATGGGAGCGAGGAGGGGTAGGGGTGTGTGTCTCTCCTCCTCTCCCTGGCCCACACATACACACACACAAAATTGTGAAAGCTAACTGTGGTGGCTTAACAGTCGAGTCGCTGTGTAAACAAGGCAGATACCCTATCCTCACAGGAAGAAACAGTCGCACTATGTCAGCTCTCACACGTGAAACAGTGGCACAGGAAAGGCACAGGAAAAATAAAGCAAGGGACTCAGAGGAGAGAGGGGAGAAAATGGAGGGAGAAGAGAGAGCGAGCGGAGAGAGACCAAGGGAGAGCACAGAGAAACAAAAGGGGACATGAACAGGAACTTTGGAACAGATGGATGAAAAGAGAGACCGGGAGAGGAATGAAAGACGGAGCATGGCAGCATAGGAGGAAAAAAGAAAGAAGCTGATAAAGTGAGAGGGAAGGGACATGAAAGAAATACCATAATGGACATATAAGTTACATATAGGACAAACAGCAGAGAGACAGAGAGACACACACACAAATTGTTGCCCCACTATGTAGTGGGGCAACAGTACAAACGGGGACACGGCGGTGGGGATTGTAATTACCACATTTATAGAGGGTGTGTTTATGTCTGTTGTGACCAAACAGCCGTCTATCTATTCCCGTAGCTTGACCCGGCTATCAGATTGCTTATGGCAACCCGAACGACACGGTGTGAGAAAGACGTGCTCAGCAACCGGATAGTGTGTGAACGGCAGGCAGAGTTACTTAGCGCTCGGGTTCCATCAACCGATACAGAAGTGATGAAATGTGGTTGTCTGCCCTATGAGCCAGCATGTGAGAGAGAGTAGAGAGAGCGAGAGAGTGTGTATGCATAACACAGACTATATCTCAGCTTTTGGGGGAACCCCCCCGTGAGTCAGCGCCAGCTCATCGAAAAAAGGGCTTACCCCGAACCGCCCTCCGATTCCGCCTCTTGGGACCGTGCTTACGGTCAGGTGACCGGGGGCGTGTTTATCGCCGCCCGACGAGATGACGGCGGGAATTTCTCGGCCCTTGTGATGTCATTTGTGCCGGTGACATCAAGCGTGTCGTGCGCGTCGTGTCTTAGCTAAACAGGATGTGATGACTGCCGGGGCTTTTAAGGCCAGGGAGAAGAATCAACCCACGAAACCTCAACTACAGGAGAAATGCCGATCTAGTCAGCACATGAGGTCATGCAAATATTAATCACTTTCTGGCAAGCTTCGTATAGTTGTGCTGGTAGCACAAAAGGAAGTATCAAGCTTCCCATAGTGAGCTACTGAAAGAGGCAAATATCAGCTGCCAGTAATTATGTTTTTGACAGCCTGCTGAATGTAATCCAGAGGCCTTGGTTTTTATGCTTTCGATTTTTGTTTTTCCTTCTCACTTGCTTAATGAGTTTCTTGTGATCGGGACAGTTAGCTGCACAACCCGAGCATCTAGACAGAACAAGATAGTTGTGAGAGACATTGCTCGGTGTGTGTGGATGATTTTTGTGCCGCTGAAACCGCAGACGAGTCAGCTGAAGACATTTGCAGAATAGCCCGCTAACATCTGGAAAACAAGCCCCTGTAAAGACAAGCGTGCGCATAATCTCCTTCACGGTGACTCCGGACAGCCCTGTAGATTTGTCCATAATAGTCACACTACCGTTTCAGGCCAGTGGCAAGATATGTCCGTCTCTGTTCCCCCGAACGGATGACACAGCTCATTAAATTCACAATTCTATCAGAAATCCCCTATTCGCAGCCCCCCCAGCCCGTGTGCCCTATATTACCAAAATCCCCATTACGCCAGACATCACAGGGCCCTTCCTGTCTACACCCTCGTCATTTTTAGTTACACAATTTATTGTCTCGCTTACGCCGACAGCAACTGGGAGGAGCGAACGAGGAGGGAACTTGGCTATGGGCGCTGCCATGTCTGTTGTTGCCAGCAAACAACAACACAAAACAGGAAGTTCTCTCTCCTTTCATTTTAACGCCACTGATGTTTAAAAAGGCAGGCAGGCACATTTATAGAAAACGTCCACTATAATTTCAGGTGACTCACTGACCCAAGAAAAGAAAAACAGGTTGACAACAGATGCCAAGATGACGTTGTCTTCACAGAAATGAGCAACAAGCCGCCTCATCTCGCACGTGCACACACACACACACGCCTGGTCTGTGGCCAGACAACTACACCGAACCTGGAAGTATGGAAGTAGACTGCCGAGAGAGAGGGGGGGGGTAGTGCTAAACTCCAGGAAGAATGACAGTGAGACCAGCGCACAGAGAGGGGGGTGTGAAGCGTAGTGTGTGGAGGAGGTGACTCAAGAGTCTTATTGAGTCATGGTAGTCTCAGTCTTCTCCTTTATCTGTTGTTGCATCCTCTGGTTTATCTGGTTTCTTATCAGTTTGAGAGAAAGAGGGCTCGGTAGCCTTGGTATTCTGGCAGAGGAGGGCGATATCTCGCTCTCTCAGCTGTTATGTAACTGGGTCGGGATAAAAAAAATACTGCTGGAGGAAGTACCAGAAGTACCACTCACACAAATATACATCAGCCTCTGCGTCCATCCACCCCGTTTTGTTGGCAGCCTCCCTTTGTGTGTGTGTCTGTGTGTGTGACACACTTAGTGCACTCTGGTCCAAGCTGTCTTTATCCATGCGCAATAATCCAGGTAAAAATATCAAAAGAAAGGTGAATCAGTTCATCTGGACACAACGTTTATTGAGAGAAACGTGTCATCGCTCATCTAAGTGACCTCTTCAGTCTCAACTCACTCAGTTTAGACTAAAGATGGCACTTAGATGAGTGATGAAACGTCCTAACTGGGCGTTTGTCAAAGCCAGGAAGACGCCCAAACAGAGCACCAGCCCGTGGAAGAGAGCAGGACAACAGCTGCCTGAGGGTGAACCGGTGATGACTCCGTATGTGGCGGGAGTGTCAGAACAGGTGAGACGCGTATTTTCCAAACGCCGCACGCATCTCGGCCGCTTTCAAACCCCAAAACAAACTGTGCCAGAAGTTGGTCCACCCTGAGGACCTCGGGTCCCCTGACACAAAGGCTCAGTGTTTTCAGTTTTTACTTTTCAAAGCCATCCGGCGTGCCAAATTTCGCCACAAGAAGACATTGTTACATAACCTCACACGAACAGGAACAACTTTTGGATCCATGGAAACATAAAATCCGGGTGAAAAATCTGCGCATCTTTCGGTGAGAATCGGTAAAAACCGAAAACACAGCCTTGAATATAGTGTACGCTGTTTGCCAGGAGGCTCGCCATGACTTGTACATCCGGGAAACCAAACAGACGCTGGCCAAGAGGATGGCACCACACAGGAGAGCTAACACGTCAGGCCAGCACTCCACAGTCTACACCTATATACACACCAGTGGCCACTCCTTCAAAGATGGGGATGTGCACATCCTTGATAAGGAGGAACACTGGCTTTTAACGGGGAGTCAAAGAGACCGTCTTTGTGAAGAGGGAACGACCATCCCTGAACTGGGCGGGGGGGGGGGGTTAAGAGTACATCTGTCACCATCTTACAATGCTGTGAACAAACATTCTCCAATCCTCTGTTACCAGGACACAATGGCCATTGTAAATCTAGTTAACGGTTGGTAATTTGCATATGAAACCAATCGTGGTTTTCAGTCGTTATGCCACTGTATCGTTTATAAGGGTGGGGATACCTGCAGTCGGTTGAGACTGAAGAAGTCACTTAGATGAGTGATGACACATCTCTCAATAAAAACTGGCCACATGAACGGATTCAACTTTCTGTGATCTGCCCCCCCCCCCCCCCAATATCCACACAGATCTGCACTCTGGAATAAACAAAGATACAGCCAACACACATACACACACCTCTCAATTCTCTCAGCAACACCGCCTCCTATCCGAGCCACGCGAGGACACAGGGCTGACCCAGCCCCCTCACCCTGCTGTAGCCGGTCAGTCCGCTCGGTGTTCATCAGTGGCATTTGGACCAGACACAACAGCCTGATAAAGCACGACTTGTTTTTCCTCCATCTGTTCCCAGTTAGTCTCTCACATATATCTGCGCCACACTTGAGGGCCTGGACTTGGAGGAAGCCGACTAAAACAGAGGCCGAGGCTGTGAAGAGTGCCAACAGAGGTCAGTTGTGTTTCCCCTTGTTGGTATTTCGTACTTTTCTCGACGTATCACAGCGTCAACATGTATAGATGTAGAATCTGTTTGGCTGATGATGTCTCGCATTTGCGTGGAAGTCTGGCATTCTTCACGTACATAAACTATCAACCATATTATTTTCTACCCTTTATATTACTTTTGACTTCACCCGTTTACGTTATTTGTTTGACCCCCCCCCCCCCGTTTCTACACCTCACAGTGGGCGACCCATCAAGGCATATTTCTAGTATGCAAAGTAAATTGCTTGGCAAGTGAAGAAGGACTCTGATACCAGCACTGAAACTCAACCTTTACCTCCAACAGAAGCATTCAGCTGGAGGCCACACATTTGTGAAGACAAGCCTGAACCGCTAAAAACCTGGCTGAAACGGTTTATCAGGATACCATAAACTGCAAGCGGCACAAGCCACGCACACCAAACAGTGGTTCGGTCTGACGGTGGGCACTTCGACAAGTCTGCAGGTCATTCTGTTCAGCGAGCTTCTCTGATTGGCGTTTCAAAACAAAACTGGATGTCCCATAACGCAGAACGGGTTGCAAGATTCTTTAAGCACTTGATAGGCGGATAAGCTATTTCTACGTTACTGGTTAAGGTACTTTCAAAAAGAAACTTGTAGCCTTCATTTGTCTTTGTAGGGAGAAACCGAGGGGCGGGGGGGGGTGCAGAAAAGTGACATCTGGGCCTTTGATTGACACCACACATCTGGGTGTGTGCGGTGTATCTGCACCCCCACCCCCACCCACACGCACACACACCCCAGATGCAGTCATGTCTTACGTTAGAAGGAGAACAGTGAGGCTTGGCTCAGAAAAGACAGGAAGCTGGTGTCAGAGTCAAAGGAAGTAGGCCTCCCCAAGGGGTGTGGGTGTGTGTGTGTGAGAGACAGAGAGAGAGAGAGAGGAGGCTGGGGGCTTCCTGTGGAACAGATATGAATTTTACACGTGAGCCATGAGAATTGGGTGGGGGGCACATGTGACTGTGGTGAAAGGGTAAAAAAAAAAAAGAGGTCACATTGACACTGCTGAATTTGCAAAAGTGAGAGTGACCCAGTAGAAAAACTTCTGGGCCGGTTCTGCCTGGACCTCGTGAGGTCCACCTGAGACATGCAGTCATCTTATGAGAGAGCCGTGTGCGTTAGCCCATCCCTCATGGAGGCCTTCAACAACAACAACAACAACAACAAGATAGTCAACTAAGTGAACAACCACGCGGCGCCATGAGCAACCACGCTAAGAGAAACGCATTTTCTCCACTTTCTCTTGATTATGGTAAAGTCAGGGAACGAATGACACATGGATGATGAACGGATGACAGCGAGAGAGAGAGAGGGAGAGAGAGCGTGTGTGAGTGTTGAGCAAGTCATTTTTCCACTCACTTGTACTCCCCAATTTGCCTTTCACAGAAGTTGACTTTCGAGCAGATGTGACAACTTTCATTTCCCAACAGGCAGAATTACTGTGCACGTTTGGATCAGACGTGTGTGTGTGTGTGTGTGTGTCTCATGTGTCCATTTCCAATCAACAACTGACACCCTTGTGATTACAGTCACTCTCACTTTCCACTTTTCAATTACATCAAAACCCCCAAGTCTCTCTCTTATTTGTTTTCCCGTATCATGGCTTTCACAAGCCAGCAGCTTTGCAGATGAAAACAACATGCCTTAACATCGCCACAAGCTGAAAATCAAAACTCCTTCTCTCTCCCTCTTTACATATGTCTGTATTCTACCTCCCAGACACACGCACACACTCAACTGCAACACAACAGAAAAGAAAAATAATAAAGAGACGGTTCCCTCAGCAACAGTTGCTGGGGAACCGGCTGCATCCTCAACTGTTGTTAAGCTGGGGAGGGGGAGGACATGGACAGAGAGGGGGGGGGGGGGGGGGGTTTCAGAGGGAGTAGGTAAAGATGAGGGTGACAAATTCAGAGCACAGTTTGTAAGAGCCCTCCTCCAATCAGGTTGTTTACAGAAACACAGGGCAGGTTGACCTCGCATGCCATCTTCCTCCTCTTCCTCACCAATCTGCCGGCATTACCCATCATCAGCTGGAGACAGACGTCTAACGTGTGTGTGTGTGTGTGTGTGTGTGTGTGTGTGTGTGTGTGTGTGTGGGGGGGGGGGGGGGAGTAATCATCTGGTTAACAGGAGTAAAACCAAAGCGGGAAACAAAAAAAACTCTTTCCAAGAGTGTTTGTGCGTCACCTCACACTCGTAGGTTTGTACACCTCCTGATAGCATCACCGGTGGCACGAGGCCAAAAAAAACAACAGGAAGAAAACTGACTCAGGAGGAAAACTCTCCCTTTTCTTTCGCTCACGCCGTCACACAGACAAACGATTACCAAACACAGCCAGCTCTCGCAGGTGACGGCATACCACCATCTACTGCCGTTCTGGCCGACGCTCCTCCGGCTTGTTATAACGTAATACGACGCTCTTTGTTTAGCTCGTTGCTGCCCCCACTCCAGCCCCCTCTCCCTCTCCATCACGCCTGGTGAAATGAGATTAAACCCACCTAGTCCAAAATCTACGCCATGGCAGTTTTAGAATCAGTTAATTTATTTGCCGTTACGCAGACTGACAAGGCCATACCGGGTCGGGTCGAGGCCTGGCTTAACAATGACCGCCGTCGGTGCTGTGCCCTCACAGGAAACTATCAAACCCGCTGAGGTGGCCCCTGGGAAACAAGGAACAAGCCGAAAGAATTAGAGGCAGAATGTATGTGACGAGTACACTTTCACAAACCAGGAGTTTGACTTGATGTATTGATCACTTTGGCAGTTAAGACGTAATAAATGTGAGAAGAGTAATATAAATATATATATGGTTTACGTACGACTGAGGGGAGAATCTATTATCGAAAGGTATCACAGTACGCTGAATGATAAATAAACTTTGTGCAATGTGTAAATATATTGTGTTTTGCACCATTGCAACACACAGCGTGCCATTTTTGTGGAGTGTGGTTGGCTAAAGCTGGTAGACATATTGGCCCAGGCTTGATAGTGGCATCCTGAGCTCAAATGCTTGGGACCATTTCTGCATGCCTCCCTCCCATTCCCTCCTTACCCTGAACTTTCTGTTTGTTGCTACTGTCCTGTCCAATGAAAGCTACATGTGCCATACAACCAGTCTTTGTACTGCTGCAGTGTACTGTTGTTGCACTCTTTTTGAGTCCGACTGGTCCTGCACAACACACTTTTTCTTGCACGGATGACATTTGTCTCATCTTAAATGCAAGCCTAATCAGTAATTGTAGTTCTGATCCAATAAGCAAAAGTTTAAAGCCCTACCACGGGCTGTAGCAAAGTCACTATCTAGAGACCCGAGTCGTTACTAGCAGTCTTTCATCCCGGGCCTTGAAAGCATCAAAAACTAGAAACTTCTTTGACAGTGTACCGCCGGACCAACTGTCTACACGCCCTGTAATGTCACGGCCAAGAATTACTCGAGGTCCCAAATTATATTTCTATCTTACTGTACATCACCGAGTATGATGCAACTGTTTCAGAAAAAAAAAAATGTTAAAAACCGTTTTCTCTACATCAGCTGACCTGGTAGTTGCAGACCTGCGCTCGGTTTTGGGGCCCCACCCCATATTTTGGGTGAGCAGCTGGCGGCCTCACACCACATGGTGGAATTCCACACTGGGTTGACTGAGCTCTCACCCCCCCACCCCTCAATGCTACTGCTCACATGCTAAAGCACCGGCATGCAGCATTAGCATCCATATAGGAGGGAAAAAAAAGTTATAAAATGGAAACGAGACACCTCAGGGTGACACTATTGGCAAACCACACAACCCCGTCTTACAATTAACTGTAGTGTTATGAAATGAATCATTTCCCCCTCTCTTTTGTGGCACTGACAAGAAACAACTTTGCATTTCTTGACTAGTTTCCATCCGTTCAAACTAATAGGAATCCTTGTTGTTTCACAGGAAATTGACAGTACAATGAAAATATGGTAAGAATGGGCGAAACAAATACTTTTTCCCCACATCTTTTTAAAAAAAATATATTTTCTATATTGCAGTTATTCAACAAATATTTTGATGTTTTTTTTTTACTTGTTGACACGTAAAAGGCTCCGCATAGCATTTTATGTACAAAATCTGCTATGTGCATGGAAGACGTACAATAAAGGTGGTGGGGCCGATTGGGGAGCGAGTGTCTTGTGCTCAGGGTCTGAAGGCCGTGCTTCAGCAGAGGTAAACATGAACATCTCTGCAGAGCGACACACAGAAGGGCTTTCTAGGTGACGGAGGCTTGCAGAGACACCACCATACACCCCCCCAAAGTCTCAACAGCATGCCAGTTGTGACTATGGCTCTGTGTGCTGGCTGGTTGTGTACAAAGAAAGACACCTGGTAGTAACACATCAAAATAAAACCAAAACAGTGGTGGGGACAGAGGAGCTGACACGATGCACACACACACAGACACAACACAGTACCAACGACAAAACACTACAACACAGAACAATACAGAGAGTGGATGCATACCCTGGGTTGTTGTGCTCTAGTCCAGACCTGTGCACAGGTCAGTAACAATGCATTACATTTTAATTATAACGCACTTGGTGTGGCTGTTGCATCTAGAAAAGCGCAACTGCACTCCAGTTATACGCCCCCAGATATGTGCAGATGTTTGAGCATTTCTAGCTTGCGACTACATGGTTGTGTCAGCTGGGTGAGACACCGGGATGCCCCGAAACTTGTGTTTTAACACCTGACCTGTTGGGAATGTTTTTGTGGGGTGAGAAAAAAAAACTTGTTGGCAGAGCAGATGTACTACACTTCTTTCATGCCACTTCTCTCCATCCCTGTCCCTCCAATCGCTTTCTTCACCCACGGAGAAGCTGCGACGCCCTTTACTGGAAAGACGGTAACGACGGTTTCATCCGATAAAAATCACTTCCCCTCTCAGACTTACACACATGATTGTGTGTTTCCTTATAAATGCAAAAAAAAAGAAAAAGGAAAAAGCTGAGGCATGAAAACTGAAAATGGTATCAGAATTTCACATCACCAGTACACACACACACACACACACACACACACACACACACACACACACACACACACACACACACACACACACACACACACACACACACACACGTCCTGTTTCATTACTGTCAACGATTAGTGTTTAAGTGACTAAGCAGTTTAAACGGGTCTATTGACCCATTTCCCATGCCAACCAAATACCCCCCCACACCCCCCCACACACCTTAGTCCCCCTAAACCCATCCGCTAACGTGCAGCTTAAACCCATCCTTGTGTCAGACTTAAAGCGAGACAAGACGGCTCAGGACACGAACCTTGTTGGAAACATCTGACAATACTACAGCTTGCCTATCTGGGTCAGTCAGTTACTCAACGTGAGGCAGCGTGAGTCACTATCAAACAGTCTCTGACGCCCTGAGTTAGCACGTCTATTTTTGACCTGAACTCCTGCGGTTTGAGAGTCGCGTTTAATATGGCGACGTGTTCGTCATCACACATAGTAGAATGGGCGGCGATTGTTCATTCACGCGCGCGCGCGCACGCATCACGGGACCAAAGGGGGGCGGGGCGCGGGGGGGGAAGCGAGGCAGCGGTTACCGACCGACCGCTCAGACCGCCGGGGTTCGGACCTCGAAGCAGACGACAGGACGGACGGACGGCTGCTCGACAGTTGCCCGGCCTCCCCTTTACAACCCTCGGCTTCAAACGGGGACACAAACACGCCACTAGTTTCCACGTCAATCGATTTGATTGATCGGAAGCGGACGTTCAAAGGGGTTTCCCCGACCCCATGCCAGCACACTCCGCTCTTTCTTACTACCTCGGTTGTTTACTGGGGGCCATAAAATGAATGGCTCCGCCGAAAACTTGTAAGGAGGAGAAAAAGAAAACATTTGTGCCCGCCTCCGTGCACAGAGGACCGCGTTGGGTCACCTGGAACGGCCGAGGGGGTAACCCTCCCGGTCGGTGACGTAGCTGTCGGTGGCCACAGAAGATCGGGGGCGGATTTTTTTTTTCACCTTGCTTGGAAAGCGCACAGGCGCACTGAGCAGAAAAGACCAACCGAGGAGACGGCACCGCGACGCCACCCCTCCCCCAAACAGAGGGAGGTAGAGCGATGCAAATCACTTCCTTTCAGTTCGGCCCTTTGTGTGCGTAAGGAGCGACCACGGGCCATCCATTCGCTTTATAAGGCTGCCGACCTAAATGCTGCTGCCCACCCCCCGCTCCCCACTCTTGTACGCACAATGGCGTGAGATCTCCTTACACAAGCAAATTTCTCCCCTCATGCCGTCCTGACCCGCTACCTTTGCTTTCCCCTTTCTGGTTTGTCCCACGGGACCCACCTACATATTACATACATACATGCACACCCACCTACCTACATACATACATACCCACCTACATACACACCCACCTACATACCTACATACACGCATGGGCTGCCTATGTGCCGATATTACTTCCACTACCCCGCATAAAAACCATTACAGCAGTGAAGTTATCTCTCTCTCTCTCTGCCCCCCCCCCCCACCCCCGGCCCCCCCAAATCCACCGAGCTGATAGATATCTGCCATATAGAATTAAGTTCCCGCTGCGGTTATGAAAATGCACCTCGAAATTCCCCCACCTCAACACATCTGACACACTGATGGGGGCTTTCTAATGAACCGGATCCTCGTTTGGATCGCCGGCAGGCGTGAGAGAGGGGGGGGGGTGTCGCGAGCCCCCCGGCCGGACACCCCGTCACCGAGGACCAGATCAACACCGGGCGAGCGAGATCAACTTACCACGCTCCGAGTCAAAAAGACCGGCTGCCCCCCCCACACAACCACCCCCCAGACCCCCCAGACCGGCTTCATGTTCTCGGTCGCAAATGTGAGCGAACAAAAAAAAAAACAAAACAAACAAAAACCAAAAAGTAAAAGCGTGCTTCACTAACGAGGCGAAGGCTACTTCTGAAAACGCGGACGCCGAACGTTGTAGAGCGCGTCTCCGGCAGGCTCGAGCGCAACCCGGCATCCGTCACTCAAAAGTGTTGGGGCTCGAGCCGTGTCGCGGAGAAGCGGGTCCTCACTCACCGTGGCGGGAGACCCCCTCGGGAGTCCCCGAAGGAGACGACGGCGACTTGACCCGACCCGTCTGCCGCGGAGGCGGCGTCCGCCGAGTCCGGAGCTCCGTCGGCGGATTAAAGTCCCTCGGCAGCCGGCAGGATTCAGCGGCGCTTTCAAGCCCGTCTCACCCGCGTCCTCTCCAACCGCCCGTAACCGTTTATGTCACGCTGACGACCGCGGAGAGAGTCCAACGCGTCTCCCGACGGCGACCGGTGGAGCGGAGCAGTTGCTATGATCTCGTCCGCGGCTCTCGTCGGCCCCCTTTTCGGCTTTTTCTTTGCCTTTCTTTTTTTTTCTCTCTCTCTCTTTAAAGCGACCTCCCTCCTCCTCCCCCCCCCCACACACACACGCAGCGGCGTGTTTTAAAGGGACAGTCACGCACCGACGCAAGCCTACACGCAAACGCGTGCTGACGTCATCCCACGGCCCCGGAATTCCCTGACAGCGCAAACTGGCACCGAGTCCACCCCACACACACACACAGTCACGCCGCCCCGGTACCGGAGCCGGCTTCTCAGCCTCCGTCCTTCTTTTCTTTTCTTTTCTTTCTTTTTTTTCACCGGCGGACTCGTGACCACGGCTGCGCTCGCTCAACCATAAGAGCGCGTTTCCGCCCAGAGGGCTATTTTCTGACGAGGAAGCGCGTGAGCCCTGACGCGGCGGCCCGCTCCTGGCGCTTCTCCCCGGCCGCTGGCGCTTCTCCTCGGCCCCTGGCGGCTGGCGGCGGCGGCGGCACCGTGTGAAGCACCGGCTGTTCATTCAACCGGGTTTTACTGACGCCACAACATACCGGGAGCCTTTAAAAGGCCGAGCAACAACCCCCCCTAATGGCTTATTTATGACCACTTATCACCAAAACAAACGCCACTTATGCCTATGAACAATATGAAGGGGGGGGGGTTATACACTCAATGAAGCTCTTGCTGTGACTTAAGACTTTTAATCGTTTTACAGCAGCTAAACACCGAACGAGTAAATATAAGCTACGGGTCTGCTTGCATTACATAGTACACCGCTGTTCTCTCTTGGGCCAAACACACTCATTTTGTTTCAAGTTTACCGTTACAAAGTACTCATCCTGTACTCTGTGAAATGCCATACAGCCAGTTTGACAGAACCGACTGCATATCACATTAACACACACACAGTTTATATATTTCGAAGCACCGCTTCAGCGGGACAATAGGAGGCAAAATTAGCCCACCCAGGAGGACTCGAGTGTGTGCTATAGATGATTTTGATGACAAAATCTCACACACACACACACACACACACACACACACACACACACACACACACACACACACAGAGTCAGCATCGCTCACTGTCCAGGCCTCTAACTTGGTTACTTACTATTAATTGTGTATCTTTTGCTACCTTGCAAGTTGCACACATTAGCATCAGCTAGACTTAAACCCGCATTGTAGTGAATGGTATGTACTTCAGCAACAAGGCCTTCTACAGTGTCTTTTGTAAAATGAGAATCAATGTTCAATAACGTGTTTTGTGCTGCTCTCTAAATGAAGAATGGAGGGCAGTATAGTAGGACCCTTTATGATGCTAGAAGGCATGTGCCTGTAAAGACTTAGTCTATGTGTGTGTTTCTGCATTTGCGGGTGTGTGTGTGTGCGTAAGCCCATGCAGGGGAACCTTTGTAAGGGACAATGTTGGTCGGATTAAAGTGGAGATGTGCACGCTGATGATGCTTGCGTGTACAGAAAAGGGGTGAAAAGGAGCAAATGTAGTGACCATGTTGTGTACAGCTAAACTGGCCGTGAGAGTTAATTCCAAAAAGCAACTTGTTAGCTTCACTCTCACCTGAGACACACTGAGAAGTGACCCACCGGACTCTGAACCATTACCCAACACATCCAACACCGTACATTTATGATCGCTTTTTTATTTGCCACTCACTGATGTGCATGGTATCCATTATATTTACTTTGTTTGACTCTGTATGCAAAAAACAACAACAACAAAAACAAAAAAACTGGTCTATAATGTCAGAGCAAAGTATTGTCAACTTCTGCACATAACTTTATTTTGCATTTCTCACTCTGTTGTGTATAAAGTCAGCTATGTTTTCTGTGCTGGGCCAAGAAATTGGTTTTCCTTGGCAACAATGAGCGTTATTGTACTGCGTTATAATCTCAAACTGTACCCACAGCATGACATTGTTACACATTTTTACATGCCATGTTTCATTATGCCCGCTAGCGAAAAAGGAGCTTATAGAGAATATATTGTGTGTGTTGGAACTGTGTACGTGTGTGTACATTTGTGTGTGTGACATTATGAGAGACACAGACATATATTGTTGGCTGGTTCTGCTATAACAAGAGTGTGTAATGGTGTCATGCCGTGATGAGAGGGTTGAGGATAAAACAAAATCAAAAATTCTCAATTGTCGGGCGTCCCTACAGACACAACTGGCCGTGTCTGTGGGTCGGAAGCCGGATGTGTCCTGGTCACTGCACTAGCGCCTCCTCTGGTCGTGATCCTCCCACGCGCTACGTCCCCCTGGGGAAACTCCTCACTGTCAGGTGAAAAGAAGCGGCTGGCGACGCCACATGTATCGGAGGAGACATGTGGTAGTCTGCTGCCCTCCCCGGATCGGCAGAGGGGGTGGAGCAGCGACCGGGACGGCTCGGAAGAGTGAGGTAATTGGCTGGGTACAGTAGGGGAGAAAAGGGGGGGGGTCTAAATTTTTTCTAAGTCACGAAAAACATGAAGGTATGAACAGCCACAGGGTTTTTAACTGCTTCTGCATAACAGGTCTGTGTATTACATATCACGTGTACAGGTACTAATGGGCATTTGTGCTTGATTGATTGATGAGAGAGAGGAGAGAGAGGCAGACAAAGAAAGAGACAGAGAGAGAGAGAGACAGAGAGAGAGAGAGAAAAGGAGAGAGAGAGGCAGACAGAAAGAAAGACAGAGAGACAGAGAAAAGGAGACAGAGAGAGGCAGACAGAAAAAGAGAGAGAGCGGGAGAGAGAGAGAAAAGGAGAGAGAGGGAGAGAGAGACAGACAGAGGACAGGGAGGGAGAGAGGCTGTTCTGTGAGTGTGTGGTGGGAGTCATTAGGTTTGTGAAATGTACAGGAAGAAGCTGGCTGATTGATGTGGCCAGGGTGGGACGTTATGATACCACACACACACACTTGTGCACACACACGCACAATTTTAACACAATACATCAATGAGGGGAACAGCTGGAGGACGGTGTGTGTGTGTGTGTGTGTGTGTGTGTGTGTGTGTGAGTTGGAATATGAAGTATATGTTTCCCCAATGAGTTCTGCTGCCATTTGTCCTTCCCTATGAAAGAAGGTGGTCTGGTGTCTGTAATTGTGTGTGTGGCAGGAAGGGACAATTTGGGTGGCGGGTTAGGTTCTCAAGCATATCCATAAGGGATTATGTGTGCATATCTCTATGGAAGGGGGGAGGTGCGTGCGTATCTGTGTGTGTGTGTGTGTGTGTGTGTGTAATTAAGTGATTGAAAATAGAAAAGCAGTGGGGCAAAAGTGAAGCTGGAGCACTAAGATCAGTTCTCACACCCCAGATTTATATATAGCAGCTCTCTGATGGGTAGAGGCCCAAAGAATTCCACTCATACCAGCCGAGCAAACACACACACACACACACACACACACACACACACACACACACACACACACACACACACACACACACACACACACAGAGTTAAGTATGGGTTACACGTTCAAAAAATAAACAGTTCATAATGCTTATGAAGCAGAGTCTCCACAGGGCCGAGAGAGAGAGACAGTCAGCATGTGTGTGTTGGTGCTTGCAAGTGTGTGTGTCTGAGTTGTAGGTCAATGTGCCAGTGGTGTGGATGTTACTTCTCCACCTCTGTTTTGTGGATGTGTGTGTGTGTGTGTGTGTGGGCATGCACATGTGGCACAACGTGAGTCAGCCTTCTGGGTACACTGAGACATCGACAGACATAATAATCATCGCCGCACACACACACACACACACACACACACACACACAACCCACACACGGGTCACAGAGAGACTGCACGAGCCACACAGGCCGGCAGACAGACTGACACACAGACCGGGAGACGTGCTGGCTTAGCACGCCCACATACAGTACTCATTTAGCTGGGAGGAGGGCGGCTACGTCCCTGATAATGAGGGCTTCTCCTCCGCCGTCTGCGTGGGGAGAGGGGGCGATAGAGAGCCCAGCCTCCTGAAAATATCACAGCGCTTTCCAGCTCCGACGAGGCCGGCCCTCAAGTCGTGTTTAACACGCTCGCTATCCCATAAGGGAGACACTGGAACGTAGGCTGTGCTGGGAGGGACTGAAGGTCAGGCTCTGAAGACCGCCTGTCTGTGACTCAGGCTCGGCTACACGTGGACGACTGACTGTGTCCTCCTGCGGTGTGAAGGTGGCGAGCGTAGAGTTAAAGTTAACCTGACTCAGAGCCAGTACTACTACTGCATGTCCAGCATGTCTGACTAAGCATTAAACAGGGTGACACATCACACACACAGACACACACAGACACACACAGACACACACACGGCTAAGTGCGTGTGCGCATGAATGCGAAAGGAGCGGCGGTCCACTCACACCCTTCATTTCACAACCTCCAATCTCACTCTGTAATGAATGTGCGTTTCTCAACCCTCTCCCTTTTCTCTACCTCCCACTTCTCTCTTACTCACCCTCTTCAGAGAGCCGCTGCTTCACCACCTCTACAATCTTCTACTGGACTTCACTCAACACGCACGCACGCACACAGGTCTCTGTGTGGTGTGTGTGTGTGTGTGTTACATCATCATTTACAGTGAATGTGTGCATGCTGACACTCTATGCTCTGTAATGTACTGTGTATATGTGTGATAGAAAATAAATGATGAGACAGACAGAGAGAAAGAGACAAAGAGCGTGAGAGAGCAAGACAGAGAGAGAGAGAGAGACAGAGAGAGAGAGTGAGACACACAGAGACAGAGCGAGAGAGACAGAGTGAGACACACACACAAAGAGAGAGAGAGACACACACACAAAGAGAGAGAGAGACAGACAGAGAGAGAAAGAGTGAGACACACAGAGAGAGACACAGAGACACACACACAAAGAGAGAGAGAGACACACACACACACACAGAGAGAGGGAGAGACAGACAGAGAACGAGAGAGGGAGAGAGACAGACAGACACAGAGAGAGAGACAGACAGACGGACACAGAGAGAGAGAGAGAGAGACAGAGAGAGACAGAGAGAGAGAGGGAGGGAGGTGTACTGTAACAGACTGACCTGGTGTGTGTGGGTGACGTGGTGTTTTTGTCTCAGCGGGCCACCATGACACCTCTGATATCCTGAAACATAACGAGAGAGGGACAGGGGTCACTGTGTGGGTCAAACAAGGTCAGCTTGCGAGAGGAGACGATCTGGAAACAGCTGAAGGTCTTCCACTTAAACATCACTTGTCACCGAACAAAACAAAACAAGGTGAAGACAGGACCAACGTTCAAACATGCTACTCTCTTCTATCAAAGCTTCCCATCCACACAAACACACATCACACCAGTTAAGTGTCAGGCCAGACACTTCCTGTGGCAATACGGTCCAGCAGCTGTGCCACAACAACACAAACAAATGAAGGAGTTGGAAAATATTAATCGGCTGTATCCCCGCGTGAAGACAAGTCGTTATTTCTTTGAGTTGGTAGGACGGACAGAGGCTGCGTCCTACTGCGGCCTGTGGTCAAGACCAGGGCGAGCACGTTTCTTACATTCCACGCTGGGGTTAAGCAGCGGTCACCAGTCCATCGGTACACTTCTCCAGTCCGGTTTAAAAAGACCCACACGCCACCAGGCTGACAACACGGCTGACACAACTACCTCCGGCTCACTCACGCAACCATCCACCTGTGATGCTGCAAACATGTCACCTGATGTGCTGCATGAAATCACAATCTGTGTGTGTGTGTGTGTGTGAGTGTGTGTGTGTGTGTCCAAAATGCACAGCAGGGCCTGGACTAGTGCTGTGGCCATCTGTGCGTTTGTGCGTTTGTGTGTGTGTTCCTCATGTGTCGCTTCTTCAGAGTGAGTCATGGTGTCACTGCCGGACCACGTGACCGAGAACAGGTGTCACTTTGGTACACCTCCTCGCACGTGCGCACACGCACACGCACACACACACACACACACACACACACACACACACACACACACAAGCTGCAGTGCCTCTAAGTGGAGCAGGCATGTGAGCAGATATCAGCAACACATGCAACTCATAAATATGGAGGAGGTTGCAGAGAGACGGAGCAACACACAAAGGATGCATGCCCTTTTCTGAAATGGTTGTGGTTGACACTGGTTAGCACCTAAATGTCAGCTCTTCTTCTCCTCCCTCCTCCTCACTCTTCACCTCTAAACTCCCCCCCCCCCGACCTCCTCCTCTCTCTGAAAACCACATCTGTGTGACCTTTAGTCTGCAGAGGACGAGGGGTGTTCACCTTTTCCTAACCTGTCCACTCGGGTCCCTGGGTAAGGCTGGGAACCTCCGGGTCAGTGGACCCTCTTGTTCCCATCCCCTCTCATCCTGTCGTTTCTCCTCTGTCTGTCTCCACCTTTCTTTCACACCATCCTTTTCTCATCTGCCTCTCCCTCTCTCATATACTGGCTAAGAGGCCACAGAAACACCGCTACACACGCTTGTCTGTTGGACATCCACACAGCGCCGTGACAAAACACCACACAGCGCCGAAGGCAGTATGTGCACGTGTGTGTGTGTGTGTGTGTGTGTGTGTGTGTGTGTTTGTGAGTGAGTGCACATACATGAGTGTAACAGTTGTGTCAATAAACGGCAGGTATAGCTGGCCGAGCCTGTATTGATCTTGCAGACTGGTGGTAAAGGCTCGCCACCTTTGAACTCAGGGGTTAAAGTTCAGACCCCCTAAAGGGCCACAGCTGGTATGGACGGCCCGGTGGGCTCCCACTGTAAAGGTGGACCACTTGTGTTTCCGGGTGAGGCCGTGAACTGAGCGGTGCCACCTTAAGTGAGGGCTGTGCTAGAGGTTGTGTTCTGCGAGAGTGAGGTATTCTACCGCAGACGGATTGAATAAATGTCAGGAGCCGCGGCATAATCATTTGACCTTGATCAATATCAGCCCACAAGGAGAGAGGGGGCAGAGATAAAGACATCGAGACAAGAGACAGACTGAGAGATATGAAGGGAAGGAGAGCGAGAGAGACAGACAGAAGAGAGAGACAGAGTGAGGGAGATACAGGGAGAGAGACAGAGAGAGATATGAAGGGAAGGAGAGAGAGACAGACAGGATAGACACAGAGTGAGGGAGAGGGATGAAGGGAGAGAGAGAGTGAGAGAGAGATATGAAGGGAAGGACAGACAGGCAGAAGAGAGGGAGAGAGAGATATGAAGGGATGGAGAGAGAGAGAGAGACACGAGTATGAGATAAAGGTAGAGACAAAGAGTGAGAGATGAAGGTAGAGAAACAGAGTGAGATGAAGGTAGAGAGTGAGAGATGAAGGTAGAGAGAGAGTGAGATGAAGGTAGAGAGACCGTGAGAGATGAAGGTAGAGAGACAGTGAGAGATGAAGGTAGAGAGACAGAGTGAGAGATGAAGGTAGAGAAACAGAGTGAGAGATGAAGGGAGGGAGAGACAGGGTTGAGAAAGAGTGGAAGATATGAGAAATGATTGCTGTAGTCTTTTATCTTGTTTGTAACGGTTAAACAGTGGGAGCGTCCTCTTTTGACATTAAAAATTATTCACAAGAGAGAGAGAGAGAGGGAGAGGGAGAGAGAGAGTAGATGGGTAGATTAAAAATATGCTGAGTGGTGAAGAGCACAGGAGATAGTGGTACAGGGGTCCACGTGTGTGTGTGTGTGTGTGTGTGTGTGTGTGTGTGTGTGGTATGCGGAGCAGGAAGAGGAGGAACGTGAGAGGAGAGGAGTGGGCCTTGAGCAAGATGATAAAGGGTGGAAAGAAACACCAGGGAAGACTCAACGAAAGATTGAGAGCACAGGAAGAAGAAGAAGACGAGGGGAGGGGGTGAGAACTTTAAGGAGGGGGAGAGAAGACAGAGGGGGAGAGAGGAGAGAATATTGAGGGGGAGAGAGGAGAGCATTTTGAGGGGGAGAGAGGAGAGAATATTGAGGGGAGAGAAGACAGAGGGGGGAGGTTTATGGAGGGGAGAGAATGGAGGAAAGAGTATGAAGGTTTAAGGAATGACAAAGAAGACACAATGCAGTTTCTATGGTCTTGTGACAGCACAGCAGCATGTGACTTGCCTTACACCAGCTGCTGTGTGGTGTTGTGTTGTGTTGATGCAGGTCTGTGTCTCACTGTGTGTGTGTGTGTGGGGGGGGGGTCCTGTGTCATGTGTACAAGAGTGCATGGACCCGTGTGTGTGTGTGTGTGTGTGTGTGTGTACATGTTTAGCTATCCTTGTGTGGACATTTCAGATGTCCACACAAGGAAAAGGATCTATTTTAGGGTTAGGAGTTGGTTTTAGGATCACGGTTAGAATTAGGGTTAGGGTAAGGTTAGGGCAAGGGTTAGGGTAAGGTTAGGGCAAGGGTTAGGGTTAGGTTAAGGGTTAGGGTTAGGTTAAGGTTAGGGTTAGGGTTAGGTTAAGGGTTAGGGTTAGGTTAAGGGTTAGGGTTAGGTTAAGGGTTAGGGTTAGGTTAAGGTTAGGGTAAGGGTTAGGGTTAGGGTAAGGTTAGGGTAAGGGTTAGGGTTAGGGTAAGGTTAGGGTAAGGGTTAGGGTTGGGGTTGGGTTAGGGTAAGGGTTAGGTTAAGGGTAAGGGTTAGGGTAAGGTTAGGGTAAGGATTAGGGTTAGGTTAAGGTTAGGGTTGGGTTAGGGTTGGGGTTAGGTTAAGGGTTAGGGTTAGGGTAAGGTTAGGGTAAGGGTTAGGGTTAGGGTAAGGTTAGGGTAAGGGTTAGGGTTAGGTTAAGGTTAGGGTTGGGTTAGGGTTGGGGTTAGGTTAAGGGTTAGGGTTAGGGTAAGGTTAGGGTAAGGGTTAGGGTTAGGGTAAGGTTAGGGTAAGGGTTAGGGTTAGGTTAAGGGTTAGGGTAAGGGTTAGGGTAAGGGTTAGGGTTAGGTTAAGGGTTAGGGTAAGGGTTAGGGTTAGGTTAAGGGTTAGGGTAAGGGTTAGGTTAAGGGTAAGGGTTAGGTTAAGGGTTAGGGTTAGGTTAAGGCATGTAGTTTGCGTGGGTAACGTTAGGGTTAAGGGCTACGAAATGAATGTAGTCAATGAGGGGTCCGCACAAGGATAGTGAAACACGACTGTGTGTGTGTGTGTGTGTGTGTGTGTGTGTGTGTGTGTGTGTGTGTGTTGAACCATTATCACCCGAAAACACTCAGTTGAAATACACACTCAAGCATGTAGAACACAGACACACAAATCTGTTAAACAAACATGCAAGACCACCAAGTAAAACACACACACACACACACACGGGTCCATATATTGATATTATAGTGTACTGTATATGTACACTATACACGACACAGAACCCCTCACACACACACACACACACACACACACACACATAAAAGACAAGATATAAGGTTAACACACACAATTATGCAGACATGAAAATACAATGCTGTGCACACACTTGAAGCAACGACAAACATCAAACATACACACACGCTCTCTGTCCATCTCCATTTCTTTGTCTCTCTCTCTGTCCCTCTTTTGTCTCTCTCTCTCTCTGTCCCTCCCTTTGTGTCTCTCTTTCCAAGGCTGCTGATTTGACACCTGTGTTGCTTTTCACAGCAGTGCTGTCATACAGCTGATAACATGGGCTGCAGACTGGCAGCAGTGTGCAGACTGGCAGCAGTGTGCAGACTGGCCGCAGTGTGCAGACTGGCTGCAGTGTACAGACTGGCAGAAATGTGCAGACTGGCCGCAGTGTGCAGACTGACAGCAGTGTGCAGACTGGCCGCAGTGTGCAGACTGACAGCAGTGTGCAGACTGGCAGAAGTGTGCAGACTGACAGCAGTGTGCAGACTGACAGCAGTGTGCAGACTGGCCACAGTGTGCAGACTGGCCGCAGTATACAGACTGACAGCAGTGTGCAGACTGGCCGCAGTGTGCAGACTGACAGCAGTGTGCAGACTGGCCGCAGTGTGCAGACTGGCAGCACTGTGCAGACTGACAGCAGTGTGCAGACTGGCCGCAGTGTACTGACTGACAGCAGTGTGCAGACTGACAGCAGTGTGCAGACTGGCAGCAGTGTACTGACTGACAGCAGTGTGCAGACTGGCCGCAGTGTGCAGACTGGCCGCAGTGTGCAGACTGGCCGCAGTGTGCAGACTGACAGCAGTGTGCAGACTGACAGCAGTGTGCAGACCGGCAGAAGTGTGCAGACTGACAGCAGTGTGCAGACTGGCCGCAGTGTGCAGACTGACCTTGTGAGCAGTAATACTGGCCTAACACACACTACACTGTGCATAAGAGCGAACATTACCTGTACCATGTTCTGTTCCTGCTGGGTGTGTGTGTG
>JAJHIY020000461.1:202500-212500 GCA_022114975.2 Lampris megalopsis
AAGGCATTCGGTGTCAACGCCAACTCAACAGTGTGAGCGGTTGTCCCTGACCCAGCTCCCGCTGTGTCTGTGAGCCGCTCTGCACCAGCCAGCACACCCCGGGCAGGGGGAGGAACAACACCGGCAGCATGCGGAGGGGGCAGGCAGTGGACCTGTCCATACCTGCCCCACACACACACACACACACACACACACACACACACACACAGTCACTGACGAATGTGGCTTGAGGGAACACCTTTCTGAAGGGTGAACAAAAACAAGGTGCAGTTTGGCAGCAGGAAGGCGAGGAAAGGTGACATCACATCCTCTTTTTATTTTAACGACTGGACACCGACGTGCTTTTGTGTTTGAACGTGTGCGCATGCGTGGTTTATAATTGTGTTTCAATTTTATAATTGGGGCGGGCGGCATGGCTCAGGGGGTTAGAGCTGGTCGTCTAGTAAATCGGAAGGTCGCTGGTTCGATCCCCGGCTCCTCCAGGGAGCGTGTCGAAGTGTCCTTGAGCAAGATTCTGAACCCCTGGTGTGTTGCTTGGCAGCCTCCGCCACCGGTGTGTGAATGTGTGTGTGTGAATGGGTGAATGTGAGGCGCACACGCTGTAAGGCACTAGACTAGAAAAGTGCAATAAATGTCCGCCGCGAGGTGAGCCGCCGTCTGTCCCAGCCCCCCGGGACGCTCTCAGCCGAGTGTCCCCGGGGGCGGGGTCCGAAGTGTTTACTGTGAAAAAACTGCGGTGTTCAAAGCAGGCCAGGCCGCCCGACTACCTCAGCTGGGAATAATGGAAGAGTCCGGTTCTGTTTTGTGGGGTTTCTTCTCTGAACCGGAGCCGTGATTAAAGAGGGACGGCTGGGGGCATTCGTATCGCGCCGCGGACCGTCGGCTCGATCCCGGGATCCGACTACGAGCCTTTTAACTGCGGCGACTTTAAGATACTCCAGTTACCCACTCCAGACTCGGGGAGGTAGGGACGAAAAATAACAACACAGGACTCTTTCGAGGCCCTGTAACTGGAATGAGTACACTTTAAATCCTGTAACGAGGACCCACCGGAGGGCGAGTCCGGTGCCAGCAGCCGCGGTAAATCCAGCTCCAATAGCGTATCTTAAAAGTTGCTGTAGTTAAAAAGCTCGTAGTTGGATCTCGGGATCGAGCTGACGGTCCGTGGAACGCAGTCCATTTACCATCTATTTGGATAGCCTCGGCGAAAACACAGCGGTGAGAAGAAATCTATTCTGATTAAATCTTGTAGTGGTCTCCAAGTATGACTGCATATGTATGTACACCAATCACCCAAAACATTAAAACCACTGACAGGTGAGTGAATAACATGCATTATCTCGTTACAGTGGCACCTATCAAAGGGCGGGATGTATTAGGCAGCAAGTGAACAGCCGGTTCTTGAAGTCGACGTGTTGGAAGCAGGAAAAATGGGCAAGCGTAAAGGATCTGAGTGGCTTTGACAAAGGCCAAAGTGTGACTGGCTAGACGACTGGGTCAGAGCGTCTCCAAAATAGCAGGTCTTGTGGGGGTGCTCATGGCATGCAGTGGTCAGTACCTACCAAAAGTGGTCCAAGGAAGGACAACGGGTGAACCAGCGCCAGGGTTGTGGGCGCCCACGGCTTACTGATGTGAGCGAAGGCTAGCCTGTCTGGTCTGATCCCACAGAAGAGCTACGGTAGCTCATATTGCTGAAAAAGTGAAAGCTGGCTATGATAGACAGGTGTCAGGACACACAGTGCATCACAGCTTGCTGCGTAGCTGCTGACCGGTCAGAGTGCCCATAATAATAATAATAATTTTATTTAAAGGCGCCTTTCATGACCCTCAAAGTCACCTTACATCAAATACAACAAAACACACAATAAGCAATAGAGCCAATGGAGCCCAGTGAGCGCATGTGACGGGAAATGGAGTTGCAGAGTTTGGGTGCAGCATGGGACAACAACCACTGTGCTGAGGTTGACGGCTGGTCGTGCCAACAGACCTGCTGGTGAAGACTGCAGGGAGCGAGATGGAGAGTAAGTCTGAAGGAGGTCTGTGAGATAAGCAGGGGCATAGGTTATGAGGAGCTTTGAATGCTAACATTAACATTTTCAAGCTAATCGGCTGTGACACAGGAAGCCAGCGTAGCTGAATCAGCGGAGAGAGACGTGGTCGGTGGACTTGGAACGTGTAGTGATCCGTGCTGCAGAACGCTGGATGAGTTGAAGTCGGTGAATAAGTTTGTTGGGGATGCCTGCCAGCATCGTGCTGCAGTAGTCAATGCGTGATGTGACCGAGGCGTTGACTGAGATTCCCGTGGGGTGTTGTGTTAAAGCAGGGTGTAGTCTGGAGATGTTTGGCAGATGGGAAAAGACAACCCAGGAGACATTGTTTATATGACTGGAAATGATGACCCCTGTCCACCGTCAAGAGCGCCCACAATGGGCATGCGAGTGTCAGAACTGGACCATGGAGTAGTGGAAGAAGGTGGCCTGGTCCAACGAGTCCCGTTTTCTTTTAGATCACATGGATGGCCATGTATGTGTGCATCATTTACCGGGGGAAGAGATGGCACCAGGATGCACTATGGGAAGAAGGCAAGCCGGTGGAGACAGTGTGATGCTCTGGGTGATGTTCTGCTGGGAAACCTTGGGTCCTGGTATTGACGTGGATGTCATCTACCTAAACATCACTGCAGACCAGGTCCACCCCTTCATGGCAACGGTATTCCCTGAAGGCAGTGGCCTCTTTCAGCAGGGTAATGCGCCCTGCCACACTGCAAAAAATTGTTCAGGAATGGTTTGAGGAACATGACAAAGAGTTCAAGGTGTTGCCTTGACCTCCAAATTCCCCAGCTCTCAATCCGATCAAGCATCTGTGGGATGTGCTGGAAAAACAAGTCCGACCCATGGAGGCTCCGCCTCGCAACTTACAGGACTTAAAGGATCTGCTGCTAACGTCTTGGTGCCAGATAGTCCAGTCAAGTCAGTTTTATTTGTATAGCCCATTATCACAAATTACAAATTTGCCTCAATAGACAAAGACACCAGAGGACACCTTCACCTTCTTGTGGAGTCCATGCCTCAATGAGCCAGAGCTGTTTTGGTGGCACAAGGAGGACTGACACAATATTAGGCAGGTGGTTTTAATGTTTTGGCTGATCGGTGTGTCTGTATGTATGTATGTATGTATGTATGTATGTATGTATGTATGTATGTATGTATGTGTGTGTGTGTGTGTGTGTGTGTGTGTGTGTGTAAGTGTGTATGTATATAGCAGTGCAGGAGAGTGGTCAGGCAAGCCCTGCCAAGCCCACATACCTGTGTAAAAAGGTACTATCCAGTTGCACAATGGCATTAAATTTAACAGTCACATTCCAAATGAACTGACTCAGGCCGAGGATCACACGATACCGAGCGCTTGCTCCAGAACCACCAGGATTTCATACCGCTCACAATTCATCAGCCCGAGATGGGAAATCTTTCATTTCCAACTGGCAGCACGAAGTGAGGTTAACGAGTGGGGTTGCGTGAGCTTGTTCATACCTAGGTGTGTGTGTCTGTGTGTATGCGTGAGAGAGCATCTGGTACTTGAGCTATGAGGAAACATCTTCCAGGGAGGAGAATGAGACACAGATTGTTTGTTTGTGCGGGTCTATCTTTAAATCTATACGTCTGGTTCTGTTCTCTCTCTCTCCATGTGTGCGTTTGTGTCCTCTGTGTGGGCGTGTGAGAGAAGAAAAAAAATAAGGACGCCGGGCTTATGTGCGTGTGCACATAATATATATGTGTGTATATTTGAAGAGTTCACAGTGCACGGTGAGGTGCGCTAGCTAGTATCTTCCCGCGGTCCCCATCTGTTTAGACGAACACACATTAGCACAAAGACCTCTTTATCTGCACGAAACACAACACGTGATCCCCACATGGCCGCTAATACCGTCTCCGCAGGACCACACACGCACACACATACTTACCAATGCACACATGCTCGCACAATCTGACAAGTACTCGATCACTCTCACCGGCAAGTGAGCACACAACCCCATATTGTATACACTTGTACGCACTACCCTCCCTTGTACAGCAAATCAAAGTAACACAAGCCATAGCACAAGGTCTTAAAGAGACAGTGTCAGCATCTTGCTAGTTAAGTGGGCTTTGGGGTAGGGGGGGGTGTGGTGGTCTGGATGCCCTCCAGACACTGTGACCCCACACTTCCTGCGCCAAGCAGGCGCCACGGCGGGCGGGCATGCACGGACACACACACACACACACACACACACACACACGCGTAGAGCTTTTATAATCACAGAGCAGACCCCCATATCACATTAAGAAGCAGGAGAAACAGACTGCAAAAAGATGGATGGAGAAAGGCGGAAACAAAGAGAGCAAGGGAGGGTGGAGGGGTTTGCTGTGGCGGTAATGTTCACGATGGTTTACACTGTGTGCACCTCACTGGTCCGTCTGGAGCAGTCGTTGGTCTGAACTCAGCACACCTGTCCCCTCCCCTCCTGTCCGGGCAGCGGTGCAGTGAAGACGAGCACAGCGAGGGGGGCAGGGAGACCGGGGGCAGGGCGAAGCGAGACAGAGAGGACCAGCGAAACCCATCTTCCATCAACAACTGGAAGAATCGCTCGGCGAGAAACACTTACTCTCCCCCTACTCTCGTCTCCGCCTGAATCGCGACCTCCATTGCTCCCCGTCTCCACAAGAGAGACGTTTAAAACAAAGCAGTGCCCGAGGGTTTGACCCTTGCAGGGATTGTTCTGCGCTGTCGGTTTGACGACAAGGGATTTCTAACTTCTACACGGCGCCATCTGTGCCGACATACGAGTGTCGGATGCATGTGAAATGGAAAAACGCGGGAAAAAAATACACTTTAAAAAATGGCTCAAGGGCATCCGGGTAGCGTAGCGGTCTATTCCGTTGCCTACCAACACGGGGATCGCCGGTTCGAACCTCCATGTTACCTCCGGCTTGGTCGGGCTACCCTACAGACACAATTGGCCGTGTTGGCGGATGGGAAGCCGGATGTGGGTATGTGTCCTGGTTGCTGCACTAGCGCCTCCTCCGGTAGGTCGGGGTGCCTGTTCGGGGGGGAGGGGGAACTGGGGGGAATAGCATGATCCTCCCACACGCTACGTCCCCCTGGTGAAACTCCTCACTGTCAGGTGAGAAGAAGCGGCTGGCGACTCCACGTGTATCACAGGAGGCATGTGGTGGTCTGCAGCCCTCCCCGGATCGGCAGAAGAGGTGGAGCAGAGACCGGGACGGCTCGGAAGAGTGGGGTAATTGGCTCAAATGGCAGCACTCCATGTTTACAACAAACTCTCCTCCGCATCAAGAAGCTCTGACATCACTGGACGAGCTGCTGATGTCGGCAAACCCTGGATTTATGTGCCATGATCATTCACGTCTTTCCGCCGTCGTATGTTTGATAGCAGCATGAAAAATGGAGGGCCAGCATGAGCGCTGTCGTGTCAGGGATAAATAATCAAAGACGGCTATAAATATTGTAATGGGAAGTCTAATGGAGTGTGAGCATGCACGTGCATGCGTGTGTGTGTGTTTGTGTGTTAGATACAGTAAGTGAGGTGGGCGGGACCTAAATTACTTCATATTGGGGCCAGCATCACGCCATTCACTACTCTGTCACAGCATCCCCATAGTAACGGCCTGTCAGTCTGTAACCGCTGCAGTAATCCTCCTCCATCGGACTCAGCGTGCCGCCAACCAGTCTGGAGAACACACACACGCACAAATATACACAACACACCTAGACGTGACACTTCCTCGTGTGCTTCTTTGTCTGAGGTGTGTGCTATCTCTGTGTATGTCTGTGTCCCACGCCCCTGAATTTAAAGTGTGTGTATGCTGGAATGTTCTTGTGTGTCTGTGTGTGTCTGTGTGTGTGTGCGCGTGCACACACGAGTCCTTGGCCAGCTGCGCAGGGCAGAGGAAATGAGCCAGAACTCAATCTACCCCACACCTGTCTGTCTCTCCCTAAGGGGGCGGAGCCTCGGGCCCCACACTTCACCACCTCATCTGGCGTGGAGGTCACACATTCATGCACGTGCGCACACACACACACACACACACACACACACACACAAGTGAGCTGTTCGCATTCGTATGAGGCCGTGTCGGACACACTTCAGATGGTGTGCGGCAGACGGGTAAGGAGTGTGGCTCTGCTAAGGTCTGCACACGAAGACCATATTGTGTTGGTGTACACTTCAGTGTGTGTGTTGGTGTACACTTCAGTGTGTGTGTTGGTGTACACTTCAGTGTGTGTGTTGGTGTACACTTCAGTGTGTGTGTTGGTGTACACTTCAGGGGAGAGCAGTGATCTGTAAGTGTGTCTGCACTGTGGAGACGGGTTAGGGTTAGGGAGACGCACAGAGGAGGGAGGGAAAGACAGAGAGAGGGAGAGATGGAGGGGGCGATGGGACAGAAGAAGAAAGACAAAGAGACATATTAAGTGGCAGAGAGCAAGAGACACCGAGAGAGTGACATGCACGGGGGAGGGTGGGGGGGGGGACAAAGACAGAGACATATGAGAGAGAGAGAGATAAGAGAGATACGAGAGAGAGATATGCCTCAAGGCAGAGAAGGAGAGAGCAGATTGAGAAAATAAAGAAAGAGAGAGAGAGAGAGAGAGAGAGGATAGAGTAGAGGGGGAAGGGAGGAAAGGGAGTGAGAGAGACAGAGAAAGAAAGAGAGAGAGCACAGGGAGGGAGGGGGAGGGGGGTTAGTCCAGGACGCCAAAACCCAATGACATGACACAGATGTACTGTGCTACTGTGCACGAAAGGCAGTGTGAGAGAGGCAGAGGATAGAGTAGAGGGGGAAGGGAGGAAAGGGAGTGAGAGAGAGAGAGGATACAGTAGAGGGGGAAGGGAGGAAAGGGAGTGAGAGAGAGAGAGGATACAGTAGAGGGGGAAGGGAGGAAAGGGAGTGAGAGAGAGAGAGAGAGAGAGAGGATAGAGTAGAGGGGGGAGGGAGGAAAGGGAGAGAGAGAGAGAGAGGATAGAGTAGAGGGGGAAGGGAGGAAAGGGAGTGAGAGAGAGAGAGGATAGAGTAGAGGGGGAAGGGAGGAAAGGGAGTGAGAGAGAGAGAGAGAGAGGATAGAGTAGAGGGGGAAGGGAGGAAAGGGAGTGAGAGAGAGGATAGAGTAGAGGGGGAAGGGAGGAAAGGGAGTGTGAGAGAGAGAGAGAGAGAGGATAGAGTAGAGGGAGGAGGGAGGAAAGGGAGAGAGAGAGAGAGAGGATAGAGTAGAGGGGGGAGGGAGGAAAGGGAGTGAGAGAGAGAGAGGATAGAGTAGAGGGGGGAGGGAGGAAAGGGAGAGAGAGAGAGAGAGGATAGAGTAGAGGGGGAAGGGAGGAAAGGGAGAGTGAGAGAGAGAGAGGATAGAGTAGAGGGGGAAGGGAGGAAAGGGAGAGAGAGAGAGAGAGGATAGAGTAGAGGGGGGAGGGAGGAAAGGGAGAGTGAGAGAGAGAGAGGATAGAGTAGAGGGGGAAGGGAGGAAAGGGAGAGAGAGAGAGAGAGAGAGAGAGAGAGAGAGAGGATAGAGTAGAGGGGGGAGGGAGGAAAGGGAGAGTGAGAGAGAGAGAGGATAGAGTGGGGGGGAAGGGAGGAAAGGGAGAAGAGAGGGAGAGAGCGACAGGGACTGGGTGGAGGGGAGGGAGCAGGGATGCTCTGCTCTGCACGGCAGAAAATAAAAACTGAAAATAAAATAAAAACGCCGCCTCAACACAAACACATTCGTACGCCTTCGCCTAAATGAAGCAAATCATACCGTCGTAACATGAGCCCGACTGTGCTTCCTAACACACACACACACACACACACACACACACACACACACACGTGCTGCACACACACAAACGCTGCACACACACACACACACACACACACATGCTGCACACACACAAACGCTGCACACACACACACACACACACACACACACACACACACACACACACGTGCTGCACACACACACTCACACACACACACATGCTGCACACACACAAACGCTGCACACACACACATGCTGCACACAAACGCTGCACACACACACACACACATGCTGCACACAGCCAGTTGTGTGCACAGGGGGCCTATGGGAGAGCGTGCACACTGGCCAGCGTGCGTCCTGCCCACGCAGAGCCGGTCTTCTCCCCCCCGAGCTGAAATAACGCCAGACATGTATGCACGCACACACACACACACACACACACACACACACACACACACACACACACACACACACACACGGACCGTCCGTCCTGCCAAACGCACAATAGATCCCTTGTGCAATTTCCATACGTGCGCCTGCATTCGCGTGTTTGTACGACACCCCCCCTCCCCCCCCCGGTCCCTTCTTCACACCTGCAAGGCCCACAGCAAGGTCACTCACCTCAATTACCCCGCGCACGTGCGCACACACACACACACATACACACACACACACACACACACACACACACACACACACGGGGGGGGGGGAGCAAGCTAGGGATGTAATGAGGAAGCAAGGGAGACGGTGTGAGTGAGGGAGGGTGATAGGGAGGCTGGATAAGAAAGGTGAAGGGGGGGTGAAGGTGGGGGGGGTGCACATTTCACGCCATCCTGAACCCGGACCGGCACGCAGCAGCGCTCCTGACGTTTTATTTATGACGCCCGGCGTTTAGTACCTGGCTCCCCCCATCTCCTTTATCTCCCCCGGCCTCCCTCTCCGGCCTCCCTCTCCGCCTCCCTCTCCGGCCTCCACCAGGCTTTGATAAACGCCTTTATCAGGCCGACGACACACACCGATCACGCCGGATTAGAGCGCCGAGCCGTGGTCTTTTCTGCACCTACGCTAGCTTATTTGTGCGAGTGGCTGTTGTTTTTTTTTTGTTGCACATTTGTTTTTGTTTAATTTGTTTTGTGTTGACGTATCGCATGCTGCAGCTAAAACGCTCATCAAAAACGTTTCATTATGATCTCCGTCACCGCCGCCCACTTCTGACCCGTCGTAGCCTTCGAGGCAACAGCCGGATCTTGATTAACAAGATCAATCAAAACAAATCAGTGTGCGCACAATGGCTGCCGCTGCATCACAACCGGATAAGATACTGGACCTGGGAGGAAGACAGGGACTCAGACCGCCGTGCTGGGCGTGTCTCTGGGCAGGCAGGCTGCTGTGTCAGTACGGCCACGGCGACGTGAGCGGCTGTGTTTACACGGTCACCCCCCCGGCCATATGGCAAAGAGCACTGCGGCAGCCCACAGCCCGGCAACTGATAACACACACAGTTCAAACATCTGAAACCAGGAGCACACACAGGGACTGTCCTGTCTCACACTGGTACTCCCCTGTCTCACACTAGACAGGTACTGTCCTGTCTCACACTGGTCTATCCCCTGTCTCACACTAGACAGATACTGTCCTGTCTCACACTGGTACTCCCCTGTCTCACACTGGTCTATCCCCTGTCTCACACTGGTCTATCCCCTGTCTTACACTAGACAGATACTGTCCTGTCTCACACTGGTACTCCCCTGTCTCACACTAGACAGGTACTGTCCTGTCTCACACTGGTACTCCCCTGTCTCACACTGGTACTCCCCTGTCTCACACTAGACAGGTACTCCCCTGTCTCACACTAGACAGGTATTGTCCTGTCTCACACTGGTACTCCCCTGTCTCACACTAGACAGGTACTCCCCTGTCTCACACTAGACAGGTATTGTCCTGTCTCACACTGGTACTCCCCTGTCTCATACTGGTACTCCCCTGTCTCACACTAGACAGGTACTGTCCTGTCTCACACTGGTACTCCCCTGTCTCACACTAGACAGATACTGTCCTGTCTCACACTGGTACTCCCCTGTCTCACACTAGACAGATACTGTCCTGTCTCACACTGGTACTCCCCTGTCTCACACTAGACAGGTACTGTCCTGTCTCACACTGGTACTCCCCTGTCTCACACTGGTACTCCCCTGTCTCACACTAGACAGGT
>JAJHIY020000461.1:217500-225873 GCA_022114975.2 Lampris megalopsis
TATATATATATATATATACATACATACATGTATGTGTACGTATATATATATACACACACACACATGTATGTATATGTGTGTGCGTGTGTGTGTAAATTTGAGGAAGGGGGTGGGGTCTCCAATTGGTAGTGCAGATGGTGGAGAGCTGTTGTCTGCATGTGTGTGTATTTATATATATTCAAACATGAATATATGTGTGAGTGTATATATATATATATATATATGTGTGTGTGTTTATATATACACGCACACGTGTGTGTGTGTATGTATGCTTATGCACAAGAGCCTCGTGTGTTCAAGATGATTTATGATTTTGAGGTGTGTGCGTGCGTGTGTGTGTTGAGTGTGTCAGGAAAATTATAAAACAACCTTGGATTGGATTCTATCTGACTGCAAGCGAAGTCAATGATTTAACCAGGGCATACAGCTATTTCATCACACACACACACACACGCACACACGCACACACGCACACACACACACACACACACACACACACACACACACACACCACAGAAGACACAGGGGTATGTTCAGAAGTGGCCGGTGGAGTGTGTGTTTGTGTGAGGACAGAGTGACTGCTGCTGAACATACTACCAGAACATACTAACAGAACTTACTAACAGAACAGACTAACAGAGCTTACAAACAGAACAGACTACTAGAACTTACTAACAGGACTGACTAACAGGACTTACTAACGGGACAGACTACCAGAACAGACTAACAGAACTTACTACCAGAACTTATTAACAGAACATACTACTAGAACTTACTAACAGGACAGACTAACAGGACTTACTAACAGGACAGACTACCAGAACATACTAACAGAACTTACTAACAGAACAGACTAACAGAACTTACTAACAGGACAGACTAACAGGACAGACTAACAGGACAGGGAATTAGTTTGGACAGCGACACAGGAAGAGGGAGGTGCAGGTGTGACCATGAGGAATTGAACACTGGACAAAAGAGATGAGGGAGTGTACGGCACGCCGCCACAGCGGCGGGACACAGCGGCGGGACACAGCCTGCAGCAGGAAAAGCCCAAAGACCGGTTGGCCTGCATCACAAGCAGACCTCGTGCCTCCCAACAACACCTGTTTCCAGGTGAGTGGTGATGTAACACACCAGCACTTTCACCCACTGACATGATCACAGACACACACGATGGAGAGAGGCCCGCATTTACTGCAGCGCACACACAACCTTGAACTCTGACACAGACAGAGACAGACAGGCAGGCAGGCAGACAGACAGACAGATAGACAGAAAGAGACAGACAGACAGAAAGACAGACAGACAGACAGGCAGGCAGACAGAGACAGACAGGCAGGCAGACAGACAGACAGAGACAGACAGGCAGGCAGACAGACAGAAAGACAGACAGAGAGACAGGCAGGCAGGCAGACAGACAGACAGAGACAGACAGGCAGGCAGACAGAAAGACAGAAAGAGACAGACAGGCAGGCAGGCAGACAGAAAGACAGACAGAGACAGACAGGCAGATAGACAGGCAGACAGGCAGGCAGACAGAGACAGACAGGCAGGCAGACAGACAGAGAGGCAGGCAGGCAGACAGAAAGACAGACAGGCAGGCAGGCAGATAGACAGGTAGAAAGACAGACAGGCAGGCAGATAGAAAGGCAGGCAGGCAGACAGACAGAGGCAGACAACAGGCAGGCAGGTAGACAGACAGACAGAGAGGCAGTCAGGCAGATCGACAGACAGACAAGCAGACAGGCAGGCATGCATATACAATGAGGCACTCGAACCGTACGAGAAACAGAAAACGTAAACCGAGGGAGAAAAGAGAGAAAATACATAAACATCACAAGAGCAGCAGCCATTACAGCAACTGCACAATTAATTACATTAAAAATGACATTTTACATTTCACTTATCACAACAGCACAGAGCCACTATTCAAGTACAAGAAGCTCCAACCGAGGTGTCTCCAAGCACAACAAGCATGTCATCAGTACCGCAGCCTGGGTCCGAACAACAGTCACCAGTACCGCAGCCTGGGTCTGAACAACAGTCATCAGTACCGCAGCCTGGGTCCGAACAACAGTCACCAGTACCGCAGCCTGGGTCCGAACAACAGTCACCAGTACCACAGCCTGGGTCCAAACAACAGTCATCAGTACCGCAGCCTGGGTCCGAACAACAGTCACCAGTACCACAGCCTGGGTCCAAACAACAGTCACCAGTACCGCAGCCTGGGTCCGAACAACAGTCACCAGCACCGCAGCCTGGGTCCGAACAACAGTCACCAGTACCGCAGCCTGGGTCTGAACAAGTCACCAGTACTGCAGCCTGGGTCCGAACAACAGTCATCAGTACCTCAGCCTGGGTCAGAACAACAGTCATCAGTACCACAGCCTGGGTCCGAACAACACTCATCAGTAGCCTGGGTCCGAACAAAAGTCATCAGTACCGCAGCCTGGGTCTGAACAACAGTCATCAGTACCTCAGCCTGGGTCCGAACAACAGTCATCAGTACCTCAGCCTGGGTCCGAACAACAGTCATCAGTACCGCAGCCTGGGTCCGAACAACAGTCATCAGTACCGCAGCCTGGGTCCGAACAACAGTCATCAGTACCACAGCCTGGGTCCGAACAACAGTCATCAGTACCACAGCCTGGGTCCGAACAACAGTCATCAGTACCACAGCCTGGGTCCGGACAACAGTCATCAGTACCTCAGCCTGGGTCCGAACAACAGTGGCAAGTGACAGAGGAAAGCACAAAGATAAACCGTTATTAGACGTTAACATGTGACTACGTCATCACATCCCTGGAATATTCCTGCCAAATCAACAATGAGCAACACCAAGCAGCCGAGCACACGCAGCAACTCACCACAGACCAGCCGCGCCAAAGGGGAAAAAAAACACACACAAAATTTATCCTTTTATCACTCCGTCTCTGTCTGTCTGTCTGTCTCTCAGCTTGCTGTCTTCCAAGGAGTATTAGTTAGCAGACTTAACAGTTCAGCGCTTTCACAGTATTATTATGCAAGACATGCTATAAACGCACACACACACACACACACACACACACACACACACGGATAATTGCACTGTTGAACTTTGCCAGAGTGACAAAACCATCCATGCACACCCTCCCGTGCACTCTCTTACACACACACACACACACACACACACACACACACACACACACACACACACACACACACACACACACCTGAGTCGGTCAGTTTGCCTCCACAAGAAACAAGTCACAGAGAGCCGACAACGAAACTGCACACTCCTGGTTTTTCCGGCGTGCGTGTGGATACACGCGTCATGTGTGTGTTGTAGGTTTCTCCTCCACTTAGCCGGGCGGTGCGCGAGCCTCCGCCAATCCCCTCCTGATCCCCAGTAGTAGTGACATGGCTGTATCCCGCCTGAGACAACTGGAAACCATTACCTTAAGTCAACAAACCCCAATCCTTCCCCATCGCACAAAGCAGCCATGTGCGCACTCAGCAAACTACGCCTGCCAATAGTTCAGTCCATCTCCGCTAGTGTGTGTGTGTGTGTGTGTGTGTGTGTGTGTGTGTGAGCTCAGTATGTCTCAGCTTGTGAATTTTTCTTCCCCCCCTCCTCTCGCCGACATCTCTTCATCTGCCAAATCCCTTCCTTTTCTTATAGTCTCTCTATCGTCTTCTCTCTCTCTCTCTCTCTCTCTCCCCCGCTTCTGTCTCTCGTTCCATCTTTCTCCCTCCCTTTTCCTAAAGCTTCTCTAACACCCTTTCTTCTCTCTCCCCCCCCCCTCTGTCTCCCCCTCTCTCACACACGTTTTCGATCTCTCCCAACCAGATCAAGCCAAACCTGAATAAACAAGGAAGTCATCTTGAGCATGTGGATTTGGCCACCCTCCAGACTGCCAGCCCCCCCCCTCTCCCCCCCTCTCGCCATCTCATATTCTCAACCTGCGGTTCACTCTATATCTCAAAGACCTTTGGTCTGTCTCAGCTCTTACCTAAACCTTCTGACCCCTGGTCTCATTATCCTAGCCTGGATCATTTGTTCCTTTTGCACGTGGAGCCACTGCGGTCCCGACTGACGCCACATCGCCGGTCCCCCCGGCGGACATGACACCGCCTTACTTTCCTAACTATGACAAGGGAAGCGTTAGTCTGATCAACTCACCTCTCTGCAAGAATACCCACGCTCCTCCTCGTCCCTCTACCGTCCCGTACACGCCGTACTGATGAACGCGCTAACGCGACAATGCTAAGCTAGCTTCTACCAGCAATTACGTGTAAAAATGGTGCTAAAGCATTAGCAAGCACATCTGGTCCCATGCAACGAGGCAAGCGAGTGACCTTTTCTCTCCAACGTTTGCGAGGTGTGCGCTCATGAACACTACAAAATAAATACTGGACAAGCTAACCCAAAGTCCAACCCCTGGCCTTCCTGATACACGGCTAAGCCTTGGCTTAGCCCTTTATGTCTAAACTAGAACCTCTGACTCCAAAACCAACCAGCCCAAATTCGAGCCAACCCCCCTCTCTCTGACCACCCTGTGCCCCCCGCTCCAGCCCCACTCTCCCCAGACACAGCCCCATACCCCGGCGTCGGCGCCAGCCAGCCAGCCCCTCACCTCCACCCCTCCGCAGCCTCTACTCCATGTTTGTCTGCTCCTCTCCTCTCCTCCTCCTCCACCACCTCCCATTCCCCTTGTTCCTAAACACAGCAAAAGGCAACCTGCCCCTCCCCCGCGCCTCTGCCCTCCTCTCTTCTCTTCACTCAGTCTCCCTTTTTCTTCTCCAGGCAGCACACTCAATCACACCCCCCCCCCCCTGCTCTCCACCTCTCCTCCACCCCTCATCCCAGCCTCCATTCCAATGAATGCACAATCCCCCCCTTCAGTTGTGAGGGGGTGTGGGGGGGGGAAGCAGCCCTGGGGCAGGAGAGGACGACGCGCGTGCGTGTGTGTGTGTGTGTGTGTGTGTGTGCGTGCACATCTGCAGGGGGAAAACAGCACCATGAGAGAATGATACACAAGGGGCTGGGAGGTTTGTGTTTGTGTGGTCTAATGCCTAGTAGAGCAGGAAATGGCTTGTTGCTAACAAACAAAGTTTTAGAAAGACAAACGTCACCAATAGTCAAGTCACCAGATTTGATTTGAATTATATGCACATACCGGTTCCCGACCCAGTCAGATCGACCTCAGTCTAATGCCCATCCCGAAATGTGCCAAAAACAGCTATGACAGAACATTTCTATTTCAAAGCATTGTATCATCTATCATGACACTTTTTCCTGTCACATCGTGTTTTTTTGTGTTTTTGTTCTGTAAGGCCATACAACACGCTGAGACCGCTTCAAACAGTCAGCCACTTCTACCGTGTCCTGTTCCATCGCAACATATTCTGTCTTCCTTCTCTGCCTCTGTATGGGAGCCAGCAGTGCAATATAAACAGATTAGCGTAGCATTAGCGGCTGGCTACGTCCTGTATACAGTATTTCCTAATAGGGCAAGGCTATGTCAGATAGGGAGCTGTGCAGCTCTGATCTATTCCAGCCCCCAGCAGGCAACCCAGTCTGAACCTCGCCTGGCACACTACTATTGGATAATTGCAGCTGGACAGGAAGTGGGGGAGCAAAAAAAAAAAAGAGGAGGATGGGGGGGGCAGGGGGGAGAGAAATGCAAGGGAGTGAGAGATGCTTCACTTCCGCTGGTAATGAATTAATGAAAGGGAGAGAGAGAGAGAGAGAGACAGACAGACAGAAAGAGAGCAAGAGACAGAGGGAAAAGGAAACTCCCCAGGGGAAGAGGAAGGGAAGGGAAGGGTGGGGGGTTGGAAATGGAATAGTATGATGGGAGGAGACAGACTCGGTGATTTAGGTTTGTTTGTGCATGTGTGTGTGTGTGTGAGAGAGAGAGAGACAGACACAGAGAGAGAGAGAGAGTGTGCGAGCGTGTGCGCTCACGTGTGTGTACAGGAGTATTGTAAGGATCAGTTTACAGTAGCGTGGGCATGGGTGAGGTGGCTTTTCCCTACGGTGCTACTGAGGGCTTTATCCCATGGATGTTTGTACTGGTTTAAACATGGGGAGCGAGGATTTAATTAGGGTTGAAACACACACACACACACACACACACACACACACACACACACACACACACACACACACACACCAAAACATGCGCACGCGTTCACAGTCAAATAATGACACCAATTTTAGCTCCGGGCAGACGCCGGCACAAGTGTTCGGTTTCTCACACACTCACAGACGGGGAGGAAAATGCATGTACGCATGCATGCATGCATGTTAGCACACTCACACACAAGCCCCCCCCACCCCCCCCCCCCCACCCCCATTAGCTTTCTCTATCCACCCATGTTAGCAACACACAACCACAAACCATTACACAACTGGTGCACACCGCAGACTAGTGACTGGAAAAAGCTCAAAGCAGCCTGCCACAGTACAGTGCACCAGAAAAAGCACCGGTTATATTGCCGGCTTTGTCAGAGAGTGTGTGTGTGTAAGTGTGTGTGTGTGTGTGTGTAAGTGTGTGTGTGTGTGTGTGTGTGTGTGTGAGTGTAAGTGATACGGTTTAATGGCAGCCGGCATTCTCCGAGCGCGTGTGTGCTTGTGCAGAATTGATAGGTATTCACCGATTAATGCTCAGGGCAGCAAAGTCACACGGCCCACGTTCAATACCATCAGCTGTCTGTCACAGGACGGAGGGGCGAGGAGAGGAAGAGCCGGGGAGGAGAAGGGGAAGGGAAAGCCGGCGGGGACCGAGGGAAGCGGAGGATAGTGAGCTTTTGTGCGAGCTGGCATTTAAATCGCCGAGGAACCTCCTCCGCGTGCACACCAAGCGAGCAAGAAACAGTGGAGCGAGGGAGGGAGAGAGAGAAGAAGAAAGAGAGAGAGAGAGCGAGAGAAGAAGAAGAAAAGAGAGAGAGAAGAAGAAGAAAAGAGAGAGAGAGGAAAAAGAGTCGCAGAAGAGAAAGGAAGTAAAAAAAAATTCACCACTTTTTCGTCATCTTTTTTTTTTTTAACGCACCAGCGAGGCAACGGGGGAGGGGGGGCGGGGGGGGGATTTAAAGCGCCCCGGTGACATAAACCTCCAAGGCGGTCCACAGCCCCCAGCTGGAGGAGCACACAATCTCCCTTTGTGCAGCATTCCGCACGCCTAGCCTAGCCTAGCCTAGCCTAGCTAGCTCCTCTCCATCCACTCGCACATCAACCAACTACCCCCCCCCTCCTCCTCCTCCTCCCCCTCCTCCTCTTCTTCTTTAGCTTTTGTCTAACATAGCGTTAGCCGTAGCATCCGGGGCAAGCCGGCGGTGAGGAACGGGAGCTCGTCTTACCGTGTCCGGGGCGAGGATGAGGCGCCGGGCGTTAAATCCAGTGAGGTCTCTCTCTCCTCTCTCTCTCCAGTGTTCGGGCGCCGGCTAGCTCAGCACATTTCTCGCTCCCAGCTTTGCGTGTGTGTGTGAGAGCGTGCCTCGTCTTTTCCCTTTAAATTGCACGGGCTGCCTCTCCCCCCTCTCTTCGCTCGCACGCACGCGCACGCGCCGAGCCAGCACGTAAGACACACACAGACACACACAAACCCCCTTAGCTCCCCGATCTGACAGTGTTGTCAAAAGCATGCGGGGTTGTTTTTAAACGCGTCCCCTGTTGTCTGCGAATGAGACCAGAATAGAAATCCTCCTCGTGGCTTCCCGTTCGTCCGGAATAAGATAAAATAAAACGCAATAACATAAAGTAAAAAAAAAAAAAAAACAAAGTAAAAAAAAAAAAAGTCAGTCCGTTGTCGTTTTGGATCTTCTTCTTCTTGCTTTCCCTCTGTTCCCCTCTGTCTGCCTCCCCCTCTTTCACTCACCCTCTCTCGCTCACACACTTTTTGTCTCGCCCCCCCCCCCCGACTCTGTAGTCAAACAAAGAAAGGAAAGGAACAGAACACACACACACACACACACATACATACATAGACTCTCTCTCTCTCTCTCTGCTTTCTCTCTCACACATACACACACAAGGCTTAGAGCCCAACCCCCCCCAGCCTGCCTCCCTCTGATTTTCTTTCCCTGCCTTTCTCTAAACAGCTCCTCCCCCCTTCCCTCGACCCCCCCCCCACCACCACCACCACCACCACATCTCTCCCTCAGCCTGTTCTGGCCTCGTTCTCATTCGCCTGCTCACCCCCACATATCCCTCCCTCCTCCCGACCCTGTGTGTCAAACAGATGGGATTGGAGAGCCGAAGTAACCTCGATTTTCTCTCTCTCTCGCTCTCTCACACTCACACACACACACACACACTGAATTCTTCATTACACAGTTTGCCCTGTGACGTGAGCGTCATCGAGATTAGTAAGCAACAGGACGTTT